>JANZLQ010000040.1:10792886-10815944 GCA_026212715.1 Elanus axillaris
CTGATACAGGCCAGGATGCCATTGGCCTTCTTGGCCACCTGGGCACACTGCTGGCTCATATTCAGCCAGCTGTTGACCAACACCCCCCAGATCCTTTTCCACCAGGCAGATTTCCAACCACTCTTCTCCAAGCCTGTAGCAGTGTATGGGGTTGCTGTGACCCGAGTGCAGGACCCAGCCCTCAGCCTTGTTAACTTCATACAATTGTTCTTGGCCCATTGGTCCAGGCGGTGCAGAATCCTCTGTAGAACCCTTCTGCGCTCAAGCAGATCAACACTATTGCCCAACTTGTCATCCTCTGCAAACTTACTGAGGGTGCATTCAATCCCATCATCCAGATCATTGATAATGATACTAAACAGAACTGGCTGCAGTACTGAGCCCTGGGGAACACCACTTGTGACCAGCTGCCGACTGGATTTAACTCCATTCACGACAGCTCTTTGGGCCCGGTCAGCCAGCCAGTTTTTTACCCAGTGAAGAGTACACCTGTACAAGCCATCTTGACTGTCTATAGTTTGATGATACTGATGAAAGGGTCAAGTGTTTATGGGTAAGAGTCAGGGGAAATGTTCTTTTTTCAAGCTAAATGATTCTATCCCTTTTGAAGAGTTTATAAGCTCTATAATCAATCTTCATATTTTGGTTTTAGTTTAATGTTGGTACAATATCGCATACTCTTCAATAGATTTTTTTCAAGGTGGCATTTGACATAAAAAAACCCCAAACAACGTCAGTATTTTTCTACAGGATTTGACACTGACAAAATAAATTAATGGTTACTGATTCTATTCTCAAATATGAGAGTTGCAGAATTGAACTTTTGCTTTCAGCAAGGTAAAGGAACTGTAAGTACTGGACAGAAAAGAATCCAAATATGTTTTGGAACCATCCATGTTGTTCAAGTGTAGGTGTCACTTAACAACATCCCAAAAAGCGAGCCTGCATAATTATTCAAGATATTTTAAGCTCTTGCCTCTAAAGAAATTGATGCTCAGCAAGAAAAGTGCTATATCCTCTGCCTCTCATGAAAAAGCATGACAATTTTTATTCTGGGTGCTTTATCCCACTTCTTGTTCCAACAGATTAAATACTTACATAATTGAATTCTGTGTCAGGGTATAGTGGATATCGAACTCTCTTAAAACTTATCAATGAACATTAATACTATCTGTTCCTTACTTAGGAATTATCCATGCAGATCTCAGGAATATCTTATTGCTCTAAACAAGGAATTCTGCTCGTCCTCCACATAATCCTAATCATTTTTTTGCAGTCAGTTTGGAAACACAAAGCTTGTTTCTTGCCTGAGTGTCAAGTCCACTTTTAGGTGGTCTAAAAAAAAAAGTCCTCTCTGTTCTCCTGTCTTCAAGATAGCTTATAAAACAAAAACTAGTCTCAACTTTCCTTTAAGTTTTCGTTAGAATACACAGAAGAACCAAACCTGAAAGAAGTATCATTTACTGTTATAATCTTTTCCCTGAAAAGTTCTTAATTTTTCAGGAACTAAGTAACACCTAATATACAATTCATTTATCTTTCCAAGAGTGCATAAAAATTATAGATCTAGACAGAAATATCAAATTCCTATATGCAAGCAACTCAGTAGTCAACCAGAAAATTTTTCTTTGATCTCATTAGTTTTCACTAGACATAGAATTTTGATCCAACTTTTCATGGAAACTCTGGCCATTCTATCCTCCTCCTATGTTTTACTCTTACTAGTAGGATTTGTACAATGGAACATTTTTTAAGAGCAGATGTTATTAACTTTCTTTTTATTTACTTCCTACATTGTGTGGATTTCCATTTTTCATTTGTTGAAGACAATTGGTGTCAGCCAAGAAATTCCTTTTTTTCATTATGAAGAGTAATCTAACGTTGGTAACTTCTCAGCAGTACTCTTTGTTTACCAGAAATTATCTTTTCCCATACAAAATGGATATCTGAAAGCACTCTGAGAGCTACATCATATTAACTATTCATAATAAAAAACCTCAGCTTAGAAAGCCTTGTTCCCTGATGACCACAGCATGGGTTTCTAATGGAGGTGTAGAAAAAAAAATAAAATAGTGTCAATATAACCTCTAAGCATTGTGTTGATTCAAATCCCCTTTAAAATGCACTTAACACTGACTGTACTCAAAAATCAGAAATACAGTCACCTAAAGAGAAATCAGCAGTTATTGAGGAGATATATTAAGGCTCTGAGGTGACCCACGTTTCTTTTACACTATTTAATATCTTCAAAGGTGATAAGAAATTATAATGAAGGTGCTGCATAGCTTGGCTTGGATCACTGGTTAGGCTGTGTACATTTTAATTCGGCTAGAGGAAATCATATACACTTGAAAAATGGGAAATTCAGCTACATGAAGATGACTGAATTTGGAAAACATTAAATCCAGAAGTGAGTCTTAGAAGTTGAATCTAGTTAAATATAAGTTAGGATTAAGATAAATGTTTAAATAGGTTGTGTCTTTAAATTTTAAATAACATTCCAGGGAAAGCCATATATTCTTCCTTGGCCACCTTAAAATGAACATGGGATCTATTTGGTACTTGAACTTTAGTCCAATACAAACTACTAAGCCTAATAAAGAAGCAACTAGGGTTTAGACAGGAGGTCTTTCTCAGTCTCTTGCTCCTTTCTTTACATTTTTTAGGAGATTTTTTCCCTTAAAAAAAAGCTGGTACTAGAAGAATGAATTTATTATTCTGAAAACCAAGCTAACTCCTGGAATTAAAATATTTGAGTATTGAGATTGCTATATACATTGTTCTGCAATGGGTGAACTATTGCATCCCTCCCATCTCTGACCCTGCTATGACTCTGCATTTTCAGAAATACATGGCGTTAGGATTTCAAGAGTCTGTCAGAAGTCTATGCTCACAGAAGTATCAAAACCAGTGCTCCATTATAGCACAGCTTCCCACCTCTAAAACTCTCCAGTGTCTAATGGCAACAACTTTATATTAAAAAAAAGGAAATCAAGACTTTTATTATTTCAGCTAAAGATGCAAAGATAAAACATAATTATATTTAAACACATAAGCAGGCAACAATTCACATAGAATTATTTTAAATGTGTGCATAATACAAGGAAAACAACCAGTTTAGTATGTTTTTTGGAATAGAGTAAATAAGTATTAAGAACAAATACAATTATTGAACTGAAATCCTTCTTTCATGATTTGTCAGCAAGAAAACAACAGAGAAAGCAAAAACAAAAAAAGAAATCCAAGAAAGTTATCATTTCTTCCCTGCATTTTGTCAAATACATTTTTCTAAAATTTATTTAAATTCAAAGTAATAATGCTTGCTTGCTCTGCGTGTTAGTGTATAAATACTTGCAGCAAAGGTGAATTTATCTGAGACTAACGTTGACAAGGCCGTGCACTGTACTTAATCTGTAGAAGAATTCTCTGATGTCAGCAGACATTAGATTGAAGATCACTTATGGCTCAAATTGCTATTGATGTTATATTGGAAGAATTTACTTCTACGTTATTAACATTTGTTTTCAAAGTTTTATTTCTTGACCACGGGGAAAAAAATACAAGGCTGTGACTATAAAATATAATGTACAAGGTGTTAGGCTACAAAAGTAAAAATTTATTCTTTAAAATATTACAATAATGTAAGGGGGTGTGGAGGGGAAAAAATGTGATTGACTTCTATGAATAAAGGCAACAGATTTAATTTTGCTTTCAAAGAAAACAAGTAACACATTCTTGTAAATTTTTACAACTGGTCATATCTTGTCTCAAATATGGCAAAGTACATCATACTAAAGTATTTTTTACCTTTCATTGCATATATTCTTGGATACAGTACATTCATTATTACAGTGCAATGTCATAAGGTATTCTGAAAATATGATAGAGATGTTGTCAAGTGACATGTTTTCAAAGGAACTAAAGCAACACTAGTTGACACAGATCAAGAAGACCAATGTTTCATAGAATCATAGAATTATTTAGGTTGGAAAAGACCTTCAAGATCATTGACTCCAAACATCGTCCATGCCCACTAAACCATGTCTTGAAGCGCCCGCTCTATGTGCTTTTTGAATACATCCAGGGATGGTGATGCAACCACTTCTCTGGGCAGCCTATTCCAATGCCTCACAACCCTCTCGGTAAAGAATTTTTTCCTAATATCTGACCTAAACTTTCTTTGCCACAACTTGAGGGCATTATTTCTCATCCTATCACCAGCCACCAGACAGAAGAGACCAAAAGCCACCTCACTACAACCCCCTCTCATGTAGTTGGAGAGAGTGATAAGGTCTCCCCTCAGCCTCCTTTTCTCCAGGATAAACAACCCCAGTTCCCTCAGCTGCTGCTCATTGGACTTGTGCTCTAGACACTTCACTATCTTGGTTGCCCTTCTCTGGACACGTTCCAGGACCTCAGTGTCTTTCCTGTAGTGATGGGCCCAAAACTGAACCCAGCACTTGAGGTGCAGCCTCACCAGGGCTGAGTCCAGGGAAGAATCACCTTCCTGCTCTTGCTGGCCACAGAATTTCTGTACAGGCCAGGATTCTGTTGGCCACCTGGGCACACTACTGGTTCATATTCAGCTGCCTGTCAACAAGGATCCCTAGGGCTTTCTCTGCCTGGCTGTTTTCCAGCCACTCTTCCCCAATCCTGTAGTGCTGCATGGGATTGCTGTGTTCAAATTGCAGGACCCAACACTTGGCCTTGTAGAACTTCCTACAACTGGCCTCTGCCCACCAATCCAGCCTGTTCAGATCCCTCTGTAGAGCCTTCAGACCCTCAAGAAGATCAGCTCTGCCTCCCAGATTGATGTCATTTGCATTTGTCTCCTTTTGTCAGGATGCTGGACGAAATTGGGAGGACAAGATTCCTACTAATGTTGAATGCAGAGAATGAGCACTGCTATAATAAAGGCTCTGTTTCATGGAAGTACCTTCGGATAACTGTAGTAGTTGCTGCCTTGAAGTGCTTCTCACACTCCTTTTCTTGGAAATTCCCTTCCCAACGCTCTCTGTTGAGCTCAGCTTTCAGCTGCTGAGCTGCCAAATTTATAGCAAAGGATATTAAGTTAAATCAGAATTTATTTCATACCCTCCTATTCTACACTGCCTGTTGTGGCAGATCAGACATGTTTGGAAAGAAATATAAATAAACACACAGAGGGCTGCCCTCAATAGGATTAGCTAAGTCACCAGCTCCAACAGCTTGGTTTCAACTCCATATATGAAGGTAACATTGAAAAGATGGGTACACGTCACGTTCAAGTGCATCAGTAACATTTCATTCTCAGCTGTGACAGGTTGAACTTGTAATTCTTCATTCAATATCAGCATAGTTTAGCATAGTTTAAAATTGAAATTATAGGGTTTTGTAGCCCTATTCTTGGTATTTTATACATAAAAGACTTGAGTCCTACATTTTTTCATTTATTTACCAATTTATCCTTTTTTTTTCAGTTTTGTTTTGAAAGGCAAGCATATCCGAAAAAAATGAGAAAGTTCAGTCTATCTTCATGGACTGTCAGTTGATCAATATACTGGGGAGAACGTGCTGTTTCACAGGAAATGATCTCTGACGGGTGCATTGAGATAAGCTATGGAAGCTGAACCAGCAAACCCTACTGCTGCTGTCCTAGTTGGATGTAAAGTGCCTCAACAGAGCATAAACATATGCTAGTTTTGGAAATAGTTCCCTCAAATAGAAGTTAGCAGTAAACTCCTCCTTATATTTGCACACAAAACCATTAGATAGTTCAAAGGTAAGAAAAAGTGAAAAATTCCCTCACTTTTGCTCTCACTTTATCTTTAGATTTAGAAAAGTTAGGAAAACTGCATACAATAATCATATTTAGAGTAAGCAGAGTGCTGCCCTGTTAAGCTGATGAAATGATAGTAATCAATGCATTAAAATCAAAAGAGACATGCAGTTAGGTTCTTCTTTCATAATATGTCCCACAGTTTCAACCATGCATGGTATCCTAAATAAGTAAGCTAGAATTTAAGAATGAAGTATCAGCAGCTAATAGTTTTATATCCATGATGTAACAAGATTAGACAGACCCAAGTAAAAGGCAGAAATTGCCTGCCCCCCTGCCCCCCATCATGGGCACAAAGGAGCATAACAAACATTTGGAATCTTCTTGGAAACGTTACTTCTAACGACATAAACAGGCATGTGCATGAATTCCCAGAAAATAACTTAGCTCTGGGTAAGTGTGAGAAAATCAGTAGATAAATGTTGTGTGGTACACAGAAGAATAAAACCCATTGAGAACTGATGACAAGGCATTTTTCAAGCATCTGAGCCTTTAGAACTCACAGAAACATAGTCTCCCTCCTGATGTTTTATTTTGGAATTGGCAAGGAATGACAACTACAATGTAACAGCTGTGGCTCAAGCTAATGAGTATTAGTTTTCTAACAAAATCATTTGTGAATGTACATCCATCCATAGTTTGGGTTTTTGTTTTTTTTTTTTTTTAACATTGTTTTAAGCACTATTATAATATATGTTTGAAAAGGGCAATGACTAGTACAGTATATGAAGACAGAATGGGAAGTATCTTTTAAATCCTGAACTATGAGATACAGGACAGAAACCCAGCAAGGAATTAAAAGAAAAGATCTCTATGGAGGCAATATCATGCATGTACTTAATCTGCTAATTATCCACCACATAGGCAGATTCTAACATCATTTCAAGGGTAGCAGTGTTCTTCAACATTCAACTCTACTGCTCCATCAACATGCTTTCCTGACACAAGGTAATATAGCATAACTAAATATGACAATTCACAAAACTGTTTTTTAGCAAAGAACAGCATGAAAAAGCATCTCTATCTGAAAGACACTTTTAATCTGAAGGACTCCTGGATTCCAAACAATGAAATATAACTTGGCGTTTTGGGCGAATGCATATGTATTCAGGCACATGTAAGCAGCACCAATTCCAGATTGTTTGCTCGACTTCAAAAATTTGCAGTTAAATTTAACTTTAGTACATACCTACTACCTCTACCTACATCAGAGTTAAAGCAGCATATTTACAGACAGAAACATTAGATAACTGCAGGGAATCTGATTGCAAATGTTGACTGACCTAAAGGAAACAAACAAATATATATATATAAATTATTGCCAACATTATGTGTAGAGATCACTATAATTGAAAATAAAACACACAAAAATTAATATTAATGTTATTTATAGGTACAAAAATTGTAGAAACTTTTTTCATTGCTTAGCTTAGACATTACACCACAACCATTTTGAAGTTGGCTAAATCCTTAAACATTCTAGTGATTGAGAAGCAATTCTTGTTTATTTTTAACCAAAATCGCTATTACTGCTCTGTCCTTCAAGCTCTTTATTTAGAGAATCCTAACTGATAGGTAATTCTTTCTTACATAATAAATATAATTAATTCAGCTATAATTCAACAGAGAATTTGTATAGCTTTTCATGTTTGCTTGCTTTTATGTACTGCTCTACAATACTCTTTGCACTCTGGCTGAAGACATTTTAGGGAAACCTTTGGGTCTTAGAGAGTAGCATGAATAAAATTAGAAACATCTGATGAAAAAACCTGAATGAACATGTGCAGCAAGCAGGGAAGTCTTGAAGAAATTGCTCCGCAAAGGGTGCTCTCTACACTGTATTCCTTATCAGATAGCACTGATGGAACCAAACTGCTGTAAAATACTCATGGTAACTTGTTAATAGCATTAGGGCTTTGCTGAATCAAAATTATTTTAATTAGGTGGCCAAATACCAAATAATCAAGTATAACTGACATAATGATGTTTGGGTAAATAGTTTCCATTTTTCCCTTCTTATGTCTCACATTGATTCTTCTATGTACCCCCCCCCACCACCCCCCCCCCCGAATACAGGGGATGTAACAAAGAGACATTGGGCAGTGAGGAAAGCAGCAATGTTGGCCCATACTCTATTTCACTGATGAGGTTATGATTATAAAAAAGGGGGCTGGAGGGAATCAGGTTTCTCCACCAATAGGTTCTTGGCATACTTTCCTTTCTCTTAGTTTTTTTCCTGGAATTCTTTATATATTATTACCAATTCCCACCATAAATTTGCATTGTTTCCCAGAAATGTTTATGAGACTCTCCTGAAAAGTTATTGAAATTCATTAGCCTGCTGTTTTTACCCCTTTTCTAGTTTATTGATAAAAATATTAATTAACACTGAAGACATTTCCAGATCATTTGATACTTACTTTCCTGGGCCTGTATGGAAGATTTTTTACAGCATGTCAGGAATATATCCTGGAATAAAAAAAAAAATCTGCCTTTGTAAGAACATCATCAATAGTTAGAGGTCTATGTCTAGTAGAAGTGTACAGCTACAGTATATGATCAGTTTGAACATCACTGCTCTGACCTTATTATGCTGTATCTCATTATTAACTTAAAAAGCAGAACCATTTAGCATAAGGTGCATTAAGGGTTGCAGCAGAGAGAGAGTACTCAGAACTATTAACCCTTTAACTGCAGTATATCTGTAATATCCTGAATGCACAGCAATGAATCACACTCTTTTTGGAGCAGCAGTGTAACATAGATCTCTGATCAATGCACACAATGGAATTGAATGTAGACATTTTTGCCTGAAGTCAGCTGCAACAGTCATAGAAGGGCTGGAATTTTGTGGGCAGTGATGCAGACTTTCGTGATATAAGATGGATATCACGCAGTGTTACAGGGATAACACAACTCATCTTTTCTATTTTTCTGCCTAGTTATGATAAAAGGAATTAAGAAAAATATCCCCTAAAACAAAGGACACCCACAGCTCTAAAAATAACATATGCAATGAATAGAGCCATTTGTTCATTAGCTTCCTTTTCATCCGGTGCAATCTTCTCCCTTGGATATTGTAATTTGGATGAATTTATCATCACTAACGTGGTTTTTAAGAACAGAAGAAACAGTAAAAAAATATTCTGATGTTATCCTGTTCTAAACACAGCAATGATTAGTAAAGAGTCACTGATGCTTTTCCACAATTTTACATTTTGACAGAAGACCCTCTAGGTGTTCACATGTAATTAATTTCCAAGCTCTATCAGTCCTCAGTTTCTTGCAAAAATTTCCACAGAGAAAATACACTATGGTGCTGGTTTTTATTACGTGAGTCTCTTCTACAAGTAACTATACTGACAGCACAAACTTTTTTCACATAGACCATCAGTGAGTCTTTAGAGAGCAAAATCTTTTGGTGAGTGCTTTGCTGACCAGGTCTGCAAGTAGTGATTCTCAGAAAAAGTTTTAGAATATCATTACCACGTCTCTGGGCCAGTCAGATTTCCATTCAAAATAAGCAGAAAATATTTCATATGAAAAAATATTGATTAAGAATTCAGAAGAGTTAGATTTCTTATGTCTGTCAGCTAGCCACACAGTAATTGTCATTTATCCATTACAAAGAGTAGTCATTCACACATTTCTATCAGCAACAGCATTACAGGATTTGAATAAAACAACCCTGATCTTTATTAGAGGATGCAGGCCACAGAAGTTTGCTTTGTAGATATTAAATATATTGAGACTGGTATCAGTAAAGACATATCCGCAATACTCTTTTTTAGACATATGGGACACTGAACTATCTGTCATAGCATCAGCTGGTATAAGCTGATGTAGCACAATTGATTTAAGAAGAAAAAAATTTAAAAATTCCAATTTGCAGCAGCAGAAGCTCTAACGTTGTGAATCAGTGTGTTTCTGTCTTGCTATAAATCTGTTGTTTCTATAATTACAAAGGCCATTGACAGGACTGAACAACATAGAAGCCCATGCAGTCAGATGTGATGCAGTTGAAAGTCCTGAGGAAGCTGACTTTGATAGGGCATGGCGCTAAGGGACTTCCCTGATGACTGGAGAAAAGCATATAACCCATCTTAAATAAGAGCAAGAAGGAGCTTCTGAGGAACATCAGTCTGTCGGAATAATTATGGAGCAAGTCTTCCTCAAAGACATTTCTAACCACAAGAAAAGAAACGAGAAGTGATAAGGGACAGCCAAAGTCCAGCTGGTGGCCAATTGCTATTGGCACCTCTCAGGGACTGATTCATCACTTAGCCCAATATTTCTCTAGAACTTTATTAATAACATGGACAGTGTTCAAGTGAACACCCTCTGCAAGTTTGTTGATAATACCAAAATGGGGATAGTGGTTGATACACTGAGGGTTATTACTTTCTGGCACTTGTGAGACTACATGTGGAATATTTTGTCCAGAGTTGGGTAGTACAAGACATTCATTGACACAAAGGAGCAAGCAGAGCACCACCAAGATCATCAGGGGGCTGAAGGAAGAACACGGGTTTGTTTAGCCTTAAGAATATATGATAACAGAAGAACTCACACCTGTCACTATATTGCTGACAGCACTTGCCTCAGTGCTTCTGCTTTCAGTGTATGTTTTCATCATTAATCTTGGAGGATCTTGCCTGACTATGAGCTATTTTGGTATCCACAGCAGCATTTTAGCAATGAAGAGAAATACCACATTAAGAAGTTACAAACAGTGACCAAATACACACACAGCAGTGAGAAATTGTAGTACTTATACAAAATGCAGCCAGAATATACTTATTATTGTAACAAATAATAAAGGCACATCCTCTGAAATGTAAATATAGTCTATCTTAAACTGTAATAAACTTCAGGAAAATGCTATTCAGCCAAACTAGCATGTTATACATCAGTGTCCACAGTTTCCAATAAAAGTAGACAGTATCAGGAGTAGACATTAAAACTTTTTAAATAAAATTGTACTTAACATTGTTTAACATACATATTATAGATTGGCTAGGCTAAGCTAAATCTTTTGTCTCAATACTTCCATGCCAATTTAATTTACAGTTGTTAAGGTAAGAGCCCTAACAGGAGCAATGCCACAGAAGGTTTAACCAAGTCTCATCACTGTTACTAAAACTAAATTTATCCAGATGCTGGAATTGAAGCATGAAGGTGTTGTAAGCACACATGTTTTAGCCCTTTCAGAAAGGGACAAATGAGATGAGATCATGCAGAAGAAACCTCTTGGCTGTACAGAGCTGAAACGATCACTCACTATGTTGCAGACTGTGTATGCAGGTTTTACAGACAGCGCAGGGACACTAGCACTCAGGAAGATGGCGACTATCTGATTTCATTAGCTGCTGTCATCCAGCAGTTTCCACTCAAGTTTCTTTCAGAACACAAGGGTTTTTTTTACTTTTATCCAAGACTAGTGCAGACAAAACTATAAAGGGTAGAACGATCAATGAATAACCCTTAAAGGAAGCAACTTGTAACTTAGAGCCTTACAGCTTTAGAAAATGTCTAAAACCTAATTTTAAATGCTACATAATCTCAAATACAGACCACTTAAAAATTTCTTACCACCTGAATTGGGCTACTGCCACAGTAAGCTTTCCTGTAGAAGAAATGGACAAATAAAAAGCTGATATTTCCTTTGCTTACCAGAAGTTTTTACTCACTCAAAAATAGGTCTTTGCTTCTGAAAAAGCCTCAGAATGTATATATTCATAAAACAAAGTACTGAATGTATTAATTCCATAAGAAACCTGAAACAATCTGTATCTAATACATTCAGCTGATTTTGGATAATGCAAATCACCTTACATTAAAAAGGGAGAAAAAAGACTTTTTTATCCTCATACATAATTTTCTTCTACATTAATCACTGGTCTACTTCAGTTTCAAATTTGAGAAGTTGGACAGAAAGCTGAATACCACAGGAGAAGTTTGTTACCTTTTACTGCTGTTAGCACTTAATAAGTTATCTGTGGGTCAAATTGTTCTGTTATGGTCTGCTCACTGTATCTTACCCAGTCATTGTCATTGTCAAGTACAATCCACTTGTTTATCCACTTACTTATAATTTCTGAGCATCTTGAACTAATCAGCAGCCTTTTATCTTCTGTAGGAAGAGCAGTTCAGTGCAGACACTCATACAAACTTGAGGATAATGACAAGTTTGTTCAATAGTTTTGTCCCACCTCTTTCAAAAACGGATAGTTTTAAGTTACTATTTCACCTGCCAGACAATCAAAATTAAAAACGATTCTCACTTACATGCGTTTCCTTGGGTTTGAAAATACTATTTTATAGAAGTGTGTTTTTGATTTATACCTTAACTTCTGCAAACATGGGAAAATATGAAGCTAATTTTTAATTTAAATTTGGATATGTTGGCTGCATTACCTTAGCTGATAAACAAATTTTTAGAAACCTGGATATCTGAATATACATTCTGTTCTGATAAGGGTGTTATTGCATAATCCATATCTGAATATTTTGTAATAACTAAAATCCTGATAAAGCAACACAACATTTAATCTACAAAACCATCATTTTCTATCATTCTTCACATCACTATGAAGATGAAACATCACCTAAGATGAAACCCAGGCTACTCAATCTGCAAAACTAGAAAGAGTATATGGTACGCCAGGGCAGAGAGAGACACAGAAAGAAAACTAGAATGTCCCCAGCTCTCTGGGAGGTGCTTCACAAACAATGTATCTGGGCTACCAAAGGAAGCAAGCACTAGATGCCCTTCTGTGGGAGCATTGATCGGCCATGGAGGGCCTCCTCCTCCTGTGCTGAGGTGCTCCAGGTACAGGAGAGCCAGATCATGGAGTGTAATAGTTGAAATGACACCCATCACTTGCTGTTGTAAGAACGGAACATTTTGCTTTCCACCCTGAGGATCGTAATTCTCAGTTATTGCTGAGCTGAAACTTCTGCTGCAAGTGTTTAGAAATATTGGTTACGTATAATGTGTTCTGATACATTAGTGAGGCTCCTCTGGGACTCCCAACTACAGAGCATGCCCTCTAGCTATTCCCATCAGCTTAACAGATGTACAGATGCTACAGTTTCAGAGCTTTATTTTTCTCTCACCACTGTGTGGCCTAAAACTAGCACATTGGTACAATGAAACCTGGCAGCTCCAACTATAGACACCTGTGTTGTAAGTGAGGGCACCTTTACACTGCGGTGTGGTGGTGCCTTCCATAAACTTGAAGAGAGCTATAACACAGAGCTCCACTCTTGCCATGACGCCGTTTCCGTCTTCATCACTGCCGCCCTTATGTACACATTGCAGAACAGTAAGATTGCTACATCTCTTCATTTACAATTTACCTTCAGACTGCTGGATGTCACCGTTTAGCTGTTTCTTAAAAATAGTGGTAAATCCCATCATTACCTCCTGAATTAAAGGGGACTGAAGGAGAAATACTCCACTCTATCTTCTAAAGATCACAGCAGATCTACACAAGACACCAGGGAGAGAGACAATAAAAGGATACCCCCATAAATTTGATTTCTTTTCAATCTGGAAAATATCAACTGGTGTTGTGTCAGTTGAAGGGGAGAGCAGCAGGCAAGAAAGAAAGCACAACCTGAAATTCAGTTGAAAGACATGGCACAAGAATGATTATATTGTATTGACAATGGAATTCTGTTCCAATTTTGGTTTTGTTTTACTTTTGGAAGATGCTCTTGCATATAGGAAAGTGAACATGATATGAACAGCTTCTTCCTTGCCCTTCTGCTATATGAAGGTCTCCCACATCTCTTCCGTTCTGGAAAACATTTTAAACCGAGTGCTATAGCACTATTCCCAAGAGGAAAGGTTCTCCTTTCTCAAAATATGTGCAGGGTTTGTTTTCCAAGTTAGTGAATGGAATGTGACTTACAACATCTGCTAGTGGCTGGAAACTTACTGTGCCTCTCAGATTTGTTAGATGAGTTAGATGAAGTATGTCTGCAAGGAAACAGCCTTTTTAAATGGGTCATATATTATTTTTTAATTTCCAGAGATAAAGTAAACAACTCTTCAGATATATTTTAGCATATGCATAGATATTGTGGATACAAGAAAGACCATTACTAGAAAATCATAGGAAAAAAAATGACATGATCAATCTTGACTTTTGACTAAACACTCAGAGTCATGCACTAGTTCAAGTTTTCCTGTTTTTTCCAGCCACAGAACCCAGTGTCCCTGACTCAATCCTCTCTTGCAGACCCTCAGTCATACGAAGGTGTAGCAATCTCATGTTCTACAAATATAAAGAGATGATTCCAATGCTCATTTTCATTTCCATTTCCCATGTCTGTACGAGCAGAAGTGCGTCTACAACTTCTAGTAATTCTTTTAATTTGATTTTATAACAAGAAGAAGATATGGCACATAAAAAACTAAGGCTTCTAAAGTTTTATTTTTCAGGTGAAGTAATTTTCTGTTTGGTCTCTGAACATCTTAATTAAGACCTTTTGGGATGATAATAATATTTGCTATTCAATTGAATATTAGAAAATTTTAAAGCTGGTACTAAATGCTATAGAGTTAACTTTAAAAGTATCACTGGTAATAATGATAATTAAAGACAGAGCTGACTTAACATCTCAGGTAATATGTTTCTTCAGCACTTATTATTGAAGTGGAAATATTTTTATAAACCACTGTGGGAATTTTTTTCTAATGTCACCATAAAATATAGTTCATATGCAGTCTAGCTGAAATTTACTGAAACATGGGTAATGGCTGTGCATGAGCAATTCTATACACCTGCTGTGGAAAACAATCTTTTTTTTTTAAAACAATGGGATTCTGAAGTCAGGAGCTGCTACATTCAACAAAACCCACCAGCATGAGACTAGCTTAACATAGAAAATACCAGCTTGTCATTAATACCTAGAGTAAGGGTAGAATTCTCCATTAATGTACCTACCGTTCAATACATCTAAAAAAAAAAAATAAAGAAAACTCTTAATTTTTATACAGCTTATATAAGAGAGAACATATTCCAAAACTTTCAAAAACCCGAACAACATATAGCTTAAGGGATGAATCAGTGAAATTAAAATTTTGGTTTAATAACATTCTTTGAGACCCTCCTTACTCTAGGCTCCAGAGTATTTGTTTCAAAGGGCTGCAGCATGCTGTTACCCTGCAGATGGGGCAGCACTTCCCAGGGCCACTGTCCCCACCTTCACCCTTCCGACCTGAGGGAGTGAGTTAAAGGACCTAGCAGGGCCAGACCCACTGTAATACAGACCTTGCAGGAAAACATCCTCCTGACGTCAGCACAAGGCAAATTTAGTGTTCTGTATATTACCTTTCCCAAAGGAAAAGCTAAAAGGAAATTTACAGAGGTTTATGCATTCTTTGAAATACATCTGCACCAAGGCAATGCTGCAGAAGTCTCCTAACACCTGGAGTAGTGTCTCAATTGTAATTCCAGCAGTGTGGTTTGGTTTTCCTTTTATTTTTATTTTTTTTTCTGTGGGCTTTTTGTTCTTTTTGTTTTTTCCATGTTGGTTTTTTTTTGGAGGGGGGTGTTGGGGGGTCTTTTCCATATTAAACAGACAGTATGCCTAGCTGTTTCATACTTAAAAATTTTATTTCTGTTAGTAAGTACTTAGTTACTTAAAACAAAATAGAAATTATATTTCAAAATTAAGAAGAAAAACCTACTATGTTTGTGTTTGGTTGGCTTCTTTTGGTAGCATTTGCAGAGAATATAAAATCTAGATAAAGTTGCTATCTGGTGCAACAGCAAAACAATTAATGTAAAACCACATTGGCTAATAATTTCTGTGACTAAATGAATGACTCCATACTTCAAATCATACAAGTAACTTTCCTGTAGCCCAGTTCTTATTGTAAAGAAGTAAGGAGAAATAAAGTGCTGCTGCTTTACAAACTAGGACAGAAATCCTCAAAGCCTCAATTCTGCAATTAGATGCATGATAGTAGAGGCCCGTGTCCTTGGAGAATGCCAATACTTTGAAATAAGAGTTTCAGTTGACTGCCATAGGGTACCAGACTAGTGTGGACAGTCAGTCTCCATCAGAAGAATTAATGAACAAGACATACTTGAATCACTATAATTTGCAAAGTTTTATATCCTTTTTAAATCAAGTAAATGGACTTTCTTTAACTTTCTGCCATAAATAAAATGTCAGGATACTGTTAATGGAAAGGAAAACGAAGACAGCATCCATCTCTGCAATAGGAAGAATTCTCCTCACTTTCTGCATACTTGTTTTTACATTCCAAAATTAAATTGTCATTTGCTGGAAGGAAAAGAAAACCAAACCACAACTTATTCTGCCCTCTGTATAATATATACACTTTGATTGTTATCCCCACTGAAAGCCCAGGAAAGTGTTTGTTCCTTCCCGCAGAGAAACTATTAAACATTACACACTGCTGTATGCAAGGACTCCATGCAACCAAGGAGAAGAGAAACTATGTACACTGTTGATATTAAAGTCTGCCATTTCAATTGCAGCATAGAATATCTTGAGTTCGAAGGAGCCCATAAACATCATTGAGTCCTGCTTCTTTCAGGACTACCTAAAAGTATACCATACAACAAGGACTGCCATCCAGATGCACCTTGAACTCTGGCAGACTGGGTGCTGTGACTGCTTCCCTCGGGAGCCTGTTGCAGTGATTGACAACTCTCTTAGTAAAGAACCTTTTCCTCATATTCCCCTGATGCAGGTCCGTTCCATTTCCTTGTGTCTTATCGCTGGTCGCCAGCAGGTATGGCATAAGGCCCAGATAGTGGAAATACTTATCAGGGTGTTTTCGGTTTTTTTTTTTAAAGCGCCTCTTTGTCCATTGGGTAGGCATAGAAGTTGTTTCACTGTATGCTATGAAAAGAGCTTCCAAGTCTTGGTCTTGTCTGTGGTGAAAATCTCCCTTCCCATTTTTAATTTCACGCATTGGAAAGATAAAGAATGTTGTTACGTGCATATTTTAAGGATGCATTAAGTGCTTATTGGCTTTGAAATAATCAGTAGCTTGAGCTGCTTAAGCTATCATTGCCAGAAAATGTAGCATTTCATACTACCATTTGGGCTGATAGAGCTAGGATTATCTGGTGAAAAAAGGGCTTTTGTGTATGTAAGCAGTGCTTTTGCAAATGTGCCTGTGCTAACAGGCATCTTCTGCAAGCAAGATACTGGAGCAGGCACAACACAGTCTAAATTCGACCATTTCAATCTGCACCAGAGATAATGTATGTCTGGCTGGGTCTAAGCTCATCTTTGAATTCAGTTGATACTCTGAAGACCTCCACAGAGCCTGAATGTTCTAAAAATAGGACCTACAGAGAGTCTGCAGGTCCACCTATTGAAGACTGCACACAAAAACGCCACCCTAGAATTGCAAGGAAGGGAAAATTGCAGAGGAAAGGAAAATAATCTTTCTACATATTTGTATTATCTTAATCATAGGACTGTCCTTTTTTCCTTCTACAATCTTCTGCTCCATATACTATTGTCCACTTTCTGCAGGTGAAATGGCAGAAGTTAATATTAATAAAAACAACCCTAAAAAACAAACAGCCCCCATCGATACTTACACTGAGAGAAAAAAATCTTCTAGGTTTGGTTTTTTTTTTTTTCAAAAACAAACATTAGGTACCTGAGAAATGCAATTAATCTTTCCCTAATTTTTGGTTTTTGACATTTGTAGCAGTTTTTTAAACTGAAGCCTAGTATGCATATGTCCTTTATGAAACAACAGGTTGTTTGCAGGTATTTTCTTAGAAAAAAAAGAAATACCACCTAGTAAGCTAACATAAAAAAGGAAGAACTTTGCACTTTTCCATTTGTCACAATCTTGGAAAGAGACAACAAACCCACCTATTTCTGTCTAAGAGAATAAATTATTCTTTAGAATTTAGAGGGAATTATACTGGACTTTGATAAATCAGCTTCATGAGGAGGTTTAAAGTAAAATAAAGTAAAAGAGAGCCCTCAAGGGATATTTGTTGAGAAAGTCTGATACTGAATTTGAAGAGATTAAATTCAGATTACTATGGGACCATAAGCCAATAATGAAATTCAGATTAACTATAAAATGCCGAAGAATATTCAGACCTCCTTATTTCAAAATCATACCCTCTAACTTGCCTGATTCAGGTTTTATAAATAAGCTCACTTTGCCAGTTCTAGCAAATTAAAAGAGCTTTGCACACTGTGCTGGAAGTAACTAAGGGATCAGTCAATACCTGTGAGTGGGAATTAGCCTTGAGAGGAGCAAAGAATAAAAGCATGTAAAATCTTAAAGGAGCTCTTGATCCCTTAGTTTCTCATGCACAAAGCAAGCAGGATGCCCTACTGATACAATATTATCAGGCACAGCACAAAACTGCATAAGCAGGGCTCCCCTTGAAATCTGGACTAGACAACATGAGTACTACTTAAGGACTAAGCAGTACAGGTGACTAAAAGTTAATTTCTTCACAGACACTGATTTTTACACTAAGATGATGTCATAGATATATATAATAAATGCAATTAAATATATACTGAAAAGTAAAACATGCTGAATTAAAGTAAAACAATTACATTTCCATATTAATACTCTGACCAATGTTAAATAATTGTTTTCCCACAGACTTTGAAGGCTTGCTTTATGCTAGTTAATAAAGAGACTTTCTGGGATTCTTATTAGTTTAAGTCAAAAGGCAAACTTCCTGAACTAACAACAGAGGGTAAAAAAGATTTTGTCCTTCAAAAGATAACTATGAGAAAGTAGGCAACATATTGGGCCACCACAGTACAGTAGATAAATCTATAGTACTTCTAGTACTCAAGGGAATAACTAAGGCACAAGATCTTGAAAGGAGAATATTTCTGCCTAATTTAGATTCCAGAACAGCATATAAGCTGCTTGTCAGCCACCAGGTAAGCTTCTATCTCTTCAGAATACAAACGTCTCCCCTGCTGTGCTCTAAACTATTACAGGTCATACACAAACCTAAGTTTCTTCCCAAAATTGATTTACCTAAGAGAAATCAGTTGTACTTTACCCCATTTCCTCCATCTGTCATAGAAATTACAAAATTTAATTACTGCTTTAAGAATTACTTTTTTTTGGGTCCCTGCATAGTTATGTTCAACAATACCAAAATATAATCATCAGCAATTTCCTTTTGTGACAGCACAGAAGGTGTAACTAAAAGCAATCAGGTAGTTCTGCCACTTCTTGAAATCTAGAAAAAGGGGCTTTTATTTTTCCTTGATCTTTGTCACTGGACATATTCACAAAATTATCCAATTTTTTTAATGGAAATTGAAACCCCAGTATTTTTTCAATAAACAGTTCCTTTCCATAGAAGAAATTTTTTCAAAACTGTGGGTTGGCTTTGGAACTTCTGCCACTGGGCATTATTGCATTTCCAGTTTTATTGTGTTTTCCTCCTTCCAGTCAGGGGTACCCATTGTATATTTTCTTTGCCCTTCAAGTCCAAATTCTTAATGGAAGAGTCAGTCCAATCAGGTAACCCAAGTTGCAGAAGAAAAAAAAAATATTATTTCACAACCTAGTTGCACAATTCCTAAATACTAGAACGGGGCACTTCACAAATCAGATATGGAGTGCCAACGAGTCTACTTTTAGTTATACATAGCAAATGAGATTACTAGGAAAAAATCTCATCTTCCTTGTTTACCAAGTAAATTCATTTTAACTTACTCCAAGTTGTGTTTTATGATATAAAACTCTTCCTTAAAGTAACAGCACAACCTTGAGCCCTCAAGGGGGCCACAATCCACTGAAATCACTGGTTTTATTCCCAAACTCACCACAATAGCACAAAGATCTGAGCACAGTGATCTGCTCTCTGTGCAATGGTGGGAAGAATCATTTTACTTAGGAACTATAATACTGTGGCGTTTTCAAATTATATTTCTTTAAATAGAATACCCACATGACCAAGGTGAAGATAAATATATTAGTAACAGAATTTCACTGCAAAATACATCATTACATTTGTTATTTAGCCTCTCTTCACCCCCTGGTACAAAACATGCATAACTTCCTTTGCCGCTAATCACAAGCCAGGGTGGCAAAAATTCAAAACATCAGGAACATGCTCATTATTTCTCCAAATAAAAATAGTGTGAAAATACATAGCTATCTTCATTCAGTCTACATTTAAATCCTTTTATTGACTACAAACATGACTTACATTATTGTGTCCTTTGAACTGGGGCTATTAAAAACAAATAACAGATTCCTGTAAATACTAAGAATTTGCTATAGTCATGAAAGCGGTATTTAAATTTGGTTTAGCATACAATAACATGGCATAGTGGAGTCAAATGCAAGGAGAACATTTCATTAGCTGCCGTTGAGCTCCAGAGGGTCTCATGGCCAGTAGATCAGCTTGTCCACCTCTTCCCTCTCCAAGGCCAGAACTCTCCTTTGCAGCGCTTGTACGGGGAAACAGTTTACCAGACAAAGCCTGCAGATTGTTTTCAAGCTCTATGAACTCCCTAAGGAATCACTTATGGCTAATTTTTACTTGGTCCATTTGTCATCTTTTCTGTTTTTCTCTCAAATAATCAATTTCCTTTAAAAAAAGGATGTGTTTTAGCACCGGATGGCAAACCTGCTCCTTACCTATGCTACTCTGTAGGAGATGCAGCTCACTCAGACTTGGTCTCAATGTCAGTAGTTGTTGTTCCTTAGAAGCAAATATTGAGGAAACTGCTGGAATTTGGGATCTGCACACAGGAAACATGCAGCTTGATCTAAAGGAAAAGCCAGCCCCATTCTGTCAATGGTGCTATAAATTTCAGATTCATCAGTTTGCAGAAGACATTGTCGAGTCCACATAGACATCTTTTAAATAGTTCAATAAAGAAGAGAGGTTAATTATTTTCGGTATTCCTTTACAGGTGTAAAAAAAAAAAAATTTGAACAGTTGACAGGATCTTTTTCTTTGATATCACGCCAGGATTATCAAAGGCTACTTGAAATTATGATATGGAAAAAAAGCCTCTGGAATGTATACTGGTGAAATCCTTACGGCCTGAGGTAATGTCATGTGTTAACCCTGTTCAGCAGCTCAGCGCCACAGTTGCTCACTCACTCCCCCGGTCTGGTAGGAGAGAGAGAGTCAGAACAGTAGAAGTGAGAAAACTCATGGGCTGAGATAAAGACAGTCTAATGGGTGAAGCAAAAGCGCGCAAGCAAAGCAAAACAAGGAATTCATTCAGCACTTCCCAAGGGCAGGCAGGTGTTCAGCTAGTTGTACATTACTAGACAGACATCATCATTCTTACTTTCTTCCTTCTCCTCCTTTCTGTATCCTGCCTCTTCCTCAACTGTGTAGGTCCAAGAGAAAAATAGAATGCCTCAAAAGCAGAACAGAAATCTTTTGTCTGGTCTATTGTGCTGTACTGTGGCTTAATTCATGCATTGGAGGAAATGCACAACAGACAAAGCAGTGTGGAAAAGGGACTGGTGCTAATGGGCACTGACATTGTACTGACATGGTTGACGCAAGGATATCTGTGATGGCCTCGCTCTGACTGCCCTTAGCAGTTACCTGGTATTTTAGAGGAGGAAATGAGATACAATTTTATGCACCACTGACATGCTGCGGAAACAAACTAATTGGGCAGTCCAGTCATTAAACTCACTATAATGTTCAACTGAAACATTAGCACAATGAGTTTGGAAAAATACTACTCTGAAACCTGTGCCTCAAAACAAGTTTCTATAAATGTAGCTCTATATTCTGTATCACATTGCTATACTGGTCCAAGCCACTCCAGGAAGATTTTGTATTTTGAATAAACATTTTCTCAAAGATTTCTACATTAAGTATCTAAAATTTCATCATAGTTTTAACTCTGCACCTAAGACCAGGTTTTTCTGTTCAAATAAGTATTGGAGACAGAAAACTTGCTAACAGAAGCAGATATCATCTTGCATCTATTAACAACAGGGCAGTATAAAGATGAACATACATTTGTATATTAAAGATCTTACAGTGCCCTTTTTCTTGGAAGTAAAATTTTCCTTTTGAAATACTGTTGACAGAAGAAATATCTACCAACCCTGTAAGAATCCTATGAACAATATTCTATAAGAAAGAAAGTGACATCTAGGCTGAGGAAAAATTCACATATTCCCATTATGACTAAATTAGCTATAACCAGACGTTATTGAACTAATTACAATCACTTCCTTTCGCAGCTTCTCCTGAGAGTTAACAGGATTTTATTTCAGAGCAAATAAAGAAAGTAATGTATATGTTAATCTTTTTACCTTCCAGTGTATAGTTGCATTTGGAAAGACTAGATATTACTTACATTAAGGAGATTTTTTTTATTAGGCAATGTTAGACAGAGCTTGAAATATTAGTAATAAAGTTTATGCCATCTCTAGCTTCTTGTTTTCTTTTTAAAATAGAATGATGGGAAGAGAATGTCATCTGGAGACGTATTTCGTTCGAGTTACTCTATACTGACCATTTAGGAGTAATCTGAGCAACTCTAGCACAGAACTTCATTATTTATGCAATAGCTGCAGTCAGAGGCTGAACCAAAATTTTATCACTATGTACCATGATAAAGTGAGATAAAATTGTTTCTGTCCAGAGAGTTTACCATCTAAATATGGGCTATAATCTTGCAGAAGTCTTTGGATATTTTGAAAAAGGAAATACTCCAACTAGTTGCAGTGAAACTTCTTGGGTATATCTCTGTTGCATGAACTACCCTAGTAGTATTACAGGCAAGGTAAAGCTAAAAAAAAAAAAAAAAAAAAAAAAATAGGTGATTCTTCCTTACACAGCAGTCAACTCAAAATAGTTAGCATGCTTTGCTGGCCTCAGAAGGAGGACAGGCTACCTTCCACAGGGACACCAGATTGGAGATGTGTCATCTTGCTGGCTTTGTTTCTTGTCATGATTTAACCCCAGCCAGCAACTAAGCACCATGCAGCCACTCACTCTCCCTGCCCCCACCCCCACCCCCTACAGTGCGATGGCAGAGAGAACTGGCAGGAAAAAGGTAAACCTCATGGGTTGAGCTAAAAACAGTTTAACAATTTCATTTGAAATTCTGTTGAAAGGAAAAAAGTAAGAATGCTAATAATAACAGTAATAAAAGGATTGGAATATTCAAAACAAGTGATGTATAATGCAGTTGCCCACAACCCACCAACGAGTGCCTAGTTAGTTGCGGGGCGGGGGCGG
>JANZLQ010000040.1:10815991-10827620 GCA_026212715.1 Elanus axillaris
TGGTATGGAATACCTCGTTGTCCAGTTTGGGTCAGCTGCCCTGGCTGTGTCCCCTCCCAACTTCTTGTGCCCCTCCACCCTTCCTGCTGGCCGGGCATGAGAAGCTGAAAAATCCTTGACTTCGTGTAAACATTACTTAGCACTGAAAACAGTGTGTTAACAACACTCTTCTGATATGGAATCCAAGACACAACACTGTACCAATAACTAGAAAGAAAATTAACTCTATGCCAGGCAAAGCCAGGACATTTTTAAACACAAACTTTGTGTAAGCGGTGTTCATGTGTGCTTGTAGTTGTGTTATCAAAGATAGTCATAGTTCTCTAGAGTGCTTCAGGCAATAGGCTAAATGTGTGTTGTCCCCACACCCCCAACAGAAGTGTAAGACAGCACTGTGGCAGTAAGTCAAAAATGATTGAGCACATATGGATAAAGTCCTGCTACATTACCCCTAGGCAATTGTATAATTTCCATAGCTGACAGTCCATGCTTGTTTTATGGATGTAACAAATGACTGATGAGGACAACAAATAGACAGCCACGTTGTCACATATAGGTGAAAACAATTTGAATTCAACAATAAGCATCATGGCTTTCAAGGAGAGCATATTTCTATACTTCCACCTCCTAGAAAGGGCATATTAAACTCAATGCAAGTTCCATCAAATGAAGGGTTGAAAATCATGACTTTTTCCTGGAGGTAACAAAACAGAAAAAAAAATATAACATTTCTCAATAATAGTCAAAGCTCCTAAAATATTATTTTCTGATCATCTGAGCATGTATCAGATGAAAACTGTAGTTCAGGAAAAATCATCAATGACAACTAATGGCAGGAAAAAATCTGAATATATCTAAAGACTTTTTTACTCTATTAGTCCAATTCTGGAATAGTTGTCCTGCAGGAAACAAGATAGCTGAGGAAACATATACAATATACATTCAGGACTCTCAGCAGATGCAAGTAGTATTCCTTATTAGTCTTGATGCACGATGATTAATTTTGTGGCAAACAGATCAATCTTCAGGCTATTTACAGACGAATCCTTTACTTCCTACAGCTTCTACCATGCAAGCATTTGTAAGCCATTGTTTTGGTTTTCTGCTGTGGATTGTTTTTCCCCTCATCTCATAATTTTTAAAAACTCATGCATCTTTTATACAGATAAAACAAAATGCTCCTCTGCAACATATTTCTCTTTTTTTTTACTCTAAAATTAAGAGTTGAATAATAAATGGCAATACCTATAACACAAAACACAACACAAAAATTATTACTTTCCCATTAAGACTAAATTACTGACTTTTTTATCTGGACTGTAACTTTGAAAGGGTGGATGCTACTTACACCTGTTGCAAGAAATTATTTTCATTCAATGCTTACAGAACCATACATGGTCAAGGAACTACTCAGACTGATTAATAGCAAGCTGCTAATAATTAACTACTCACAAATGTCTCCTGCAAAACTGACATAAGATATATTCTTGCAAGGCACGTTTCTATTGTCATCCACTTGAAACTTTAGTGATATATTAAATAGTACCAAAGGAAAATGGAGACTAAACACAGTTATTATTCACTGGCTGTAGATAATGTAAACACTTAGAATTTCCCTACTTTGTCCACTATACAGATTGAGTTTAAAAAAAAAATAAAATTAAAAAGTAGCTTGTGTACAGCACTAAATCGTAAAAAGCTAAACTGAGAAAGGTCAATTTGTTTTTTTCAATTCTGATCAACATTAAAATATACTTCCATTTTTGGTATGTCATTAAAGACAGTTTTGTACTGCAAGAAAATTGAGAGTCTAATAAAGACTGGTGTACATGGGTGATGTGACACCATTAAATGATTAGGATTTCTCAGTGAAATTTAACCCATCTCATTGTACTCACCTGTAGACTATAGTAGCGGTACCTCTTAACTCCAATTTGGGATTTTTTTTTTTTGACCTGTCATTCCTATACTTTAACTTCACAATACATTTTTAGAATATCCCTCATAATACAACTGTTAGGATTTTTGAATTCAAATATCTGGAGTATAATTTTTTTTTCCTTATCCCCAAATTCAGCTGAATATTTCCCATTGTTGTTAATTGATGCCTTTCTAGTTCTAATTGGGTCCTAGAGCTCTGAGGAAGCATCAGAAATGCAGCAAGATGTAAGAATTATGGCAACAGATGAATACACATTAACAGCTCAGCTAATTTAAATAAATACTTTTTTATTACTAATTGGAGCTATAGCCAATAAGGCAAGGGTCTGCATGTTTCTCACATCCGGACTGCATCAACAGATCGACTGCCCTTTAGGGCACCTGCATTCTCCCTTCTCTGTAATCGTCTGCAACCTCGTCCATACCAGCCACAGAAGCTCAGCAGCTGGTGCTCAAAGTCTGATCCAGTACAGCAGTCTCAGATCAGATCAATGCAGTGAAATTCTGAGAAAAAAAGCAGTAAGAATCCTTTTTCCTGGCGGCACTGTCCTGCCTGCCTTGCTACTGCACTTTTGTCATGGCTCACGTCCCTTTGCAGAGCCCCTCTCTTCCTGATCCCTGACATTTTGTTCATGAAAGAAATGCAAATCATTCCCACTTCCCTTACCACCAAGAATTGTCTTTTCATTACAAAGAGGTAATTAAAACCTGAAGGAAAAATCTACTCTTCATTTCTTTTATAAAATGTCCTTGATCACTCTATGACAACTCCAGAAAGGAAGGCAACTGTCAGAACAATATTTTTGGACGGAACTTGGAAGTGCACAGAACTTCACGCACAACAATCTGTGATCACAGAATAAATACATCCGTTGTGACTGCAAACTATTCTGGACTTCAGCTCAGAGGCTTGAGGTTGCCAGTTTACACATCCTCGACAAGCAGGGACCTCTAACAAAAGCCGTGCCATACGATGGCTGACAGGAGGCAGCAGCTCTGTCAACTTCATACTGGATGCTCCACCTGTTTGCAGACTTTTTTGAACAGACTTTCACAAACAAGACGTAGGCAGTAGATTACTAGTCTGCAAATGAAGTAAAATCTCTTTAACTTCCAAGGAAAAGATAATTTTAAAATAAGCTATAAATGTACTTGATGTAATTTTTGGCCCCCATTAAATTCAGCCACAATTCTGTCACCTTCGATAGAAAGAGAACTTCAGCTATAGGGAAATCCATTACAGTTCCTTCAGAATAGGTGTTTTAGTAGAAGAAATTTCAAAACTATATTATAAGGTTCATTCTCGATTACATGCATTACCTTCATGACATCATTGCTCTGAGCAGAGCTCCTCAAATAGAAAGTATGAACATTTAAAAAATGTGATTCTTTGTTAAAGAACAGTAAAGTTCTAAAGCAAATTTAATTTCTATAAAAATTATTTAAACCCCAGCATATTTTGCTGAACACTTTCACTCATAATTCTGCATTAAAATCTCCGTTTCAGAATTAATGAATGAAACTGGTCAAAAATTGTCTGAAATTATCATAGCTGCCGGTGTCTGAGCTAGATCAGTGTTGAGATACTTGGATTTGCTGAGCACAGCATGGAACATCTCATAACAGCACATATATAATTTACCTCATTTACTGAAGGGCTCCAATATATATACTGCTTTTAGAACAGGATACGATCCCCACACAATTATCTGGGTGCTCTGACTATTCTTGACATTTGCTGGCACAATGCATCCATGCATCCAATCTCAATGTCCTTGGGCTCTGGTTCCTTAGCAAGGGTTCTGGCTTAAAAAATTCAGCCCCTCATCAGAAATGGCATGGTACAGTTTCTAAGATGTAGTTATTTTATACACCAGGACAAAGAGTTTGTCAGATCATGTGAACATTATTTTGGTTTGTACATATGAGAGTGAGTAAACTAAAGAAAAGCCAAGGTAGATGCTCCTCATACTTCAAAACGTGGAAGATTGACAATTAGCAAAGATCCTGGATTATCCCAACATAATTACAAAAGTCAATGTAATTAGGAACATATCCAAATGTCAAAATGGTGAATAGAAGAGGGTTTTTTTACCCAAATGTTGACCTGGGATTACATGCCTAGACTACTTTTCTTTTAAAAGAGCAAAAATTACTGAACTGCATAAAATCTTGATGAAAGCTGAACTGCATTAAGCTGTCACAGTATGAAGTAGATTTGACCTACTGTGTAGGTATAAAACATTAAAAGCAATGACTATAATCATAGTGTTCTTTAAAAGATTACGCTTGGGTTGCTTTTGGTATTCTCTGAAGTATCGCACTTCTCAAAAATGTTGTACAATGTTGTTCCACTTCATCAAACAAAACTGTTGAAGATTTACAAAGTGCACACCCTATTTTGGTAATAACATTTCAAAAACAAATTACTCAACATCAGTCACTAAAAATCTATCTAAGCATGAGTTCACTTTAGAAGTTATAACTATGACTAATTTAATAATGGTATGACATTTTTCAGCAGACAAGTTACCTACATGAAAAATATCCAAAAAATGCAATCAAAGTCAAGTTATATAATGTGTTTGGAAGTGACACACGTGTCTTTTGAGCATAAGA
Source organism: Elanus axillaris (assembly GCA_026212715.1). Taxonomy (NCBI): domain Eukaryota; kingdom Metazoa; phylum Chordata; class Aves; order Accipitriformes; family Accipitridae; genus Elanus; species Elanus axillaris. Next base: position 10,820,552 of record JANZLQ010000040.1, read on the forward strand.
CAATTAGAATAAATGACAAAGACAATTAGAATAAATGACAAGAAAATGTGTGGCTCATTTGTTACTACAAACATTCTAAACAGTAAACATGAAACAATATAGAAGATTATGTGAGACAGTCTTGTAAGGCCTTGTGGAAGTTTCAAAAAATTTAATTGAACAGTGCCACATAAGAATGCTTTTTCAAGTTAAAAGAGTCTCCCGAGACCTTATTAATCCTGAAAAACCCAGATATTTGCATGAAGTCAGTAACCACGTATTGTTATATTTTTTAACAATCACTCCACTAAGAGTTACTGGTGAAATTTAATACCACAACAAAATCAAGATATATGGGTCTTCACGGGCCCAAAGGTTAAATGGAAGTATAGTTAGTTTTGAAGACTATCACAACTTTTTTTCTTTTGGTTAATGGAAAGTGTTCTGCAGCAATATACTATTTCTTTTCAACTATACACGAACACCTATTTTCCTAAATAATAAAAGAAATTATATTTTTATCACCATTTAATTCACTGGGAAATTTATTATCTTTCCAACTCTATCATTGTTTTATCATTTGCACACTCATAATAAATGATAGAATATAATAAAACTCAAATATGTAAAGGAACAAGTATTGGTATTACTAACAGTACATAGCTTCAACAGTGAAAGTGTTGCTCATTGATAGTATGCCTTTGATGAATACATTACATTTATGCAGCAATTTAATTTTTTTCATATTAATCTGTGATTTGGTAATCAAAAGTCTAAGGGTGTTCCAGTTCTCATCAAAGAAAGCTATAGAAGCACATTATGTTTTCTTTTCAGAATAGGAATGGATGGGGATCAGAAGAAAAATATTCGTGATACAGTTTACCTTCTCCTGAGTCACGTCTGCTTCTTTCTTCTAAGGCATTCAGATCTCTGCCTGGCTTGCAAAATGCCAGTCAACATACTTGAACTTTGAAGAATTTTCACTTTTGCTCTTTATCAGGCCCTGGGACCTTTTTGCTTAATTTGGTCTAATTGAAGACTTACTGTATCTAAGGTTAAGGACAGCCTCTTTAAACAGAATTAGGTTATGAAATCCATCTATCTCTCAACGAATATTTTTCCCCACAGGAAAGTATTTATGCACTGAATAGCAGAAAAATCCTTTCTGAAAGCAATCGCACCACATGTATCAGCTAGCTATGGATGTAAAAGCACAAGTAGCTTTTATGGTTTCTTTCGTAAGTGTAACTGCACCTTTAGTTGCGTAAATATTTTTGGAATCTGCCCTTCATGACTGAGGCAATCTATTTCCTTTTCATTCTCTGAAGTTATCCATCCTCAGTTTTCTTACCCCTTGCATCAAAGTAAAGTTTCTCAGAAGAACAACAAAAAAAATTTACCATAGTGCTTCCTGAAAGACTTTCTTTGGTATCAATAACAAAAGAATGAGAGCAACAAGTCTCTTTCTTCCATCTCACAGGTAAAGTTTATTAAAATTAACAGATTCTAGAAGTATGAATGTCTTTCGCTTGTTGTACAGCTCCATCTGCACACTTGAAGCATCATCTCTTTCCTGATTTGCTGCTCAAGCTGAAAGAAACCATATGCATAGTTCAGAAGCTAAAATAGCAATTTTGCCTTCTTTTCCGCATAAAGCCTCCGGCTGAGGTTAGTGGTGTTGAGTGCCTCATATTTCCTCTCTAGCTAAATAGCAAAGATGTCCATTTTTCACACAATTCTGATTGTAAAGAATACATTTAAGGAACACTTTTCAGTACACTTGTTTTAGATTCAAGCATTTCTGAACTATAAAAATGATTTGACAGTCATTGGATCCAACAGGCCAGAAAGATCAACTGTATTGCTATAACTGAGAAAGATTATTATAAAATATATCATGTTGCATGCCTCAAACATTATATTTGGAATCTTGAAATATGTCTCTTTTCTCAGAAACCCAGGGCTTCCAGAAACTTACTTCATAATTAGACAGTTTCAGGTTCACCCAAGTAATACTCTCTAACTTACAGATATATTTTGAAAGGAAAAGAGTCAGAAGTTACAAGTTACAGAACAGAAAATGCTGGGTGGAAATGATTTAAAAAAAAAAAATCTTCATCATGATAGCGGTAAACCACAGGAACAAAAGCAAAGAGGAGATCAAGAATCTACATACTTAGAAGTATTCAAAACTGCTACCTACTCGGACTTTGAAATTTGATCTGCTGTGAACAGAGAATGGACTAAAGACCACAAAAGCTCCCTCCTGAATTAAATTATTCTCTGATTCTCTGATATGATGTTACCATCAATGTAAAGCATGAATGTATTTCTCCGTAAGCAGTCAGACACTGGAGTGAATAACCATCTTTGGAGGAACATTTAGATATCTGCTGTTGAGTAACAACTTACAGCATGGAAATACAGGGCATCACTGCTTCATAAATTAATTGGGTAGAATTGAGACAGTATTGGAAAATGAGCAACTGTTCATCCTATTATACCAAGCAGTCTAAAAGGATTTCTTGAGAGATAGATTAAGAACTATTTCACCTTTTCCTGCCCTGAACACCATGACAAACCCTCTGGGTTTATATTGCTGAGGGCAGATTCCTTCTATTTAGAGTAGATCTCTCTTCTAGCCCTTGTGGCAAAGTGCACTCTACCTGGAAGGATTACAGTCCCCACTTCCGTTCTTATTCTTGGTGGGTTTTGGTTGTTGCTATAACACTTAACAAATTTCTCTGCTGCTGCTATTAACTTCAGCTGATGCAACTCCATTTGATTTTTTTAATTTTCTTGAATTATGATCAGGAAAATCCCAAATGGACAGTGTAAGAGTTCCACCATACGCATTATTATTTTGCATAAGAGATAAACTGCTTCAGCACATTCTGGATTTTTCGGTATTTTCAACTGCTTTGTTCCAGACCTCAAACAGATTATGCTCTTCTCAGCAATGTCTACCTTGAAAATTGGTAAATGGCTGAGGAGTCACAAACTTCTACATTTCTCTTATACAACAATGTTTCTTTGTAGATTCTTATACAGAAAACAAAAATCCCCAAATTTTCATTTTCTGTATTTTAATCTTTTAGGTCACTTTCTCTGAGTTAGTGTTTTTTTTTTAAAATGACTTGGCTTCTTTGTTCCAGCTATATAAGTACTATGAAAAAAATTATCTTTTTTTTTTACTGTAACCCATTGATTTCAGACAAAATGGAGGAATTCTGCTCTGCAATCATCTGCTGCAGTTTAAGAGTGATTTACCTGGCAACACTTTTCACTGTGCATTTTTACTGTCAGTATTTTTCTGGGTTTGTTGTACTCTTGGAAATATGTATTTAAAAAAAAATTACTCAAAAGTGAAGAGCTCAGAGGCCTGCTCGTTTCAGTCTGTTCCCATGTAACACAACAGCCAGTTCCAAAAGGCTTACGCAAAAAAATCTTAAAAATAGTCTTTTTTGTGTGTCCTCAGAACTGTCACATATTTTAGAAGCAAGCGCTGACATTCGTCTTTGCTTGCGGTTACTGCTGGTTCAATTGTCCTACCTGTAGGTAAGTAAAACAAGATATTCAATGAGCCAAACAACACAGTTCAAGACTGTTAATATTGTTCTCCACCATGTGTTATCTCAAATTACCTGAAGCAGTCGTGAGAAACAGTTGAAGGAGGACTGAACTGCCAGAACTCTTTTGCTCACAAATGCACAACACTTTTCTAAGCAAAACCAAAAACCCACACAGGAGTGGGAAGTCCTGGCAGAATATGTTACATTCAGTCTCTATTAAAACAAAACATCATTTTTCTGTGTTTGTTAAAGTAGCTGTTTGTACTGCTTTTTATTACCAAAATAATCCTATCTCAAAGATTCTCCTTCAGAATACAGTGTATTTTTATTTCTAATTCTTAGTCATCAGCTATTAATTTCTTGCTTTTATTGTACTGAGAAGACATTCAGTTTATTTTTGAAGTCTTTTGTCTCACTCCTTGCAGAACACTGACAGGCTGTCTGCGAAGCAGCAGGAAGAAAAGGAAAAGGACCCACCAAGAAAAAACAAACTAGCAAAAAACTCACAAAGTAGACAGTATTTTAGCCTTGATTAACTTAAAATCTCTGGGGCAATGCAACAGGTTTCCCTCGGTGAAATCCCCTCAGTGAGGTCTTAGTCAAACAAACAAAGCAGTTAAGTACAGTGTGATCCTGCTACTTAATTCAAGGAGAGTCCCTTCAATTGCCTCTCTGAAAGGGAAGCAGTTCTGCTTACAAAGAGCAGTCTAATAAGACCTCTAGTTCACATGTTAAAGTGTCATCTTTTGGTACTGTGGCTCTGCAGTGGTCAGGGACTCATCTTTGCCCAAAACACACATGTAATACACAGGACAGAGTTTGGTTTCTATTATCCTATCACAGTTTTATGGAATGAAAAAGGTTCTTTCCAAGTGCATTACCACTAACTTCAGTGGAACAATAAAAAAAATGGATAAATCTGACTTACCACCATCAGTTTTGATGACGATAGGTCCATTCGGTTGTGCACCACTTGAATCACAACCTACAACATGCTTTCCATTTCCTGAAGAATGGAGGTGACTCTCCTGACAAAGAAGTTTTATTTCTTCTCCATTACCCATGTCCATGATCAGTCAGGGTAACAGAGCCTAACCAGAAGTAGTTCTAAACACTGAAAACAGAATGACAGGCTAATAAATAAAATAACTCTAAGCCTCTCTCAACCAGAGGGATATAATTCCTCCTCTTATTTTCATTTTCCTTGCGCTATTATCCAAAGATGAGAAGTTTTAAAAATCTGTCTGCAACAGAAACAAATATTAAAGCAGCAAGTCTTTTATTTGGCAACAGATATAAGGAAAGCCTTGATTTTCTGCAAGCTTCTTGCTAGTTACCAGCATTTTAACTGTTGCAATTTTGAACTCCCACAAGCCCAGTGATAAATACATGGATGTTGCATTTATATGTGTATACTACTCTCTATAAAGCAGAAGCACAGCATCTGATCTCTCACTGCTCATGTACCTGGTACTGTGACGTCCATCTGTGCCTCTATTATTCCTCCAAAACTGTAAGATGTAGCATGACTATGACAAACTCCCTATTCCTTGTATAAACATAATTCAAATTGCAAAATCAAGGAACAGTAATTCACAGTCTGCTGCTGAAGGACTCCTGGTGTAGAGAATCTTGTTTAGTATATATTTGAATAGAATAATTCTATAGAAACTTTTAATATCAATTTCTATAATTATACACCGTTTAGTATGTAACTCTCCACTCCCATCTGGTAGCAATGTTTTATACTTGTGTACCTACAAAAAAGACATTGAGGTCCATTGGAAAGGCAGCCCAAAAAACATCACCAAACAAAAGCGAGTATAATGTAGTGAAAACTCTTAAAATTCACTCCCAGAAAAAAGGTCTATTTGGGGAAAGGGATGTAATATTTACAAACTCAATAAGATAACAAGCAAACACATGAAAGCACATTTAAGAAAGTAATTCATCAAAAAAAAAAAAAGAAAAAAAAACCCTCAGCTTTTACCAACAGCTACCACACTGTGGCATCCTATGATAACACAGTATTTCACTGTGTAGTCAGAAGACATTAACACTCAGAGCAGAAACACTTCAGGTAATCTACTGCAAGGTGTGTGGATAAATGTTGACCTTTCAACAGCAACAAATCTAAAATGGTAGATTATTCCTGTCTCAGAAAGCTGGGTAAGTTATTGTCTTTTAATATAATCTATAACATTTGGTGTTATTTATGAAGCATTTCAACGTTCTCAAAAAATATAGTCTCGGGTATTGATGAAAAAAAAAGATTGTCTAGCTATAGAAGGAAATGGAAAATATTACCATCCATGTAAACATTGTTTGGCTGTAATTAGTTATTCCAATTTTTTTTGGTGTATAACAATACTTATGCTATTGATTACAGTGTTACTCTAAAACAATAAGCAGTAATTTGTTTTATGTTTGTAAATGGAGAACTCAATCAAAATCATTTTAAAATAAAGCTTCTTCTGTACATATAAACTGCTAACATTTGGATAGATACTTTAGAGTGGATGTTGATCAGTGCTAGAATAAACTGAAAATCTTCTGAAATTATACTGCACAGCTACATTAATAGCTAAAGATTTCATCATGATTAATGTTAGTCTAATACATATTTAAGGACTGAAAAATAATTTTTCTCACATAATGAGTTACCGCTCTGTCAGTTCAAGAGTGTAATTTTTGTTGTGACCTTCCAATAAATGCAATTCAGTCACATGTTCATAAACCACGTTTTTTTAAAGTGACATAGAAAAAAATACAATGGATATCCAATTTTGAAGTCCATTGGAAGTCTGTTACAAAATCTTTTTCAATTCAACGAGTTGGAACAGGTTACTGATCTGTAAGAACCTCCCATTTCAGTCCTGTGGCTTCTCATTCAGGTGCACCAGGTTCATCTGTTGTTCCTGACACCTACCAGATCATTAATTTTGTAGCACATGCTTCCTCAGAAAAGACATGTAGGAACATATGATTTCATTTTAATAGAATGTTCTTACTTTATTGGAAGCCATTTGGCACAGTGCTGCTTTCAGAGGAGTTTGACTGTGTAGAATGTCCTTACACTTTAACACAGCATATTTAGAAAAAAATGTGTCTAGAAAAAAAAATAAATCTTTTGTTATAGGTAAACATTTGCAAGCTGCATAATTCATTCAAGTGGGAGGGCTATAATCTCACTGATTTAAAAAAAACAAACCCCAAAATAGCATCAAGAACAAATAGATTCAGGAGGATATCTCTGAATTCAGACATTTCTTCTTTCTAACTCAGTTGGTTTTAGGGTTTGTTGGAGTTTTCCTTTTTTTTTAAACAATCACTTTATAAGTTTGAATTTTTCTACATGTATAAAAAAGTTATGTATAGTCAGAGAAGTAGAAACTGTACTCTGCAATCCCCCGTTATTGCAGTACATGTTTTTTAAAAAAACAAAGACAATAGCATTACCACTGATAATAGTGTTACCCTACCTCTTCCAGTGGTGAGAAATTCAGACACACTCCACC
>JANZLQ010000040.1:10839406-10852840 GCA_026212715.1 Elanus axillaris
TGAGTCTGTTTTGCCCGTGACGGTGATTAATGAATGATCTCTCCTGTCCTTATCTTGACCCACAAGCCCTTTGTTATTTTTTTTTTTTCTCCTCTCCCCTATCCAGCGAAGGGGGTTGGGGGGGAGTGATAGAACGACTTGGTGGGCACCTGGCATCCAGCCATGGTCAACCCATCACAGGCAGTTACCAACATTACAATGCAACCTGTACCTTTATCAGTTTTGTACACTGCTAAAGGAACGCAAAAAGGGAGGACTTGTATGGGCTTTGGAGACATACAGTACAGAATACAATTGTTATGATTTCCACCTGCAAGTTTTGCATCTATAGATATTCCAAACCTGAAGAGTATCCAGAGTAGTAATCTTTTGGCATGTCGTTTCTGAAAGCACTCTCTATGTTACCTACACATATTTTCCCAAAGTCTAAATTAAAAGGCTGTTAAAATTTGAACGTAATGTATCCTATCCTCTGTCAAGAGAAAGAAAAGCTTTTTTCTTTCTTTGAAATCTATAGATATGTCACCCTTTTATCCCTTTTTTTTGACTAAAACTTGCAATTTTTTCCATTCTTTCCCCACAGGTTATGTTTTCCAGACTTTTTTTTTTAATTCACATTTTTTTCCTCTGGATTTTGCCAATTTATCTATATACTTATTGAAGCAGTGCCAAAACCAAAGCCCAATATTTGCATTTTAGCCAAGTTGAGTGGAAGGACTACAATTCTTTTGAAGCAGTCCAGGTACATTTTTAGGCTGTTGTGAGACAGGTAACATTATAGAGTTATTTTCAGTGTGAGATTCACCACAACACCCAACAGCATTTCTTCACAACCAGTACCAGTTGTTTTCTTAACCACCTGTAAATGAATACGGACTCCAGTACATAATAAAAACTTGCTGCATACTTTCAGTGAGTGTAACTTTTATAACCAGTAGATGTCTATTTCTCTTTGACCATACAGAAAAATTTAGACAGTTAGCTCAGATGGGTACAGTGTAGGCATCTCAAGTAGGATTAAAGTAATCTCACATAAACTATTTTTGCATAGTTGATGTCTCTCATTAGTACCAGGTTTTGCCCTTGTGTTGGGTTTACGTTGTAAGGTTTTGGTAGCTGGAAGGTGATACAGAGATGGTTTCTGTAAGAAGGTGCCAGAAGCTTCCCTCATGTCCCATAGAGCCAATGACAGCTGGCTCGAGATGGACCCAGAACCAGCAAAAGCTGAGCCAATCCACAATGGTAGTAGCATCTCTGTGACAGTATGTTTAAGACGGGGACAAAAACTGCTGTGTAACAGCAGCTGGAAGAGACGACAGAGAAGACATGAAAGAAACCCTGCAGATCCCCAGGTCAGTTCAGAAGGAGGGGGTGGAGGTGCTCCAGGTGCTGAGATTCCCCTGCAGCCTGTGGGGAAGATCATGGTGAAGAATATTTTCCCCCAAAACCCGTGGAGGTCCACAGTGGAGCAGATATCCACCTGCCAGAGCATGCCAGACCCCATGCCAGTGCAGAAGGATGTGCCTGTGACACGATGGAGAGTCTGCACTAGAGCAGGCTGCTGGTAGGCCTTGTCACCTTGTGAGGCAGCCATACTGGAGAAGTCCATTCCTGAAGGACTGCACCCAGTGGAAAGGATGCTTGTTGGAGTAGTTCATGAAGAACTGCAGACTGTGGGAAGGACCCACACTGGAGAAATTCATGAAGGACTGTCTTCCATGGGTGGTACCGCACCTTGCTGCAGGGGAAGGGCACGAAGAGGAAGGAGCAGCAGAGACAATGCATAATGAACTGACCGTACTCTCCCATTCCCCATCTTCTTGCACTACTGAGCTAGAGAAATGAGGAGTGAATCTGAGCCCAGGAAGAAGGGAGAGGTGGGGTGGTATGTATTTTAAGATTGTTATTTTTTATTTTCCTGCTCTGATTTAGATTGTCATTAAATTAAATTCATTTCCCCAAGTCGAGTCTCTTTTGCCTGGCACTATAATTGCCAACTAATCTTGACCCACAAAACTTTCAGCATATTTTCTCTCCTCTGTCCAGCTGAGGAAGGAGAGTCATAGACTGGCTTGTTGAACATGCAGTGTCCACCCAAGGTCAACCCATCACAGTCCTTTTTGGTGCCCACTTCCTCCTCCTTCCTGGTGACATCACCTTTCTTCCCTACTTTTTATGGCCTTCCAGTTTGTCAATTAGCACAACCTTTCCTGACATATATTTTAACTTTTTTAGTTAATAGCTAAAAGCATTTTCTGATTAAAAAGAATTTCACTGTAAAACTCTGCTCTATTAATGAGTAAGGATCTGAGCTATTCTCATCAATTTGTATAATGTGTTCTGCCAAAACTAATGGGAGAATATCCTGACACTATAGAGAAAAAGCCCTGTTGGTTTCTATGGAACCATTTATCAGGCATGATATTATGATGAACAATGCCTCACAATTTGATGCCACATGAGCAAGTATGGCAGAAGTTCTATCCATTCATTTTTTGTGTGCAATTCAATATTGGGCAAAGATGTCATAATGTGAACCTTAAGAAAATAGTTCATATATGCAAACATATGGGCTGAAATCATCTTGTCAGGCTATCATTCAAAACTAGGGATACGCATAATGTATGTATTACTAGTTGGCAGTTCAATTCTTAAAGTGCCATCAACTTTTTTACCAATGTATCACTCACCATAAAAATACCAGGACTCATTTGATATATTAGATTCTTTTAGGGAGCTCTCCCATACTACATGTTTTTTGCCTACTCCATCTGCTCTCCGCTTTCATTCATCTTCTGCCTATGACTTTATAAATTTGTATATTCTCCAAGTATATCGATGACATAATTGTCTTAGTTTACTCCTGTAGTAAGCTACAGTTTGCTAGATGAAGAAAGAAGTTAAGATGTACACACTGCAGCGGTCTTGAATGTCCATATAACACAGATAATTCTGCAAAGTGGCATCATCTTTTAAACAACATCTCCTAGTGTTTTGTGTTTCCATATTTGTTAATTTTCAAGCACTATTAATGATATGACTGTATACTGTATGAAACCTTTAGGACGCTTGTCCAACATCTGACACTTCACCATTCATCTAATGTAAGGCTTCCAGAGCAACTCAACAGAGTTACCGCTATGCCCCATGCAATTATACTTCTCAGCTGTTATGACAATGACAAATTTCCTTGTACAACAAATTCTTTTGCCAGAGCTCAGTGGAATGTACAGCTGAATGCAAGGCAGACCTAGCATGGGGAAGTACTTAAGGAAAACACCAAAAAAATTGTGCAAGTCTGAACAATTTGTACCCTTCAAGAAAAATGTAACCAGTTAAAGGCCTGAGAGGAAGGCCTTCTCTAAGGTAAATTAAATACATTAGCTTCTGCTACTTAATTCTTGTTCTGTGTGTAGAATGGTAATTTTATCAGAATGAAAAAAAGTAGCAAAAGAATATATCTACTAAATTTAAAAGTCAAATTGAAGCCTAATGACTTCTGTGTGCTCATGAGTCTAAATAGCAGACATTTTTTAGAGGCCCTCAGCTGAAAAAAATGTAGAGACTTAACTGAAAACTTGTTAGCTTCCTAACAAATCAATCTAGCCCTTAGCAGTTATTTAAGGAAGACAAAGCTCCTTTGTGTCTCTTTTCTCCAGCAGAAACTGGAAAACAACTTACGTCTTAATTCTTCTGTGATTTGTAATAGGACATTTTTAAGTCATGTCAAAATCTGCCTGCAGGCACACTGTAAATAATCTTAGTTTCCATAGATTTCTGTGTTCCCAGTCACCATGATCTGATCCATAGATATACCAGTTCTCCTCTAGTTTTCTTTCAATTGTATTCCTTCTATCTTTTGTCATCTATTTTGGAAAAAATGTAATTAAGCACTGAGAAAGGCCTTAAATTTTGAAGATGTTCTAAACGTCTTTCTGCTATTTCATTCTCTGTCTCTGAGTTTGACATAGGGACTATATCCCCCACGTTTCATCACTTGGCCTTTCCAAGCTTGAATTGGGAATGTGCTAGTTCTTTTAATCATTTGCTCATTTCTCCTAATCTCCTAGTAGAATTTGAATCTATATTATTAAAGGTGATATAACAATGACTCAATGCACAATGAATTATACAAGATATCTTAAAGATGTAAATAAGAAATGGAAAAGTTATTGCTTTTCAGGGCCTCCTGCCATGTACCTCTCTGTATATATACCAACATCTTTTATAGAAGGGAGGCCTGGAAAAATGGATACCATTTTAAATACGTGTTCCATAATATTTTATTGTAGAATATTTGCAGTTGCTGCATGCCTTATTTATGATCCAACAACAGAGCAGATGATTAATGTAGCTGAGAACATTCCAGGAAAATACATACACCAGGAAAATCTTTTTCAAGGACTTAAATAGCCGTTAAGGACTTTTGCTTTAATTTCAAGTTAAACATAATTAAAGCTGATATTCTAAAAAGAAGAATGAATAATTTCCTAAGAGCATAGGTATTATAGGCAGTACTGCACACTTCTGGTAAACCAAACCTACAGGCATAAGTTTCTTTTTTTTTCACCATAGGATGTTTTCTTTATGTACTTTATATTGCTAATGTAAACCTAAAGTATGTTAAGCTACAATTAGGCATGTGTAAGTAAACCCGAATGTAGTCAGTGTTGTCTTTCACCCAGAATCATCCTTTACACTGACCATGCGTCATAGAGGGCAATGTCTTAAAGAATAAAGTCCCAAACATTAAGAGACTAGATAATTAAGCAAGGTGATGTCAGGCTGCCTGTGATACATTCCAGTTATTCTAGATTTGTAACTTCTGCAAAAGTAAACTGCCTCCTGAAGTTACTTGTACACTGAAATCTAGTTGGGAAGGAATCCAAGAATGATAATCCCCAGCACAGCTAAGCAGTGTTTTATTTCTTTGCTTATTTTTTTTCTCATGCTTTTGAGTTTATTGTAGCTATTGGTGGGTGATATAAGTCGTGGCTTGAAGTGCCACTTTGCTGAATATGATCGAGAATACTCCAGTTCATCCTCAAGTAGTTTAAAAAAGAACCAAGCCCAAAACGCAAAACCTAGGACATTTGAGTAGCAAATATTTGATCTCAGTTTAAGATACCGAGTTTCCCCAGTTACCATCCTAAGGCTTTAAAACCAATATAAGGAGTTAGACATGATGATGTTGCTAAATTCCATGTGTCCTCTCACTCTCCCGCCTGAAAAAAAACAAACCCTACCTGCTATTTAATTCAGCTTCTTTTCTTACTGCCTGTTTATGATACCAGAAGTAATTCCCTGGATGTCAGTGGGACTACATGGAAGCTTGGTGGGAGTGAAGCTGGTGCTGGGAAGAAGCCTAATGACTTTCTAACCAGTCTGAAACAAAGTTGTCAGGGAACATGTCTTTATTTTTGGCAGTAAATCAAGTAAGGTCAAAAACAACTAAACACAAAACCAAAAACATAATAGAAAAGAGAATATATGATTTCACATGGCTTGTTGTGCACATAACATCAAGTCCCATTTTATAATAGGCTTTTGGCTGAAATATATCATTGTAGACTTTGCAAAACAGCGTGAAGCAACATGAAGACATAGTGATATATCTTAGAATATAAAATCTCCTAAGAAAGAGAATGATACATTTGCATTTACATTAGCACACGGTATGTCCTGGAAAAAGCATATCAGTGAATGTTATAATTTACCCAAGTACCACATGAGCAGACCTTGCCTCTATTAAAAATGAACTTGCTTAATAAACCTTCAATCACATTTAAAATATCCATTAGCACTTTTGTTTCCAACAACCAGCAAGAGAAACTATTACTTTCTCCTCTTTCTCACACTCTTGAGTACAGGACAAATAGAGAATATTTTCTTCCATTATTGAACCTGAAATCCTTCACTGCCCTGCCTCTTCAGCTATGAGGTATAGGGAGTGTATTTCAGATGGATGGCATGGAAGAATTAACTAACACCTTTGAAGGACCTTGAACACTAAAATAAGCTTCACAGAAGAGATAAGAACCACTTGAAACTAGATTTTTGTTGGCAGGAGAAGTGGAGTACATGACAAGAGGATGATCTAAGAGCCTGTGACAGGGAGTGTGGACAGGAGCTAGTAGCCAACTGTATAGTTAGCTTGTGCGCATGACCATGTTATGAAAAACAGTCATAGTAAAGCTAGAAGCGCATGTATAACCATTAAGAATACATAAGAAAGCTTGTAAGCAGAATAAAGGGTCTTCTGTTTAGCACACAGGAGTCCATGTCTTCAATCTACTCAATGAGGATTATGAAAAATGGCAGTACAAAAGTGACAGAAAATTGAAATCACAGTAATGATTTAAAATTGATGATCTTTTGGGACATTGAGCTAAAATGGAGTGTGAAATAAGAGAGAAAGGCTCTTAATCATTCCTGTCTATGTTTTACTTCATTAAGAAAAACTTAACTGGCATTTCTGGTCACACAGATATATAAGTATTCAACCTTGAGCAGGTGAAACTAGCCGACATTCTATCTAAACTAACATACCATGTAGTTAAGGTACACAAGTAACACTATTCCCTGTAGTCAACATGCAGAAGACCATCATGAATGCATTGCATTTTGGGATCCCATGACCACTTTTTTTATATCTTGGCATTTAAAAGTATGAATTTCAGCTCCTCTAAACACATGCTTTATAACCTTATGTAGTAGGCAATAAAGGACAGATCTCCCTTTATAAACATCTTTGACAAATATATCATTACTAAATAATAAAAATAGGACATATATTACTACCACCATCTCCCTAAAGCAGTACTCTTTAGGGTACTCAGAAAAATCTGTAGGAAAAAATACAGAATGCTGAACTGTTCGAGGGAGGAATAGACAGAGAGGTACCCCATGACACATTTGTGACTGAACCTTCTTTGGTCCATAGTACCCATAAAGGCAGTACAGGGGTTTCCCTTATCTATATTGGTGAGACTGTAAGACCAAAAAGTCACTGACCATGAGATTAATAACAACACAAGTACTCCCACCCTAGAATGTATCCTAGTCTTTCCTCAGAAAGGTTCCCGCAGAGAGGCTTCCTTTTGCTGCTGGAATCTGTTTGGCAAGGTTGATTCCATTGCTGTAAATAAAAATCCCCTGCAACAGAATGCAGTTGCTAACATAGGCAGGATAGCTTTTAGTTGCTGCCAACAGAGAGTGAGACTGCAGGATAATCATGCACTAAGTACACACAGACAGCACCCAGCAACTTACCCTCTCAAATACACGGAAGAAGTTATTAATGATTTTGTAGCAGGTTGAACAATTCATCCTGCAAAAAATGACTTTATTTCTTCAGAATAAGTAATGAGTGTCCAGTTTACATCCAAGATATTGAAGTAAAATCATGCTTAGGATTTATCAGAATGTCTCATTTTATGCCACATCAGGGAGATAATTTCCTATTTTAAATTTTAGTAAAAATAATAAAAAAAAATTTTTACACCAATACCTCCTGAAAAGACAGATTAACTTATTCATGCTAGTCTTTACAGTAGCTGTGGCTGCTAGTTAAATAGTTTTGCAAGATATGACATTATAGCATGCCTACATATTTTTGCCTCGAAAAATTATAGTACCCCAGAACATTGAGATCTCATTCATCCAATTGCAATTATGTAACACACTGCATGCAGCTGGTATTGCTCTTAGAACTTCCCTACTTTCTGAATTGGAATTCTTCTTCAGTTGACTGTTGTCCTGCATTAGATAGCAAGTACATTACTACCTAAACAGAAGTCTCATTACAACATAAATCCTTACTTAAATACTATGTTTTGACTTTTGTGATGGGTTGACCCTGGCTGGATGCCGGGTGCCCACCAAAGCCGCTCTATCACTCCCCCTCCACAGCTGGACAGGGGGGGAGAAAATATAACAACAGGCTCGTGGGTCAAGATAAGGGCAGTTTAATAAGTGAAAGCAGAGGTCGTGCACAAAAAGCAGAGAGAAAACAAATAATGTTATTCTCTACTTCCCATCAGCAAGCGATGTCTGGACACTTCCCGGGAAGCAGGGCTCCAGCACGCAGAGTGGTTGCTCCGGAAGATGGAAAATGTCCCCCCTTCCGTCTCCCCTTACTTAGCTTTTATACCTGAGCTGACGTCATATGGTATGGAATACCTGTTTGGTTAGTTCAGATCAGCTGTCCATTGTTCCAGAGTTGTTCTTTAATCAAGCTACAAAGATTACACTACCTGAAGAATTGTTCTGTTTTCCCTTTATTTTATGTGCAAGTGTTTGAAAATTTGATATATTGATACTAAATTTCAATATGTAACATCAGAAATTGTCTAAAATTTCTGTTCAATTACTTCCTTTCATAATTCGGATAAGTAGCATTCTGAAATCTTGTCCAAATCATTATTGCAAGCAGAATCCTTGGAAAACATTTGACATTTGTAAAGTATAGGTAAATTTGATTATTTTCATTCATACGACTTGTTAACATTTTAATACGCTAGAATGTGGCCATTTCAGAATAAACAGACTAAATCCTTCATAATTCAAATGATTTAGTTTATTTCATTTAGTAATGAAAATGAGGCCCTTGGTTCCCAGCAAGTCACAAGCATACTTTTGCTCACAAAATAAGTTAGAAGAACTAGAACATTAAGTGTTTCTCAGAACAATTAATTTATAATTTCAGCCAGGAACATTTGCAGTGATCATTTGGAGGAGAATAAGATGAACAGAAAAAAAAAACATTTTTATTCAATTCCAAATCATCAATTTCCTACAATTAAGGTTTTACATTGACAAAACAATTGACTTCTGGCTCTTTTCTGAGTCAATTATATTATCTGCTTTAGACAGAAATAAGATTTGACTTAGATATTGAAATTTCATCAGCAAAAAGTGCTTAGTGACAACAAAAATCAACTACCGCTGTTTAGAGAACAGAAGTTTCGCAGTGACTTGTTTGTGTCTATGGTTTTTCCCTTCCCAGTACAAATACCTTAGATTTTCTAATATGCTGCTGTAGTTATAGCTTTTTCCTTTCTCTCCTACTTTTTCATTTCAAAGCTAAAGGAATATATTCCTCACAAGCCTCTTCTGAAGTTCCTCCTAACCACTTTCACTTTAGGTGCTTTAGTCCTTATTCAGTTGCAAATCTGTAAGAACAACTGTTCTTCCACTTCTCTGTGGAAGGGGACAATACTTTTTCCAGTATTTGTTCTTGTGTCTTACCAAAAAAATTAAAAATGCCCACTGCTTTTTCTTATTAATACTGTTTCTTAACAGTAACTTCTTAGATGAAAAGTTGTCTAGTCACAGACTGAAAGTGAAGAACAAACACAGAACTAGATCAATGTGCAAAAATATGCCAACTTACAATCAAGGGACATTTAAGAGAAAGGTACGAGTTACAATATTTTCTTCAGTACTTTCTCTCTATCTCTCTCTCTCTGGTATCTTGAAAATTCTCTAAACACAAAATATACTAGTTTCAGAAACAACAGCACAAAGTCACAAACACCAGAAAGAGAACAAATCAGAAGATTATGCGGACAGAGAGTCTACCTCATTAGGAGGCCAGAGAACACTTAGGAAGCTAAATAGTATTAGTGGCTTGAAAACGCAAAGCAGATTCTCAAGGAATATACATTCTGAAAATTATCTTTAGACTATCTAGCAATGATGCTGTGTGATTAATAAGTAAGAAACATTAGGAACATCATTTAATAAGATACATTCTTTATACAGGAGCAATTACATTAGCTTTGATTGAAAAATAATAGGAAAAATACATGTCAAAATTTTTCCATGTATACACTTAAAAATTTAAAAAACTGAGGCAAATATTGAGATCAATCAAGTACTTTGAAACTAAGGACTTCTAAATATTTTAGACAGCAAACCATAAAAGAATCAAGCACAATAACAAAATAATAATGTTGATAATCCCTTTTGATTAGCACCTTCTAGGTTTATACCCTAGAGTTATGTACTCAGTTACATTTCAATTGCCCTTCTTCCTCTTATCTGCCTCCTATTCTTTAGAAATATCTACACTATTAGAATTGCATTTCTTTAAGATATTCTCAATGTGGATAAAAATTACATGTCTCTTATTTTTTTATCAACGTGGGAAGAATAACCCCAAGCACTCTAACTATTAGGTATCTTGTAAGATTTGGAATAATGATAACAATAATAGTAATGAACAAAAATTACTTAAAGTTAATATATCACAATGCCCTTCACCAGCAAAGGAAGTCTGCCACTCAGGGAACCTACTTTTCAATTAGATTTGCTGCTGCAACTGCATGAAACATATCCACATTATTTCTTATTTAATTTACTCCAATCAGGCTTAAATCTCCGAGTCTTCCATCAGTCCATGCAAAGCTTCTCTTGGCTAACAGAGGGTATCCTTATTTATTATATCACATTGCTCATCACTCTCTCCTAACATGAATTTTGCAACACTACTGATTCAAAAATGATCCAGGTTAACTCTCTGCCCTTTTGCAACAAGAGTGGAATTTTTCTAGTGAAAACTAACTAAATTAATTGACTCTTCGGACATTTCCATTCAGTTTGCCTTCAACTATATTACCCACCTTCAAGCAGACTGCAAATGCTGTTAGATAAATTTAAAATCTAAGCTTGTCTTATCAGTTAAATATTTAAAATAGGGAATGCAAAGTTTATTATTATTTTAAATGCATATTATATTTGAAAAACTAAAGTGTTCCTTGCTGAAATTAATGCTTATTCTGCATCAAGGGAGAAGACATTCTTAAAATTTTAATTGCAGCCACAAAATTATATTCATATTTTTCTATATCGGCCATGTTGCCTGTATTAAGGTGCAAAGACTCAGAACTTCAGACAACCCAATGGATAGACAGGGCAGCACTTTCTCTGCCTCTTTAGATGAAACAGTTATGGAATAATAATCATAGGAGTGATACACAGTTCAAAAGAAAGGAGCTTAGGTACTGGGTAGCTACATCCATATGATTTTTTGTATATGGTACATAGTACCAATTCTTGTTATTATGTTGATTTACGTACAACAAGGAGTCCTTAGTCTTAGTCCTTAGCAGCTTCTTTACTTAGAAATTTACAGTAAGAGGGAGGTAAGGAACTCTGCTTTTGTCACATTTTTTCTTATGCAATAGTTTAAGATTCTGTGTAAGCCAGGCTTCTATTAATATTAGTAGAATTAAATCATTATATGAATTATGATTATTGAACTGTTCTATTCTTACAGATATAACTTTGAAACAAAATGTCACTTTGTGGATTGTGAGAAAGACTTCTATTTTAACATATTCTGTTTAATTAAGTGACTTCCCAAAAGTGTGCAGGTGGACAGTGACAGAATTAAATACCTCCAGAATCTTTGATATGAAGGAGCTTAATGGACAGCCTCATGTTCTTTGATGTGTATCAACAGGACACTTTTAAGAAGTAAGTTCTTAGCTGCAGTGTTTACATGGACAATTTCGTCTGCTCTGAAATTCTGAAAGGTACATTAAATAAAAATTTTCTAGCTGACTTAACACTTGAATGTAAAGTTTTAGCCCTCCAGCTCTGGAATAGCCAGCACTGAAGAACAGAGTTCTGAAACTGAAAATAATGAACATACCCTGGAATGAACGTTCCTCTGGGAAGGAGTATCACAAATCATATGTTGTTTACATAAATCAGTCAAGAAAATGGAATATTGTTTTCCTTTTCTGAGGTACTGTAGATTAAACTTCTTGCAGATGCACACTACCGCTTGTGTCTTTCATCAGCTGTCAATCCCAGGAATCTAGGCCTAATGCAGACAGACAGTACAGTCCTTTGACAAACAACACTCCATGTCCAAGCAAGCATCAATGCATAAGAAGCTGTGTTCTGCAACAATATTGCAGACTGTATTCCTGAAGGCTTAATATTTTTAAATATTTGGATATATTTTCATGTTTGAGGTAAACTTTTTCAGTAAGAAAGTATTCCTGAAGGAAGATATGGCAGCAATTGACAGTAGATATAAAGAGGGAGATGAAGACGGTTAACACTGTACTATCACTTACTACATTGCTATGTTTAGTGCCTAATAAGGTGTAAGAGTTGACAAATTTTTTATTACTTGATCTGTGTTTTTTAGAGGCATAGCCCTGTAATGGATGTACATAAGATGCTCCCCACTTCAAATGCTTTAAGAACGTAGAAAATTTTGATTGAGGAAGTTAAGAGTTAAAATAAAAAAGCTAAATCAACCTCCAAAATGCAGATGTGCATGAAAGAGCAGAATCTGGACCATAACAAGTTTTTTTTTTAATTTAATCTCTTGTCAGTAGTTGGAACTGGAGTATTGTTCAGCTTTGTAAATTAATGTACGTATTTCCCGTGCCTCAATTAATCCTGAAAATCTCCACTTCATGTTTCAATACCTATAAATTTGCTGTAAGGATAATAAGCAGTGATGAAGCTTCAACTTAAAGGCATTACATTGAATGGTACTAATGTTTTTCCTTAGATTATGCATCATTGACCTTCACAGAGCCATTGATGGAAGTCTGTATATGCACCTTGTTTGTGTGGTTTTTAAAATTAAGACCTGTTGCACATGTGTAAGCAGACACAACATTTAAAAAAAGCCCAGAAATTAACTTGCAAATGATGTGAATGTAAACCCATTTAAACAAGCAATATTCCATACTGCTCACATGGACCTCAGTAAAATCAAACATGTCCTGCACAAAAGTAAGTGTAAAGAGTATGTATGTTTCAAGGAAAGAACAATTTTATTCCTTTAGAAGGCATAGTTTAAGCCCGTAATTGAAAAAGAAAAGAATACAGGACTTAGCAAGACAACTCCATTCTTCTTCACTGAAACTTTAAGGCACTAGACCTGGAAAATTGAAGCAAGTTATATCATGTCCTCTGACAGTGAACTGCTGCAGATCAAGAAAATCGCAAGGCCTCCTTCCAGTACTTACATGGGGAAATATCACTGCATTATCAGAGCTCCAATGAAAAGAGGCGTCTTAAATATTTTAGCCAGAGACCACCTCTGAGCATGTAGTCATACAGAGATGGGGAAGTAAACAAACCATAGAACAATTTATGTTATCTAGGAGAGATCGTAAAGTAAACCTGTGACGGAAAAAGGATCAAAGCTGTTTCTAGCTGGCTAAAACTGGGGCTAACCTGTAATCCCTGAGATAGCTTTCTTTCCTGCAGCAGAACATTATCCCCAGATGCCTGAAGCTAACAGGGAAGGGAAAAGGGAAGGGAAGACAAGGCAGGGGAGGGGAGGATGTAGGCCCTCTTCCTGGAACTGCCGCTTGAAGCTGGGTGCGGAGTTCCCGGGTAACGACATACACTCAATATGAGTAAAATCGTTCCAACTTTATTCAAGCTGAAGTCCTC
>JANZLQ010000040.1:10859680-10871177 GCA_026212715.1 Elanus axillaris
TTCAAGATTCTTTTAAATTATCACCGTTGTCCACTGTTATTTTCTATAGTCTACATTCTAGAGTGTTTTTCTTACAACACTTGAAAAAAAGAAATTAAGGGATCACATCATGAAATTGTTTTCTTATGATGTTAGGCTTTTTGAGAGTTTTGGGCAGAAAAGGTCATGTAAAATTACAGTAGAAATTTAAACTCCAAAGCATTTATTGGTGGAAAACCAGCTCCCCCTTAAACCTCATCTGTTCACTAGAAATAGCCATATACTTTAACTGTGATATGTTTAATTTTGATATGAACAAGTTTGTCTTATCTATACTTGTTTCTCAGTTCAAAATAAAAAATAATTTCAATTCCAAAAACATGGTCCTTGCCTTTTCAAAAATACCAAAATAAAATATTTTATCTTCAAATATTTTCCATTTAAATACACGGAAAATCCAAGCCTTTTATGAGCTAACTTTTTCTGAAGGCAAAATTCCCAACTATTATTTCTGGTGATTCATTTTATAAGATCATATTTAAATGGTATGTATCCTTTGCAGGTTTCATTAAAAAAATCCCAAGAGTTTAGTTGCTTTTAAACCCTATTTGTCAGGTATCCAGAAGAAAAATATCTCTCTTGGTAAGATAAATGGCCTGGAAATATCTCTAAATTAGACCTAGTTATATATCAAAGTGACATTTATCACTAATGCTTTATCCTGCAAATGACTGATCATATTGGTCTCAAGCCGGCTAAACAAGTAATGGGCTATTCACTGTATGAAGTTTAATCTCTACATAAATTCTTTAAGATACTAGAGAATAATACTCAGCATCTTAGCAGACAGACTTTTAAAAAATCATGTTGGGAAACATACAGTGGACTTAATTTTTTTTCTGAAGTGTGCAAAAATACGGCAATGGGATCCCTTAATTCATAATCATATAGGAGATAAATGTCAGACAAAATGTCATGATGTACTTTATGATGTATTTTACTGGGTATTGTAGATACATCTGAGATTTAAACAAAGGAACTTGGACTTGGTGAAGCTTAAGCTGGACAGTCAGCAAGGGTAAAAGTAATTAAAACAAATGACCAAAAAACCATTACCAACTATATACATTTAATCAGTAAAGACTGTATTTCTTTTAAAGGGTGTTTTTCCAGTTCAGCACGTTGGCTTAGATGAATGTGAACAAAGTCCACGGCTTGCAGTAGATTCTATTGTAATAATAATTTGGTCTATCTCTCCACCTATGAATCTTGACTGTTTTACGAAGAGTAAATTCAAAGGCTAGAATCAACTAGTTTTGCTACCAGGTGTAAATATAAATTAATACATTGAGTTCATAGAGCTCTATTCATTGAAAAATGAAGAGAAAGAGGAATTTTAGTCAAGGTATCTTGGCTGAATCAATGTTGGAGTGCTTGAGGTAGAAAAGAACTTGTGTGAGACAAATTGATGGACAGTATAGTATAGATGGACAGGTTGCAATGCTGAAGGCCTAGCCAAATGATACATTCATGTCCTAGAGCCTTAGTATGATGCCATAAGAACTTCTACAGCCTGAAAGAGCAAAGTCTTCCCTCTTTTTTCTGAGAGAGAAAAACTAAGCACACTACCTAAAGAGAGATCCAACATTTCCAGTTCTGCATGGCTTTGTACCCACTGCTATATATAAGCAGGAGAATGAGAATGTTTAAAAATAAAGTCTGGAATACATTTTAGGAACCAAAAATAATCTACTGTTTCCAAAGCTGCTGAATGCTTTTATGCCATTTTGGGGAAAAATAACGCCAAACCAATTCAGAGTTCTTAAAAAAACCTAAAAGCAAATAAGGTACCTTAATTTGAAATTGGCATTATTGAAAAGTTTTAAGCAGTTGAGAAATAAGGTCAGAAGTTCACATAAGTACAATTTATTTTTTAAAATGTAACCCCCCTTTTTGTAGTAATTGCTTTCTGATGAACCAGGAAGTCTTTAGTTCTGTTCTTTGTACAAGTTAAAAAGCATTCCATTAATAATGCTTGACTGAGTAACTGTCACTTTACAGCACTGATATCCATCAGATAAAATGTGTACATCTACTTCAGTTACAGTCATACAAGAATAAAAATTACAAAAATAAAGCCTTTAAAAGACAACATGGTATTTTCAATGACAAGATCTCTACAATAGACTATACACTCACCAGGTGACGTAGATCTCTTTGTGAATTTTGATGTACACTTTTTAAAAGCAGAGGCTCAGAACTTAGCCAAAAACTCATCAGCAATTCATCAAGGCACAGAGTAAGTACACTTCATGAATTGTTCATTTGCCATTTAGTTAATGCAATGACCTGTTGTACTGAGGATAAGTTATTAAGTAATGAAATAGGATGATTGGATTAAGCTAATTACTTGCTTTGAAATGACACTTGTACATAGATTCTTTGGCCTTGTCAGAATGTATTATATAAGCTAAGCGCTGGTTTTTGTATTCCATTTCACAACTTCCAGAGCCATATTTCACCTGATAGATGAGATAACTAAAATTGTGATTAAAAAAATAGGTCACATAATACACTACTGCTGTGAAACAGACTCTATACCAGGAATCACATGCTAATCAATTTAGCCTGAAGTGCCTAGGCAGAGGATATAGTAATAAGTATAATTATAATAATAGGTCTGATCAGATTATTTACCAGAACCAATATTCTATGCACAGGGATATAGACTCTAGGACAGCAAAGTTTTGTATTGAAACTAATCATACTGACAAAAGGATGCAGTATGAAGAACTGGTTTTTACTTCTGTTGAATTTTACTGGTAAAACCAAAGTTCAGAAAGTAAAAGAAGGCTCTACTACAGTATATCTGCTGGGGACTTTTCGAGAACAGGCTAGAAATTCTCATTGGTCATGCTCCCCATCTGCTTTTTTTACTTTGTGTGCATGAAGTGAGCTGTTAATGGCTCTCTGGGTAGGACAGTACAAGGCTGGTAGGTGTTTCAAATTTAATCCCACAGCAGACACAAGCCAAATGAAGAAATATTTCTGTGGTAAATCTCTACCTGCATTGTATGCCCCATTATCTTAATTCACCCTGACAATTCTGCCACTATTTCTGACAGGTTTTCTGCCACGAACCACTGAATGGAGAAGATAAGATCCATAATCAATCTATCATCACCTGAATCACTGCAGCCTCTGGCACAAAAGACACAGTGGGATTAGGGTCAAAAGAGGCAGAACGTATTGAAGGAGTGGAAAGCAGAAGCAGTAGATGCTCACTACTTCTGTGCTACTGTGCTGCCCCAAACGGGCCCATTACCATAGAATCGGGAAGACCTGCACTTGCAGGGATAACTGCTGTGGGTAGTTTTTTGAGTAATTTCTGTTCTTGGACTAATTTTAAGTTTGGCAAAGCCCAGGGAGAAGTGAATAAGCGTTCCTTGCCATAGTTAAGCACAGGTCAACAGACATGAGTGCGGGCCTGTTTCCCAGGGTGAGGCATGGGGGCCAAGTCAGGTGTCAGGGCAGCATTCCAACCCCTGCTCCTGCAGAGGCCTACACCTCACCTCAGGAGATCTCAGGCTCTCTGCTGAGACCTGCTCACTGCTGTGTGTGTGGTACATACATGCAGCTAGTCCTACAGCTTCATGACACAGACTTTCTGCTCCTTTCTTTAGCTCATCAGCCTTCCACAGCAGTTCAGATATGAAGTTGTGAGGATTTGTTTTCGCTCAGACTGGAATGCTGGCATTTGTGGGAGTAAAACCATGCTGCTGAGCTGGAGAGCCCAGCTTCTTAGAATGACTCTGTCTTTCCCCTGGCCCACCTGCAGCTTAAGGCTAAATTAAAAACCTCGGATATTTTAAATGCTAATACTAGGCATAAAACCCCCTTAATTATTATCCGCTATTCATTCCCATGTGCCCATATACATATTTCTTTCTCAGTGTGGCAGCAGAAAATACAGTGAGATTTTAATGTTTTAACCAAGGTCAAATTATCTCTGTTACACTGATCAAAGTTATTTGAAATTACACTCACAAGCAGAATTTATATTTTTCACAAATTTTTCATTGTCCAAGGGTAGAATCTGAGCCTGTGTACACCCACAAGGCAGCTAAGGGTTACTGTTTCTTGACTTGGGCTCTTTTCCTTTAAAAAAAAGGAAAGTAATGTTAGTTTTATCTATTTTAGTTTCTAACTCTTTCCTGAAAGGGAACTCAGTTTTTGTGAAATGATTAGTTCTTTCCTTTGTTGTTAACCACAAATTGCATGTCACTTCAAATACTTATCTAGTTCTGTACTACATATTTGCACCTCCAGTTGCACGGATTTTGGCTCTGATATATATGCTCTGAGAAAAGACCAACGTGAAAGCTAGTGTTCTGTGTCTCTTGCAAGATGTTTGGTTTTATCCTACCTAACGTGAAAGCAATTTATCAACTTTATTTGTCAGAGGACCTTCTGCTGTATCTAAACAAGAATCAATCTGCAATGGAATTACGAGCTAGTAGTGTTAAACATATAAAGTCAGTGAAAGTTATTACAAAACAGGATCCTGCAGAGCTCTGTTAGAAACGTGGAAAATGCAAAGCAATGAAGTTTGACACAGCTAAATCACTTAACATGTTTTGAATGTTAACTTGTTGGAGTGAATGTCACTTGAAAGGAAAAGGGCACTCATTTGTAAATATTACCTTTACAATCTAAGTGAAATCTTGACCTGTGGATAAGTAGTTAGCATGCTTTCTGTTGCTGTTTCTAATTATTTTTTATAGCACAGTACCACCTAGAGGCTCTCTTGTTCTCTGTGCTTTAAGTGAGAAGTGGGAAGCAAAACTTTTGGAGTTTTTTTACCATCTGTGTAGACATGACAGACACAGCATAGGAAAAGAAATAGAGCCCAAAGGTGGGAAGGATGAAGTTCCTTCAGAAAAAGAAGACAATCTCAAATAGAATAGAAGCAAACTTTCCTCAATCGTGACATTTGTCTGGTACAAAACAAATAGCCACTCAGACTGGTGCAGAGCTAAACCAGATTCAAATCTGATTCAAATGACCAGCCCTTTTTGCATGTCTCATGTCATGCCATGACATATGAAAAAAGTCTGTGCAACTATTTCCTACCCCAATTGCATAATGGAGTAGGTGCAGAATTTTCCCTCTGGCAGAGTGATAGCTCCCTCAGTCTCATCCTTGAAGCATTTTCAACCTGGAAATAAAAAACGTGATCACTTCTACAATACAATTTTACTTTAATTGTGCCAGATAAAATTTTCCTTTCTGAATCACTAAATGAAACCATTAACATCAGCCTTATAGTATACCCATTTTAAAGATAAGCATGCCATCTTATTGTCTAAGAGTCTAATTCTTTTCACAGGCACCAAAAATCACCAGATTAAAAAAATTGAAAATATTTTAATATTTGCCAACATAATGTTGTGTATGTCATATTTAGCATGTCATGTGGCCTGATCATTTATGCTCTTTGCAGCCTGTGAAATCTTCTGGAAGTTACAGAAAAAGGTAAATAGGGCTGTAGTGATTCTATTTAGCAGTCACTGCAGATAATCCAGGAGGACAGGGCCTCAGAAGATTGTTGCTTCCATTCAAAAGAAGTAACAGCAGTGTTTGTTGCCTCCTCACTTGCAAGATTTCCACCCATACCCTTTATCCTCTCTCTCTGTGCAACAGGAAAGAGCATTATTCATGTTAATAGAAGTACTGAAGTGCATTTTTTCAGAGAGAAACAGATCCCAATGGAATTAAACATAATTCTCTTACCTCCTTCGCAGAGTACAGACTAAGTAAAACACCGAGTAATCTTTCCTGTGATTATATATCTTATTCATGGGCATATGATGAATACATTAAAGATATTTTTTTCTATTTCTAATGTGATAGGAAATTCCTCCCATAAAATTCAAATGAGATTTGTATCTTTTAAATTATCTTTTAATAATTAGGGACCAGATGTGGTTTTATTCATAATTGTTAATCTGGTAATAGATTGTCAGGAATATAAAATAGAAAAATTTGTTAATTTCTTATGTTTTCTAAATTGTTTGTTATTCCATTTCAGCAATCTGTATTTGTCAAGCTCTCTTCAACATGTCCCAGGCAGGAAATCATGTGCATATAGCAATTTCCATGAAGAGGAAACTGCATAAATAGGGCTTTAATGTAGACAAATAAAGATCTTTGATTGTAGATTGCTTCAAAGGTGGGATTTTCAAAGATTCTTCCTGTATGTTCTCACCTGGTCCTTAAAACTCTGGATTCTTCCTATTTGAATAGCCTTTATTCTACAGCAGAGACAGTTCATATTTGCAGATATTTTACATGGTTTTCTGGGTCCTCATCATCCAAAGTGCGAAGGGCTCTTAGGGGAAGCTGATCATTACCTTAACTCTGGTAGCCTATAGAGCAGTTTCTGTCATTCAATATTATCTGTTTGAAAGTGACACTGGCATAAGCATACAAACCTTACAGCACTGTGAGCTGAAGGCCTCATAAATAGATGGTATAATCTGTTAATATAGAAATGAGAAAGAAGCAAGCAATTCTTTGATGTTATTTCATCAAACTTTTAGCTCATAGAAAAAAAGATCTTTTCTTTGGGTCTTCATAGAACACTGCATAAACATAGCGACTGCTTAAAGTTGGAAAGCCTGGTAAATAAAGCCTAAATTAGCTTAATGTGTTCCCAGAGTAACATTTTTATTACTTATGAAGAAACATAAATTATGCCAAAATCTGTAGCAGAGTCACAGCTAATGTTAGAATGAGTAACTTATTTGGGATAATTTAAGAGAATAATCTTGTTGCAATGTGTCGTAATGCTCCTCTCTATTTCAACCTATGAATTTCTCTAAAGACCGCATCAAGTCACATAAACAGCTCAAAAAGCTGCAGCTGAGCATTGGAAAATCAAAGAACATTCAATGGAGCCAAGTATGCTTAGTATGGTCTAGCTTATCCCTTCTGTCTCCACAACCACGTAACTTACTGTATGTGTTCTCTTAAACTAAAGGAGGTGGTATTGTTCTCTAACTTTAGCTGGGTGTTTAGCTTAGCCATTGATATACTATCACCAGCTCTTCCTTCCATATACAGTCAATGTTAGGGCCAAAATTAAGAGGCCTTTCTAGCTGCACAGTGACATATTTTTAATTATGTATATTATTTACACTAGCATAACTTGTGAAGCGAGCATATAAAACCATACTAATGTTCGTTGTGAAGAAAAATATACTATCTCTAAAAAGAAAACAGATTGTACAAATAGTTTCTGCTTTCAAAAGCTTTTGTTAATTATTAGAAATTTTAACAATGTTAAAATTGTTAAGAAGAGTCATGGCTAAAAATCTCGTCTTTCTCACTAAAAATATTAAAGTCAAGGTTAAGAAACTGGGTGAGAGAGACAAACAATTTGTCATTATTGCATTTTACTGTTTAGTCACATAGTTGTGATTTAAAAGATACCCCATGTTAGTTAGGTAGCATCGTATTTATTTGAGAATGAAAGCAAAAAGAGGACATAATATGAAAACAGACACACAAATTATTCTTCCTAGTAGTAATTAAAAATATTGAATCAGCACATGCCTAATTATAATAAATAGCTAATATTATCTCATGATTATCATGTCATGAATGTCAGGTAATTTTAAAATTATGCTCTAATAAATTGAACAAAAATCACTTGAAACAACTCCCCTAAAATTGATGGCTTTTTAGGAATAGCTTATTATTTCCTATTCCCAGCAGCTCAGTATTTTTTAAAATTATAACTGTATTTAAGCTCACTATTATTCTTCTGATTACCAGAAAATCACATAAAAAGAGTTTGGGTCCAATGGAACTCTCACTACCACCCTCCATCTATTGCAGGATATTAACTAAGGGGATTAGATAAATACTGAGCAACATCCAACATCACATTTTTAAATTTCAGTAATCTGAAGAGCAGTTAAAACCCATTCTTATATGGAGAAGAGAAATGAATTAATGCCATATGATAAGAAATGAACTAGAAAAATTCCACAAGTTTGGCCTTTTAGCATGTTGAGCAGTGAGATTTTATACAGGTCTATATATGCATATATATAAATAATGATATACAACATATATACATATTCTATACATACATTATATATATGTGTGTATATGTATGTACATGTGTACTATGTACATGTATATATCATGTACATATATGTATACTTACACATATTTTTATTATCATGTTAAAATCCTCATATTATGATCAGAGAAAGAAAAGAAGTGGCTTGGAAAAAAGCCCTCTATGAAGGCAGCAGATTTAATTGCACATTTTCTTAACCAAATGTCCAACCAAGAAATTGAAACACTGAAAGAATACCCATAAGAGGAATTTTTTAAATTTTTTAATTGACTCTGAAGCATTTTAAGAAGGTGGACAAGTGCTTCTGAAATGTTGTCTGGATATTAATATTGGCCCAGACCAGAACAGCTTTTCTTTTCACAGCAGGTCTCCTTCGTCAAATGCCTTTGTAAAAGCTTTTTGAAGATTTAAGTAGACCTGTCTGGCACATTCCTGTGGGTATGTCTGGTTTCCAGGTTCTCTCAGTCCAGAAAAATGTCATTTCTTTGGTGAAGCTCTAATGAGTGAATTTATCTTGGGTACATGGACATGAGAAACCCATTTTCTACTGCCTTCATAATTTTTTGCTCAGACAGTAGTTGGATCAGTTCAGAGGTGGCTGACAGAAGGTGCTCAAATGAGGGCAGGGATCTGAATTTGGTAGTCTCTCACGTTCTATGCAGGTTCCTGAATAGTAAAAAGTCCTGGGCAGTGTAACCTCTTCCTCCTTAATAAAAGCATTACACTTTGGATCTATGAAGCATCCACAGTGAAAATATTGTTTAAAACAACCTACATTTCTGCAAAAAACATACTGCTTTGACAAAATGATATTTGTTACAAAAATCAAAATAACAGTGAAGAAATCCTAAGCAGTTATACCAATCTATTTGTTGAGATAAATATTATTATAATATAACCTGGAAATACAGGAAAATCTGTGTCAGTTCTGCAAAATATCACAGTAAACCTTCAATAACAGGTCTTTGCTGTTCTACCATCCTGGTTTCTGCTGGGATAGAGCTAATTTTCTTTCTAGTAGCTGGTAGAGTGCTATGTCTTCGATTCAGTATGAGAACAATGTTGATAACACACTGATGTTTTCAGTTGTTGCTAAATAGTGTTTAGACTAAGTCAAGGATTTTTTCAGCTTCTGATGCCCAGCCAGCGAGAAGGCTGGAGGGGCACAAGGAGTTGGGAGGGAACACAGCCAGGGCAGCTGACCCAAACTAGCCAGAGGAATATTCCACATCATGCCCAGTATATAACCTGGGGGGAGTTGGCTGGGGGTGGTGGATTGCTGCATGGGAGCTGAGTGAGCACTGTTTGGGGGATGTACATCACTTTCTTGAGTTATATTTCACTTTCTTTTTTTTCATTACAGTTACTATTATTATATTTTATTTTAAATTTCATTTATTAAACTTTTCTTATCTCAACACACAGGTTCTATTTGTTTTCGATTCTCCTCCCCATCCCACTGTGTGTGAAAAGGAGCAGTGAGTGAGTGGCTGTGCAGTCCTTAGTTGCTGGCTGGGGTTAAACTATGACATGTACTAAAGCCCTAAGGTAAGACGCGCCATGTGTTGACTAAGTGATCTGTAGTTAGTAAGCAGAGAGTTGGCTTCTGGAGCTCTCCTGGAAGCTGCCTGCCTGTGAGACTGTTATGAGATAGTCTGGATTGGACTTGTCAAATAACAACACAGGAAATCTCTTGCTTATTAGACAATTTTGCCATCCTGGATTTTCTGTACAGAATGACAGATCTTCACAGTAGCTGCTGGCTACAGAATAAAGGCAGACTGATATGGGTAACATCATAACATTTTAGCACTCACCCATGGAATTAAAATTCCTTACCATTTAAGGTATTTCTATCACACCCTGTACTGCAGCTCAAGGCCACATGCATGGCACAGTTTCCTGAAGGGCAGACAAGATTTCTAGTCTCCTAAGATGTTTCCTAACACCCTATGAGTGGTCCAAAAAGTACAGACCCATGGAAAGTTTTTGCAGGACCAGTTACCTGACTGCAAAACGATTAATGCAAATTGAAATAGAATGAGCACTGATATGCTCACTGAATGAGCACTGTGGAATCATGTTTATCACATTATGCATTTAGGAAAGCAAGTTACAATTAATCTTTGCTTGTCTCCTAAGTACGGTATTTCATACTGAACAATTAACATAAAAATTGCTGATATAATATATACTTATTCCATTATGAGATCATTACTTTCTGGAGTTATTGTGCTAGTTTCCTTTTTAAATGCAGCTTAAAAGGGCTTTTCTGTGTATTTGAGCATCTGTGAGTGCCCCCATTCTTATGTTTAATTTACTCTTCTATATTTTTATAATATGAACATGAGTTTTTAAAGGGGTCTCACTGATGAAGTTTCTCTCTGCATGACATTTTTCCTGTCAAGCAAGTGATATTTAGTTATTTTTTTTAACTCTCCTTTATGTTAGAATAAAATGTTGATAGGTCTTGGATTGCATAGATTTCATGAGAAGTTGAAAAGTTGATTTAATATTTTCTATTTACAGTAAAGGAAAAGGCTTGAAGAAAAATGGCAGCGTTCAAGATGTCTTGCCATTGCTAGTCTGCAAATCAGTATGCTCTGACATGATGTTTTGCTTGCTCTTCTCTGTTTTTTGATTTTTGCTTTTTGTATGACCACGGCTGAATTTAAGAATAAACAGTTAACCTAAGACCACATTAACATAGGCAACATAATTTGTCAGCCTCAGGAGCTAACTTTTAAGTAGGTTAAAAATTGGACTTGGAAGAATCTGCAGTAGAGTCACATATTCTCTCCTATACTCAGTTTACTGTCATCTTCAAATTTATCTATAGGGGGCAATATCTAATAAGAAATTCTTAATCTCTCATTTTCTTCAAATGCCATCAGAAAAGCTTCAAGGAAAAGACTGATTTTTTTTACCAAGTCAACTAGAAGTCCAGTGTGTGAATCATAGCCCTTTATTTTGGATCTTTATGTATGTAAGCTGAAAGCTTATTTGCTGTTAATCTAAAAAACTGACTAAATGACTGTCCTGATTTTTCAAGCTATTCAGACTTCCCTATATGAATGGTCTTCTTTTGTACTTTTAGGGAACTGAACTATCACAATGATGTGCAGCACACGAATTCACAAGGCATAAAATAAAGGAAGGCTATGGGCACACTAGAGGGACCAGATAATAAGAGGGAAAAAAGTTGTCATTTCATTTCACTGTCAGAAAATTCTACATAAATTGAGCACACATCTTTCAAAATAAACAGGCCCTAAGATTAAGCACGTCATGTATAATTGTTGGTTATACCAAATATTATACAAGGACTGGCTTACAAGAGTGTGCATCTCTCAGAACCTGCCCCCC
>JANZLQ010000040.1:10904317-10914761 GCA_026212715.1 Elanus axillaris
TGTTCTATTAAACTGTTCTTATCTCAACCCACGAGTTTTACTTCTTTTCCCGATTTTCTCCCTCATCCCGCTGGGGGCGGGGGGGGAAGGGGTTGCGCGGCTGCATGGTGTTTAGTTGCTGGTTGGCGTTAAACCACAATAGAAGAGAAAAATGAACTCCAGCTGTCTTACCCAGAATTTATGCAGGATTATTCACTCCAACTGCAATTTTTATCCCTGCCTCTTGGAAGGGATAGGCCTATAAAACCTTTTTGGAGTTACAGGTGAGCACCTTGGGAACTCTGTAACACTTTTTTCTTCAGTACAAAGGAATCCAAGTACAGTTCCAAATTCAAAAATTGAATATCATGAGCCAGATTTTAAATTTAAATGTGATTGACTGTAGGACTGCATTTGTACCAAATAACACCCAGCTGGAATGTGGATCATAGTCATTTTAACAAATCTGCATGTAAAATAACATGCCCTTTCATCCACTCTTTAAATTGACTGTCATCTTTGACACAAAGCTATACAGACACTGTCTCGAAAGTAGTATCAGTAGTTTTATATACTTACCCCAACATTTTCACTCAGTTGTTTTCCTGATTTCCATAAATGAGACCTGCATTTAGTAGCTTGCACTGTGTTGCTTCATAAATAAATTTTAGATCTAATTTCAAGTCTCCCTCAACTTACTGGGAGATTTTTCTATCATTAAGAACAGACTCCCAGACTTTCTATCTCTTTACTAAAGGCAGATGAATAATTGTACAAGAAGGTACAATTCACTATAAAAATCTGCTATCTTTGATCCATTTCTCTTTTCATTGGAAAGCTGAACCATAAGAGTAGCTTTGTGAATCAAGTTTGGATGCTAACATTCTGAGCATATCTTTTTGAATAACTGCAAAGAAACATTTACATAATTAAAAAGTTTTTCCTATAAGCAGTCATATTTTCTCAAATGTATCATGATTACTTGAATTTGTTCTACAATTTGTTATATGCATCAAATAATGAATTACTTCCAAGTGAATGTCAGTTCATATTTAAAACTTACACATTCCTTCTTCCTTTAATTTGCCAGGTAAGCAACATCATTGTGCCAGCTTCCCCACTGGTGGATTATATGGATGTGCTTTGCCATACTTGAAGCTTGTAATTTAGACATTCATTTTTCACAAACATTAATGCCACTACAGATCTATTGTTCAGCTCTTCACATGAAATGAAAGGGATGTAATTTTGTCAGAAGAAAATATCTCATGGAAAATATTCTCAGAAACACATCAGTGATATTTACTTGGGGTCAGTTTGAATTCATTATATATACATACCTGAAATCTTTGACAGATTAATAAAGCCAACATAGGCCTTATGCTCTTGAGATGGAAAAAACATAGCCATATTTTCTGCAAGCTGGAAAAATGGAAAAATTCCTCAAACTGACAGGAGGAGCAGAAAAATTATCCCCACTTGTTTTCTTATCTTTCCTTGTCCCATGATGTGCTACAAAATTTATTTTGGATGAATGAGCTTCAAAGGCCTTCCACTGGTTTTAGAATGGGTACATAGTGCTGCAAAATCCAGGTCATATTCGTGTAGCATTTGTATAAAAATAAACATAACACACCCTCAAATTTTTGGTGTGACTGCAATTCCAAAGGCATAATTTTATTTTTTTTAGCGTATTCTCAGGGACTAGCCAAAGAAACAAAAATCTCCGTTCTAGATTCAAGCAAAAAAGTAACAGTGGTTCAGCATCACACAATCTTTTCTGCCCATGAAAATTAACTTCATGGCTATTCTGAGAAGCCTGTGAAGTCTCACAATTACACTCTCATTCTGTAGGCTTGAAAATACATGATACAAACTACATTTTTTCCTAATATATCATTATAACTTCTTTTTTCATCAGTATCTGGAATGCAAAAGCAGCTTGTCTTTCTGTTTGCTGAAAGGACATTGTTCTGTCATTTCAAAGGCTTCACTGCATCATGCATATCACACACAGGATATGTTTGATTTATATTTTCCTTGCCAATCAATGTTTTCAGAGTGCTTTGACACATGTACATACTGTGGGACTAAATACTAAACTGGGAAACAGTGACTTCCAACATTGTTCATTTACAGACATCATTCAAATTTCAAATTCAGTGACTAAATTATTCAGAACAATCTCTGCCCACTTGACACTCCCTAGGAAAAACAAAAAATAAAATCAGCAAAACAACAAACCCCAAATTGAACCCCATTTGTTTTTTCCCTCTTCCCCAATGCCTGTTTATATAATGGGCTTATATTTTTAATTGCAAACAGATTTCAGTGGTGTTTAGTTTGATTTTCAGTTGTCTTGATCTTTAGTATTTTGAGGATTAACACCTTTACATCTTTGTTTTCCTGATTCATGTATAAAGAGTATCTGGTGTTTCCTTCTCTCTTGTAGGGATGAGAACTACTTTACATATAGAAAGTAATTTTAAACAACAGTGCTGCAGTGCTTGAGTAATAAGCACATTATTACATCAAAGCTATTTTCAATTTGTCTTGCAGCAGTCATTTAAGAATGTTGTTTCTTTAAACAGCTTTTGTCCTGCTACAGATGCCAAAACTAAATGAACAACAACAAATAAAAAGATTTTCCACCCTGATACTGTGCTTGTTTCTATTAGTTTGACCCTAACAGCAGCAGTGACATGCCTAGTCTTGAGACACAATTAATGACAAGGACAGCAGAGTCTAGCACCAGTGAGAATGACTTTGATCATTTTCTCTTTGTCTGTACAGTGTCTGGCAGGAAATATAAACAGCGGTTTTAATGGGAAGGTTGATAGAACTGACCTAATAATTTAGCTTTCAGACTATTTAAAAGCATGCAATTATCTCAACAACTATTTTCTGTACCTTCTGTTCAGCAGAATCTCAGCTGAGCTTCCCAAAGTAGAAATACCATTCTGTTTGCTTCTAATGCTACTGTCTTCTTGCATTAGTAGAAGACAGCTTAGAAAGGCATGTTAATACTCTACATCAGTTTTGTGCATTTTTTCATACATTGGCTTACAGTGTTATGAAGGGAGAATCACTCATGACTACAGCTGATTTACTGTATTGCTGCAAAAGCAAAGAACTCTTAACACCTTTGGACTCAGCTATTTATATAAAGCTGGTTGTTTTGCCAAGTAATTTCAGTGTTGGTTGTGCTGGTCTCTATCAACGAGTTTATAAAGAAGGTCCCTCCTGAACCTCTTCTGGGGTGATTCAGTAACACTTTATAAAAGACAAAGAGAAAAAAACCCTCTATATTCTGAATCCTGAGCATGAGCTTTAAGGATTTCCTTACCCTCAAATTGCTTAACATATTAAATAGTAACAAGTCACCAAAAAAAATGTTTGAGCTGCTTCCATGCTTCAGATTGTTCTGTAAGAGAAGTCGCAAGTGTACAGGAGATTTTGAAAGCATTAATATGGAATTAATAACCAGATAATATTTTTTCAAGTTTAAGCCCAAATGAAAAGTATCTGCTATATCTTCTACCTACTTGTACACCATCTGAATCATTGGCTGCTGTCTGAAACTTAGCATAATAGAAATTTCACAGAAGTGAAATGGTGCCATGGAGGAAAGCACAGCAGGGATTGCAATCCTCTGGCTATCTGAACTTGACTGGAATTTCCAGGTTCAGTTTCTAGCTCCTCCAGAGACTCATGTGATGCTAGAGAGTTAAGCAGCCCACTGAGATGGTGATGAAAGGCAGCAATGGTTGATTCTCCAAATATGAATATCTTTAACTCACATCCTGCTAAAAATGTAAAGGGAGAGAGGGATGTGTTAGGAGCATGTATTAAGACTGTGAAGAGTTCAGACATTACAGTAGCAAAATAAGTAAAAATAGCTTCAACTGCAGAAGGCTGTTGACTTTCTCATTGGCCAAGCATATTTTAGTTTCCTCTTTATGCTACAATACTTCTTTAATGATACTGCAGTGGAGAAAATTCCTGTGGTGAGTTGATTATACCGTATGGTGTTTTGTTTTTAAATGAAGATGTTTGGATTGCTAGCTTAAAGCACTGCAGTGCTGCTTAAATTCAAGACAGCTACAGATGAGCATTTGGATATGTCTTTTTCCAAACTGAACAAACTGTTGATTATACTACAACAGTGCCTTACAGCATGACCAATAAGTCGGAACCCTAAACGAAGAGGTGCTGCAGAAATACAGTATGTCTTCCAAAATGACAGCAGTTCCACAGAGCAATTTCCAGTACTGATCGACAAAAGAATGGAAAGCAAGTCAGATCATGAATTAGGTATCAAAACCCAAAAGTAATAGTGAAGACATCCTGCTGAATTATAAACATCATATTGTACTGAATTGTTTTATATTATGCCCTCATTGCCAGATTATCTAAGCACCTCTTAGTTGTGTGTTAAGTAATATAATTAACACCTTCATAAATGAACTATGAAAACAGTGTTATATAACATTTGTTTACTTTAAATTGTGGTGTGAATTACACTTGAAAACCAGAAAAGAACTGTGGACCCAACCATGAAATGTTCCTATTGCTGCATTGGGCCCCAAAATTGTCTTCCAAAGTTAGAGCACTGGAATTCATACGAAAATTCTGCAGGAGGATACAAAATGTACTAATTTGTAGCTTTGATTTTCTGAAGCACTGAAATGACTGTATAGTGAACTAATTTCTTCATTATTACATGCATATAACTTAGTTAGAGGAGCAGTCCAGTGCTTTCCAGATAATTTTTATGTTTGTAGTGTTATGTTTTATTAGTGAATGAATAACAAGTCCCAATACAATTAGACCAGAAATCCTCCCTAAAACAAAAGCTATCATTGGTCTGGCAAATTCAGCTTTGATTTATTCATCTAAATATACTAACAATGCCTAGACATAAATAACTTCTGTATTTAATTCAAATATGATAAAATAATTATCTTGGTTTACTTGTGGCCCAATATAAAATCAAGAAAGATACAAAAGAGAAGACACAGCAAGTTTGTAGGAAGTGTAATCATTCCACAAGATAATTGGATTTGGATGTCCTCTTCCAAAACACTTTTAATATCCTATTTGAATAGAGGTAGATAGGCTGCACGAAGTCAACAGAAAGGAGCAAAAGAGCCCTATTGACTATGTAGGATCAAGATTTTGCTCTAAAGCAAGAAATGTCAGCTTTCCAAGGGAACAAATCAGACTTATCCAGGATTGTCCATGAGAAGATTAAATCAATCAATTCTAGTAAGCAGATTTGTTTAAACTTTGTAAGTACCACACAACCATTTCTGTTTTATTGACTACATTTCTTACATGTTATAGATTGATTTCTCAAATTTAGACATTTATACAAGTATTACCACAATGATCATTTGAAGGGTAACTGGAATACAGCATTTCCAATCAGTTTGTGAATACCCAAGGTATTAAGTATTATAAGATTTTCTCACTCCCTGCATTTTGCACAGGCTTTTCTGTAACTCACAGTCAGGGCATGTCTACTGATTAAAACTCCTTGCACAGTGTAGGTATGAAAGATCTAGATGACTGATCCTGCCAAGCCTAGCAAGGGACTCCAAGTTGGTCTTTAGTATGATGAGATATCCAGGCTACTCTGATCAGAACTTCAGAAGGCTGGAAAAAAAACCAAACCATGCCATGAAGTCTAGGCACTCTAGGTGGGAAGTGACTGGATTTTGGTAGACTGATATTTTCAGTTTAGGTGATGCAAGAGACACAGGCACCTATTTTGATACTTGGAAAGCTCGTTAAATGTAAAGTCAAAGAGCAAATATTATGAGATTTAAAATTCTAAAAGTTCATTGATTGAGTTAATAAAACCTTTCATGTCCAGAGTTCCTAAAGGGAAGCCTAAAAGGGGGTTTTCAATTTTGAGAGACATACCAATGCAGGTTTAAACCTGTATGACTCAGATGAATAGTCCTATGTAATTATAATCACCAAGTACAGCATAGAGCAGTATACCAGTAGCTGATGTGAAATCACATTCTGCTGTGTTTTTATCACATCACTACCAATAAATGAATCAGTGATTTTGAAACACTTGTATCATGAATTGTAGCATAGGCCTATGAGTCACTTTTGAAAAACAGGGCTTTAGCTTTGAAAGGTCTTATCACATGATTTGCAAGAAGTTTGATATTGCAACAGCCAAATCTATGGTAGTACACGTATAGCAAACAATCTGCTTTCATGGTAACTATTCCCAGTTCTGTCCCTTAGCTGCAGAATGATCTGGAGCATCATTAGCTGTGATTGCTGTGATCGGTTTCTTCAGCATAAAACTGGACTGGAATATTATTTCCTATGCCCCAGAAGTATTCTTAGACTGATGAAAACTTTGCAAGTATACACAAATACATGTGTAAGAAAATAGGTACCGGCAGCTTCTTTAGCACACCTATTAGTCCTTGGTCTCTCCAGAAACTATTCTCAGACACTAGTACCAGTAGTAGTGGTGACAGATTACATAAGGATGCTTTTACCTTCGGATTTAGCTGATGATCTCCAAATATAAGCCACTAAAATAGACAGAAGCAAAATATTTTTAATTCAGGTACAGATGGGAGTGGGTGGAAAGGAGAGAACAGTTGGGATGGAAGCAATATAAAATTATGTACATAAAAGGAACCTCTTACTGGTCATTTACTAGAGAAACACAATGCTGAAATCTTCTCTCTCACCATGTGGCGCAGAGCATATTGATGTGATGTGAGATACCAAAGCTCCTTCAGCCCTTCAGATGAATTCATGTTTTTAAGTTCATGGAGGGAATGAAAAATGAATGGCAAGGATGAATTGTGTATACTGTAGCTACACTGTAATTCAACATATGTTAACATTTGTTATTTTAGGTTTCTTATACATATATAGAAAGATCTCCCTATTAGTTTAAAGAGTCTTTGAAAAGATGCAGAGTAATACTAAATATACGACCTCATCCAAATGTTTCTTGCAGTTTCTAGTAATAAATTTATAATATTTAACTCTCATTTAGCCCATTTCATTAAGAAGTATCAAGACTCATCATAACAAATGGCAAAATCATTGCTCTCACTTTGCAGCTAAGCAGATTGAGGCATTAAGCAATGACATTCACTAAGCTGCAAGCAAGCTTCTTTAGTCCAGTTGTGTCCTCTGTGAACAAAACCCCTAGTAAGGTTTCAAAGGTAAAATAAAGTAGCAGAATGGAGTAAGAGCCACCCAAAATGAGATCTGGTAGTTTACAGTGTACGAAAAATCAGATTAGGACAACAGTGAGAAAAAGTAGTACAAGGAGAAAGAAATAGGTATTTAGAGGTGATAAGGGAGATTAAAGAGTGAATGTTAGTGATTAATCTTGTCTATGATAAGGCTAGGAACCCTTCCACTCACTACACAACCTAACTGTGCTATTAATCCATGCTAATTGTGATAGTGATCAAGAGCTAAACTATATTAAACACCTTCATTAGGCACTGTAGCAAGTAAAAGAGTCCCTGCCAGAAAGGTCTTGTAGTTGAAATCGATGAAACAAAGACTACCCATAACATCTGCCATAAAAGAGACAAAAGGAATAGTGTTAACATGACAATGTGATAGCATCTGGGCGTGCACCAAGAATACTACATTCATTCTATTAGAAGTTATACCTTCTATATATACCTATATAGAAGTTATAACCCTGCAGACTTGGGTTCTAGTTCTTTTTTGATTGTCTGATGAGGGAACAATATAAAACAAGTTTTTACACTAGGGATGAAATTGTTTAAACATTAACTTATCTAGCACACTGTAGGAAAGTAATATAGAAAACTGGTTGGTTTTAACATAATTCTGGGTCAGTAAACTTCTTTGATTAGGGAATGGGAAATGTTGCAGAATTACAACAGAAAATCTGCCACTGTCATCATGTTTTCACAGTTCATACTAGCAGTTATATTTGTGCATATTAATTTCTTTCTAACTGATGACAATATGGGTGCCCCAGGAACACAGACTTAAAGATATTCTCTTAGGTAAATGTAGTTTTCCCCACTGAATTTTAGTAGTAGTTATGACAGCTGGTTAAATTATACCTATGTCCTTCACTTCAAGAACTGATGTTCATCAGTCTTTGCTTTCTTGACTACTTGAGCAGCCCATTTCATGGTTGTTTTGCATCAAGCACCTCTGTAATGTTGTTCCTTATGCTGTTACTTATCCTTGATCAGGATCTTTCATAACTGCAAATTCCATTTCCACATTAACATTATGATTCAACATAGCTAGCTGTGTTCAAGGAAGCATGCCAAGATACATAAATTCAAAACACTTTGGGAAGTACTTGAAGAGAGAAGGAAGAATAAAAAGTCCAGCTGCTCAGTGAGAATAGCTTCTGACAGATGTTGCATGTCCTTCAGAAAAGGACTGTTAGTAACTGCCATTTTCCTGAGCCTGTCTCATTTCAACAACCCAGTGGAGACATCTTCTGAGACCTCACAAAGAGATAAATGGAACATTAACTAGTATCTCTATTGAGCAGGTGTTGTAAATTTACTTGTTGAAGAAGAGCTTTAAAAAAAAAAAAGCGTTGAGGCACTGTTCCTGTGTGCAGCCCAAAGCTCATGCTGAGAAGCTGCAGTTTAGAGAGGACTACAGAGGGAATAGCAAGTGGAAGATCTCACTCTCCTTGTGCCCAGGTGCCTAAGTACCATGGTCATTTTAAAGGACAAGTACTCATTTCTATAGAGATATAGTAATATTACTTCAGGTGGGGGACAAAGAATGGTTCATAAAGGGGTCTGCTTATGGCAACAAGTTTTGTATAACCAGGTCCACAGCTGTCAGCTGAGCATTGCAAGATCTTGCTCTGACACTCAGTTTTTGTGTTAAAACACATTTTTTTCATTCATAACATTTCTATAGTTGATAAATATATCTGATAAAGCTGGGGGAATCATATAAGAACTCATCCAGTTTCTCTTAGCTGAAACATGTTTTCTTGAGCTTGGTAAAACACTCAGCAAGAAAAATGGCTAATAAAAAATAATTAGCCTTGGGGAATAAAAATGTACCTTTTAATTTATAAACTATTTACCTATCTATCTATCTATCTATAGATATACTTAAAACAATGTGTGTACTGTCCTGACTGATATTTGATTGTGGAAAATAATTTTGGAATGGAAAATTAAAATAAAATCTTGTTAAAATCTACTAGGAATCTAAAATCTTGTGTTGCTCGCAACATGACAGTGAGGCACTATCTGGGGTTTCCCAAATCTATTGCCAATATATACATTATCTGTATTAGTTTAAGTTGCTTTCAGGTGTCTATTACCAACAGTCACTTTTCCAAATGGCACTGCAATTTTAAAGTCTTCTTACTGATCAGAATACCTGATGTAGTCACTTTACAAAGATTCCAAATAAAAGGAAACAAAAAAATTCAAAGAGTAGTATAAATGACCCAATAGTAGGAATATGAAAAATTTCTTTTTGCCTCTCAGTTCCTTTTTTCATTTTTAACTCTATAGAACAAAAATCATATTTGAACACAGCTTTGTGCCTGTATGTTTTTGTTTTCTTTCTATGCTGTCTGCTGTTTTAGTAACTTTTCTCAAAAATATTTGTACCTGGGAATAGGGTACAATGCAGGCACTTGATTTCTGGTACTCTTAATAAAAATCCAACAATCACTACTAGTCCTACCAAATGTATGCTGATTTTTTAAATAGTTCCATGTAACTCAGATCAGTTTGTGAACAATGACCTGAGTCGTGTCCTTGAGGAATGGCTTTCTCCCAGTGCAGAAGTATATTTACTGAAACCAATATTTCATGTTCATTACATAGGTTCTTATAAGAAGAAAATATATTTTCAGTGGGGAACTAATTAACTGCGGTAACTATGAATGTTAACATGCAGGAACTTCTCAAAGACACTTGACAATGTACTCCTTCCCCCTCAACCCCTGTTTTTTTCTGCCAGAAACTGCTGTACTTGGTTTTATGTAATTTTAGGACATCTTTCAATATAATCTCATATCCATTATTCACTTTTTACCCAGCAGTCGCTTGTGCCTTAAAATCCTCGCTTAATGCATCAGTCCATGCTCTGGGATCTGACTGACAGAGAGTAAGCTGGAGGTACAGTGAAAAAAGTTGGGAGAGAAAGACTTTGGGGTAGTTCTGGATCCTGCAGGTAAATTTCTGGCCCCAGTAAACTCAGAGCTCCTGAACTCAGAGACTTTTAAGTTCTCTAAGACCAAATTCAAAATGAAGACTTTCACATAGTATGTACATTTTACTTTTTGCACATGGGAGTGTTATAAATTGAGTCTTTCAACCATAATGAT
Source organism: Elanus axillaris (assembly GCA_026212715.1). Classification (NCBI taxonomy): domain Eukaryota; kingdom Metazoa; phylum Chordata; class Aves; order Accipitriformes; family Accipitridae; genus Elanus; species Elanus axillaris. Next base: position 10,914,660 of record JANZLQ010000040.1, read on the forward strand.
CAATTGAAGTTTTATTAATTATTAATCTCTTTTTTAATTCTAACATTGAATCTTTTACAATTCCTGTACGGTCGACATATGAACAGCACTCTTCTCTGAGGG
>JANZLQ010000040.1:10916320-10930436 GCA_026212715.1 Elanus axillaris
TCAGGTCAGCTGTCCCGGCTGTGCCCCTTCCCAGGTTCCTGTGAAAATTAACTCTATCCCAGCTGAACCCAGGACACTCGTAAAGCCAGGGAAATAATCATATGAGCTTAATTTTCTTAGGAAAGGAAGCTAAAATAAAAGCTCCATTCATTTAAGTTCCTGAAACAGACTGCAAATATCATCTCAAGTGTAAAAAGTATGATATTTGTATGAAAACACTTTGATTTTTTCAAACTTTTGAGGAGTTACTGCAAAGAAGAGTACAATCTCAAAAAAGCACTGATCAGAAACAAATACCTGCATTAAAAATAAAACAACAAAACACCCCCCCAAATGACTCATATCTAGAAAAATTTACAAAAAAGAAGTTTCCACTGATTATTTAAAATTAGAATCTAAGCTATTATATTGACTGAATTTTATCTAATTATCAGTTTTTCTGTAAAGTTGACTCTGATACACAAATCTTCTTATAGATATTAATGCTCTGTTAAAAATAAAAATTTTTGTTGTCATTTCAGATGCTGAGTCTCCTCACATTTCTACATCAGGAAATTAGATTATTGTGACATATATGGGGGCTGTTTTTTAATATAACCATCTTCCTAGAGGTGTATTTCCATCATAAAATAAGCTTAAGTTACAAAACTATTAAAATTCTTGACCTTCAAAGCTTAAGAAAGCACAGATATGTTTAACTAACAACACTTTTAGGTGGAAACCATAAAATTTTCTATTAGGTCATTTATAAAACTATAGAAATTAATTAACTCATGATATCTTCCTCTAAAGGCAAATATTTTTCTTTAGACGTCATTTGCCAGTCATCAATTTTCTATTGTTATTGTAGTCATGGTGATATTTCAACAATAACCTAGAATACAATTTCATAATATTCACAGCCTTAAAATTAGTAGCAGGATTATTCCTATGTCATGAATTCTTTTTCAAAATCAGACAAATCTAGGACTTTCTGACGTTTTGCTAAGAGGCAGGACCACGTATCCATAAAGCAATAAAAGTTACTAATTTTTCTTCAGAGTCTATTCTCCCTACTCTTTCACTACTAAGAATTACTCTTATAGCCTTGACTGATTCTCAGTTTATTAAAAAGCCTTGGAAGGTACCAGCATCATGGTCATAGTTTCTCAGAACCTTTTTGTACAATACACAGAATTATATTTTGGTTTTACATTAAGGTCCTTTTTCAATATTAAAATGTTTCATTAATATGATAAGTGTCATTAAAACAATTCTCACTTTAGCTTTGTGCTAAGTTCACAAATCACTTTATATATTTAAAAGCTATTCAACAAGCTGACTTAGTACACTTGTAGCAGAGTAACCTATTGTTGCCTGAACTGATGACATTAATTACTGTGGATACAGTGTATTTCAAAGGGGAAGAGCATGAAATGAGACTAAAAGAGACAAATGCTAAACATAGGACAGATATATGCAATACAAAAATGTATGTCTGTGTATGTGCTGGGTTGTTAGGAAAACTAAACATTAGATTGTCTATTGCTACGAATTAGTATGACTTAGTTCTCCAGCTTCCACTCCCTCCTTAGGATGTATAAATGCATCATCCTAACTCATATAAATGTCAGAAAATTTAAGTCTTACACAATTTTAAAAAGGTATCCACCTTTTTTGTCCATGCCTTGATCCTGTCTTCCTCTTTGGTATTGATGCCTTTCAACTCTTTTTCAGAAGCATTTAAAAGGGTTCTGACAAGATAAACTGCTTAGCTTGTCTCTGGTATAATTTAATCTCCTCGTTCAGGCTTGCCATTACTGCATTTGCTTTGACACTATCAAACACAAAATTATGTACTAATTTTCAAAGTCCTTTATTTGAAGGACTCCGCTTTATGTTCTCCCATGGGAATCCTTTATCACATGACAAAACAGAAATCCAGAAAATCATTATTGTCAACATCTTCTCTAAAGATTCCTATCTTCCCAATACAGACATACAACCAATATAAAAATGAAGCACAAGTGACCCGGCTGAATAGCTTCATGGGTTGTCCAGTAACCTTATACACGTTAACTCCAGTAAAATAAGCTTCTGCTTTTGTTATTGGAGTGTTTAACTGCAGCCAGCTTCAAGCACTATTGTGTTGCATCCTCAGGTTCATTTCACGCACATTTCTTTCTTTTTTCTTGGCAGGAAAAAGCATTAATTACATGGTCATCATCACAATGCTTATCATAATAGAGTTCAAAACAACATATGTTTATACAGGTTTGGGGGAAGAACAGTATTTGCCACAAAGTTCATTGTGTTAGTTTCATATCCCTCATCTAGGAGGACCTCCCTGTCTCTCTCAAAACAGAAATAAAATATGCTATTCTCTTAAGAATAACACACATAGTTAAAGAATGGAAGAATTTCAATAGCCTGAATCAGCTCTTCACTCCCCTTTGACAGCATAAGGAGATCTGTTGCCTACGGTCAGAATCTTCTATCAGTTCTGTTTCTGGAAACTGTATGTGATGGATTAATATCCCAACAATATCGTGCACAAGTGATGGGGAAGGGTAAGGATAGCACAGCTTCTTCACTGTTAGTTCAGAAAGAAAGGCTCAGAGCTCCAAGTCTCATGCATAAAGCAGTGAAAGTGAGATCAGTTCCTGGGAGACTTTGCTAGTGGAAATGGAACTGGTCTGGATTTTACACTGAGAAGAGCTGGCTGACTGTCAAATTAATATCTGAGAAAATAATGACATTTTAAGATATGTTTTGTCCCCAGATAGAGGGAAAGGGTTTGTTTTGTGCAATACCAATTTCCCAACCTCACAACTTGGAAACAGTGGTTTGCATACTCTAAAGTATTTCAAGTTCAATATATTTGAAACTAATAAACTTTATTTCTGTATCATGTTGAAACAAACACAGTCCTACATCCTTTACATGCAACATAGCAGCATTTCTTGAGAAGACTATTCCATTAAAAGTATAAACTATCTCCAATGTTGTCATGCGCAACCATTCATTTTTCAGCGTAAGAACAGTTGTTCTGAATAAGGCTGACAAGGCCTCTTTTGACCTTACCAAATATTTTGCTAGATTAGACCAAGTTCTCCTTTTTTTATTTGAATAATCCCTTCCTTGCTGCCCATACGTTTGCTAAAGAGAAGTTAGCCATAGTCTTTTTCAGGCATATCTTAGAAATACTGGTCTATGTTAAAAACCAGCTGTCATACTAGAGATTAAAAAAGCTATACTATGTATTACAATAAAGGAATGAAAAAAATAGTATTTAGTCATGTAAATCTTCAAGTTCACCTTGAACCCTTATATTCAACATCAAGAGAAATGCAGAAGTCTAAGACCCTGATACTACAATTATTCCACATAGAAGAGTTCAAATGTCTGCAGAGTGCTCTGTGGCACTGTCCATATATGTTAGGTTGCAGTAGGATTGGATTTATTATTCCCAAATAAATGAAGTAAGGTGTAGATCTCCTTTTCTTTCTCTTTTCTTTTTTTTTCTTTTTCTGAAAAAAAAAAAAAATCCATGTTCTATATTGCCTTTTACTTAAAAACCAAAACCAACAAACCTTCCTCATATTGCTTCCTCTTCCACTGCTTGTTCCTCTAATAGTTTAGCTGTGACAAAGAGAACAACAATATACCCGTCACCTCACCTCAAACTACATATTACTTAACAAACATATGTAAAAAAAAAAAAAGTATTGTTCTTTTCTCTTATTTTCAGGTACCATAATCTGATTTTTTTCCATACATATAAAAAATCTTTGTAGTTGCAACAAAGTGAGTTAACACAACTGCTGATGAAGAGATGACCAAATTCAGACACAGAAGTCTGATACTGAGACAGTTGTTTCTCTAGAGCCAATGTTGAAATAAAAGAAGCTGATACTTGATGTTTTTTGACTTTCAAACCCACCCTCTTAACAGAATAATCAGTTTCAGATGGTGCTGCCAGACCACTAGCAACATGTGAAAAATATTAAAATCCATTCTTTCCAGGGGTAGATTTGAATAAGACAAATGAGAACTCCTTTTCCAGTATTAATTGCTAATTAATATTATATTTTAAACAGAAAGACCATGTAAACTATAAACAGCATCAGAGATTCTCCTTGTGCTGCCCTCCCCTGTAATTGAAGAGACATCAGGAATATCAGAGAAAATCAGACATATCTGGAATATTTGTTTCCTTACAATATCTGGCCAACACTTCTGTGGCTTGCCATTTCTTTAAAATTCAGGGATTGCTTCATGGACAAGAGAACTTTCTTGGAGTAGAAAGCCCATTTCTTCATGAAGACATATAACTACTAAAAAACAAGAACCCGTCACGATTATGAAGCAACAAGGTGCTGCTTGATCTTTTGTTTGCAATGAAACATACTTGCAGATATTTGATATGCAACTATGTTTTTATACTCTATGGAAAAGGAAAGAGAGCAGCCTTAAGAGAGAAAAATGGCAGCAGCTGCACTTGCACACAGCCTGCTGAAGCTCCTACTAATGCATTTAGGTTTCATAAAAAATACCAAGGTAGTGTTGTTAACACCAGAACCTTTATCAAAACTTTTGCAATACTCATCTCCTTTTTCCTCATGGCCTCTAGTTGCATTTGCAGACAAATTATTATATAACTCTTCTCTCATTTCTTTAAAATAAAATCAAGTTGAAGAGGTACAAGTTTTCAGTCTTCATAACAATGGAAAAAAAATCTTGAAAATATACAAATATAACACAAAACTCTGTGAATTTCTTAAAATCTCAGGATTACAATGACAAATCAAGATTTCTTTTTCTTCTTCTGGATATCCCTCCGAAGATATTTTTTTCACCTTCTAAAAATGTCTATTTACTTCTATGCAGTTAAAAAAAAAATTAATGGAGTTTGTAATATTAGTGCCATTGAATAGAAGGTGTTTTCCTCACAGTGAACTACAATCTTTTAATGCATTAGGGATGGAAGACATTGCAAAAGCCCACTTAAATTCCTGATTTTTATTTTATAATTCCATTCATAAGGAAGAACATCTCTTCCAAAAATATATGCTAAGAATGATGGTCTATGTAGACTGGAGAAGACAAAAAAAATGGACTCTGGCTGAAGAAGACCACAAGTAGGTTAGCTGCTTTGATCTAGAACTCTCTTAACTGAGTTCAGGCTTTTATAATCTAAAAAGCAACTTGCAGAAGGTGAAAGATCCAAACATATTTTCTCTCCTAGTTAATCAAATACAGATTCTGTCAATATTATATAGCCATAAAACTGTTCCTATACACCCATCCACTTTCTGAATCAACCTAGAATTTAATAAGGCAGTAATTAGGGGCCAGGCTGAGTGATCTTTCATCTCCTGCTATTAATTCTGTTTGCTTGCTTTTAACAATGTTGTTCATTATCTTCTGAATATTAAGTGGGTTTTATTTTTTTAATTCTTTTCAATAAATTACACATGTCTGATCTGCTTAGATAATTCAGAGCTAAGATTTTTCTAGTGTTGACCTTTGCAAAGGTCTCTTTGACATCTGTTTTTATATTTAATTAACATTTTTTTCCTTCTTGTAGCAATCTCTCAAAGAACAAAATAAATGACTATAATTATCACTATCAGTTTGCCCTTATTTGATCTCCTGACTGTAGTATCACATGCTGTGTTCACACAGTATTTCCACTGTGGACCAGTCCTTAGACATCATACTTGTTATAACTATTAATCTTGATAGGAAAATAGAAGATAGATTCCTCCCCCCCCCCCCCGCCTCAAGTAAACTCTTAATGCACAGCAGAAGAACCATTTTATTTTTATTCTTTCTTGTTTTCTTTTGGGCAATCTTATATTTGTTAATCAAAGCAATTTTGAAGTATTTAGATGTTGATATAAGCAGCTCCACTACTGGTGACATAAATTCTGACAGCTAAATGTGACTTAAAGTGATACAAATACAAACAATATCAGAGATTAGACTGGGCATTTCAGTCTTCAGAAGCTGACCAACAAAATGGAAATTGCTCCTGGGAGCTATGTCCCACTTTAAGGCAATTCTCTGCACAGGAGTCAGCATAATATATTAATTCTAAACAAAGAACCCTGGGCCTGAAGTGTATTCAACTCAACACTTAATACCATTATTTCATGTATGTTGGGCAATGGGGTTTTTTTGCTGGCTTTTTTCTTTTTTTTTTTCTTCTGTTAAGGCAGTTTCATTTCAGGGCAAAATCATCCATGCCTGGATTTCCAGGGCATGCTTTAAGTTGGGGCAGTATATAACTGGAGCAGGGTTCTCTGCCATAATAGAAGGCATTCCTTTGTGATAGATAAAAAGTGACCAGAATGGAGGAAGGACCAAAAGAAGGAACTTAGACATCTACACACATTCAGCAGACAGAGCTCACTAGCGGGGAGCTGCCATTACGCATATCTCAGCTGGAGTTTGTGTAGCTGCCGGATGGTGCTTCTGTTCCATATTGTCTGAGGTGCCTGTGAAAACTGGATCTCATTCCCTCCATCTTTTTTACAGAAGTCTCTGCATTAAGCCTGATTATTTGCTTATTGTTCAGTAAAGGGGTGAATTTAATCTTTCTAGCACATAGCTTTAAAAAGTATTTTATTCCTTTTAAAAAGTGTTTAATTTGCTTCCTAAATTTTTCATAAGATCATGCATACAAAATTAATATTGGTCTAGTTAACCAGGCATATGAATTCCTACCTCCTGAAACAAGATTTCAAAATCTTATATTAAATATTTCCATCCCATAAGTTGCGAACCTCTGTATTTTAATTTCCAGTGGATGCCTTTGGTCTCCATGGAAACTGCTCCAAGAAGGTTTGAAATGTTGCATATTATTTAATATATCTTATATTCACATAAATGTTGCCAGAAGATCTGTCATATCTGTTCAAGTGTAAAGTACCAAGGGAGTTAAGCAAAGGAATACATTAAATTGAAACTCATTGTAGCCCATCACTGTTGACACCACTGTCCTTGAAAGATTTTCAATGAGACTCCTGAGAACAACCTTGAAAAATCAATAATCTCAGCAGAAAATGCACCAATTATTACAGTCAACAAGCTCATAGTAGATCACCATATTCTATAATATATGCCATTGAATTTGGAGTAGACTTTAAACAATTAATATTTCACTTGTTAGTCAAACTTAAAAGGTAATGACATTTACTGGAATTAATGTGGCAATTCTTTGATGCCTAACACAAGTTACACACTTAAAATATATAAAGATATTCTGGTGATCAAGGAAATAAAAATACATGATAGCTGACACTCTTATTCCTTAAATTTTTACAAAACAGATCATTTCATAACCAAATTGCTGTTTACATGTGTGTTTAAAGAAAAAAGAACATTATACAACTACATTTACAATTATGATAAGCAGAATAATTGAAATTGTTCAAAACAGTGCACCGAGACTTCTCCTGGATGTAAACTACTTCTACTGAAATATTCTTACATTATGGTACAAGTTGCTACATGAGCCTCAGCTTCTTTGGCAAAAGACAAGCATTTTATAATAAGAATTAGATGCTTGAATACATTCACCTGAATTATTTGTGGAAGGTATTGCCTTTTGAACAGTTTCCAATTTCTGTCCTATATGGGAAGTTACCCCGTACATGTGTGCAGCAAGTACAGTGACTTGTGATAGTTTCAGTGACCCCTGGCCAGTGATTGACCTACCTTGTGAACTTTAAACCTCCCTGGGCCTCTCTCAGTGCTGAAGTTCAAAAATGTGCAAATAAAGGGACTGTCATTGAAAACCCCATTCCTTTCCTCAGTTGAACTACATTTGGGTCAAGCAAACTGACAGGAAAAAAAACACCCTGCTGTCAATGAAAGAGACACCAAAACAGGTCTTGTCAAACCCTTTAGTGAAAAACTGAAGAAATACAAAAGATTTTGCTGTCTCTGCAACACACAGAATGGCTGCAAACGGATCTTCTTTTCATGAAAATAAGAAATAGCAAGTAAAGAGTTTTGCTTGCCTCATTTTTTAAATATTGACAACAAAGTTACAAGATTGCACTAAGTTCTTTCAAGATCTCCTTTGAGAGCATTCTTCCCAAATAACCAGAGGTGATATAAACAGACTTCAACTGAAATTTAAGGCAGAGGGGGGAAAGAGTGGAGAGTGGAGGGAGGAATAAATATCCCAAAACAAAGGAGGAGTGATTTAAAGAAATGCATAGTCAGGGAAATGCCTACATATCAAGTGAGACTGCAACATGCACAAGTTCAGCTGCGGCTAGCACAGAAAACAGTAGCAGTGAAGACATGGTGCTCTGATCTCTGGATGTCCACTGAAGACCCTTGGCAGGTAATTGTGCTGCAGCTGCCTCCTCTTTCGCTCCTTTCTGCTATGTAGATCTATACTTTAGCAATAAAAACTCTGCCTGCAACCTCATCTAAAATGAGGGCTTGCCACAGTACCTCATTCTCTAATGCTGTATAATCCTAACTCTGAAATATAGGTGTGGTTCTCTATCAAGATGTCTGGCATACCGCATGTGACACTTTGGCCCACCTTTTCTCAGGCTGTGAAGACCTGGTGGAAACATTGTGGCCCAGAGCATCTTGTTAAGGACACTGGCCTTCTCTGTCTCTAAACCAAGGTAGGAAGTGTATTCCTGGTGCTAGTAGGGAGAGAAGACTGTTAGTTAGGAGAGCTTTCCTAACAGGAAACAGTTACTCAGATGAAGTACATCTTTGGGGAGAGACACTAATTTCATGTAGCTTTGCTTAGAGCATGGGGACTACAGATACTTCTCATATTTGGATGTAACACTTAAGAAGCATTTATCTCCTTCCTTTACTGGTTATTACCAGTGTTACAGTGAGAACAGACTAGCTAATGTGCACAGTAATTATAGCATGCAATATAACAACAGAAGCATCACCCATTAAAGAGCCAATATACCTGTGCAATTGATTCTTTACTTTGTATTGTGATAATAACAACAATAACAATAATAACAATAATAACAATAACAGTAATAAAGTTCAGCATAGAGGATTTCTCTGGGATTAATGACTGACTGGGTTAATGGCTCACAATTCAGTTGTTATTGCTTAATAATGCTGCTTTAGATTCACATAGTTCCTTTCTCTGAAGGATCTTAAAATTTAAGTTCACTCAGTGCAGTTATATTCCTAGTATCCCAAAGTGGTAGTGGAAAGATATGGGCAAGGGCAATACCTATTATGTGCTTAGCAATAGTGCAGAGGTTTGAAAATTAGTTTAGTAGCACTGATGAGAGAGCTAGTCTCTGCAGAGGAATTACTGCAATAGATTAACAAAACCACATATTTATTTTCACAACCCATCCAGAAGGGAGGACAAAGTAAGCAATAGTTCAAGCACAGCAGACGCCTGAAGATTCTTTTTCAGTATTTCACTGCCATTGCCAATACCTTCTGATCAGTTTTCATATAAAATTATGATTGTTTTAAGCAAGCTGTGGTGGAGTTGAGCAGATCCTCAGCTACTAGACTACTGTTATCTTCTTTGGCTGAGTGGTAGATATCCTCAACCTCACATTCCTAAAAAAGGGTTTGCCAAAGATGGTGAGAAAGCACCTAGACATATCCCTGTACATCTCTTGTTTGCAGTAATAAATGGTTTACCATTACCAGCAAGGATCAAATATTAATTGGCCCATATTTTACATAATCTGTGGAATTAGAGATACTATGTCAAAGATGATATATCCCAGCAGAGTGTGTTAAGTTCACAGTAAAAGCTTCACTTTGTTGTGTGGTTCATTGCCAACTGTTTCACAGCTGAATTGTGAAATGCGGGAACTCAATATTATTGTTTAGCAATCATGGTAACTCACAGCAGGGAAAAGGTTCATGTACAAAGTGTTGTTAAGAAGCTGTATTACAATCTTCACAGAAATGAAAGATTTTCTCAGTTCTTGAAGGTCTGGGTATGTGTCCCTGCCATTTGGCATCACGTATGTTGAATTATAATTCTACGTCCATGTTGTAATCTCCCATTCAGAAACTAAATAAAACAGAAGGCTGAAGTGAACAGGGGTTTGAGATTGCAGAAGAAATCTGAAGTTTCTTATGAGTAACAGACTGTTAGACCATGTATTTCAGATAAAAGAGGAAATAATGGTCAAATTAATTAGAACATAATGCACCAATATGTAATTTTGTGCTGAATAAAAGTTGCTGGCAACCCAAGTTTTCATGAGTGTGTTTGTGAAACCTCACTGTGTTTAAGTCTGCATATTCTAATGAGTAATTTAAAAACAACAGTCACCCCAAAACTCTAGAAAAAAAAAGCCATTCAACTCCCTGGGTCAATGTTAACAACCATGTGATTCATAAATCAGTTTGAACACTGAGACATGTTTTGTGGTTTTCTGCCACTTGAACTAATGGAGAAAATGATAGCTGCTCTAGGTTGTAGTTCCCTGAGTGACTATCACGAGCTCCATACTGTCACTAGTTTTGTAACTTTGTGGACAGGAACAGAATTGTCTGAGGAAATGTGAGTTCTGTCTCTAGCTTTCTAAAAAACTGGACTTTCAGACATAATTACTTGTCTTTTTTCCCTCCACAAGCCCTAATCCTCCAGCATGATTGCCTCTCATCTTGTCATATTCAGCATATGAGTTTTCTTCATTACTCTTCCCTGACCTAGACTCCATTCCTAATAGTGTTTCACAACTCTAACACACCTTGATCCAGTTAGTTGCAGGTCCTCATCTCGAGTCTTTTACATCAGCCAGTCTCAAACAGATTTTACATCTCAGTCCTTGACAGATATATTTTCTTCTCATCACTCTTTCTAGTGCAGTTCTTGTCCCCTTTTTCACAATGACTGTCAAAACCAGAGTGGACAAGGTCACCAAAACCACAGACAAAAATGCCCTTGTTTCATTCCATGAGCTTGGCTACAGCATGCTCCACAGGATCCCCATATCACAACTTTTGGCATCTAAACTGTTGGATCATGACCTGCAAGAAGCCTCTGATCACCTAAACCTGTGCATTTTTAAAAAGAATATTTTGGGAAAATATAGGTAACAACGTTTTTTAAGGTGCTGCTCTGAAACACAGTGGGCAATTGAAATTAGCTGCTAAAGATAAACCACCACAGTTTTTATTTATTTGAAAAAGGCAAACCCATGTGTTTTGCCTGATCTGACTGGCTACACAACTTTAAGAAATTGCTTGAGGCAGTCACAACCTCAAACAGTTGTATATTGGTAGTTATATTTAACTAAGAAGGGTTAATTTAAAAAGTGTCAGAACCCTAAGCAAAAGGTATGGCCATAATCAACATGCAAGCACGACAGCAGTGCAACTCATATTAAATTCAGTCATCTCACAGAACAGATTTGCCCTTCTATCAGTTATAAAGACTTTGAGTACAGAACAAGATGTATTAAAATAGCAAACCCCTTGTTTTCAAAGCTGATTTTTTAATGAGAATGATGCAGAATGAACTAATTCCCTCAAACAAACAGAATTTTGTGGTATATCAATTCCAGACACTGAAATTGGGAATCACTTCCCAATTTTACAATTCATTTCTAATCAAGCACTTGTGGCATAAATTACAAAGTATGAACTAGCATGAATGTTGTGATGACAATATCCCTTTTTCTGGTCTGCGGTGATATATGATTTCTAGGTTTTTGGCCATAAATTGGCCACAATTTGTGAGAGAAAAACACAGCTGAACACCAAAGACAAGAATATAATCTAATCGTTGAGATGCATTCTTAATTAAGAACTTTTAGACTGGAAGGCAGTGGGGTGCAATAGTCATAATATGGCACTGAATGGGGCCAAGAGAAGCCCCATATATCTGAGTATTTGATGCTCAATTAGGTCAGTGAGCTCTTGGCTAATATGGTAGTTTTTCTTGTTTTGATTACATCCAGCATCTTGTTTATCTAATACTCAATAGCATTCCAACTAAGCCAGAAATATCAGATTAAATACTTCATAATGCATCTCTTGGAAATTTAAGTACATCACACTCACTGTATTTACCTCTCCTGTAATGGCAGTAATCTCTCTGAAGAATTTCAGCAGTTTCATTAGGCACAACCTCTCCTATGTTTTCACCCAGTCAAACTGAGCTTGTCAGCAAAGAAGTACAAAATAGTATCAAACTAAACAGAAACAGCTCTCTCCTCTTTGCACACCAAAAGACTGAGAAAAAGACATTTAAATGCTGTGGTAATTTAACCCATCGTTTACTAACATCTTTATCCTTACCTTGCTAGGACTAGGAAGGGACTTCCAAGGTATTTTGTCTTCTCATATATTTAGTTTGTATTAAAATAAATCTGTGACCATATATTAAATTATTTTACATTGTTTATGTACAGGGTTTCTTGGTTTTTTGTTTGTCTGGGGTTTTTTTTTGTGTTTTGGGGGTTGTTTTTTCCCTGTTTTGAGTAAAGTAGCAAAGCCAACATTTAAGCTAGAGTAAATAATAACAGACCATAGCCCATAGTTTTCAAATAACAGTATCTTGTAATCAGTTGAGAAAAAAAAAAAAGAAAAAGAAGAGAGAAACATGATGGATGTAGTTAAATCTAAAACAGTGGTTTGAGACACCATACTGTCAGATATCTGCCTTCAGAATTTATTTAGACAATAGCAATTTTGTACATTGCCATCAGTAATTGTCATTGAATCAGTAATTGTCACAATCCTACCTAGGGTCCAGTTCTCTGAGGAACTGATAATTCCCCAAGAACTGTTTGTGTAAAACGTATCTGAGAGAAAAAACACTTTGAATCATATCCTCTTTTTTTTTTTTTTTCTATATGGTAAAATCATACTTGGTCCATGATCTGTAAAAATAAATGGTAGATATTTTTTATCTGTCTACAGAAAACGGAGAAACATCAGTCTGGGGTTACTAGCATTGGAGGTACAATGATGTTTTTTTATCAAATAGATATCATAATGTATGCCTTTAAAACACATTGCAATTTATGTTGAGGAGTGTCTACCGTCTTTTCTAGAAGAATAGAAAGCTCTTTAGGAGAAAAGGATTGTGGATATGAACATACAAGAACAGAATTTTCTCAACAAAGAAAAGAAAAAGTTTGTATTACCTAGTACTGTATTTAAAACAAAAAAAAAAAAAAAAAGAGAAAGCCTCTTGAAAGAAGTAGCAATATTTCCAATGAATGCATTTCAACTACCCAAGTAAAATGCAAATATAGAGAATCTGAAGATGACAAGCATAAGTGCAGATGTCCATTTTTTTTATCTAATTATACATACAAAAATAGTTTCAGAGAGGAAATAATTAAACTTCCTTTTGTGTGTTCATTGTGCTTCACTGTATACTAATACCTCTCTCCCGCTCCCTTCAAACAACCAATTATATTTAGAAGTGCAGTTATTCAGCAAAAAAAGATACTCTTTTTGATGCACCAAGTGAAAATGTAGTTCCCTTTAGGACAAGTGAGTCCAGACTGGCTTATAAGATTTATGTATAAAAACGTTTATAGGTTGAAACTCTTCCTTTTTTTTTTTTTTAATTTTAGCCACAAAAATAATTGTTTAAAAATGCACAAAGTCTCCAACTGTTTGTTTTCTTTTTTCCTAAAATGTACCGCTACATTTCCTTTTCTCTATTGCTTTTTCAATTCACCAAGCCCATACTGTTCTCTAGTATAAAACTACTTCATGGTAAATATATATCAAGAGGAAATATTCATACAAGCTTACATGAAGTATTGTATAAGATGAAAAGACTGTGGTTTTGATCATTGCCGAGATCGTGTTTCCACTTTCTCTTTATACTTCATTATAGAATATATTCCATCAGCACTATTTTCACATGAGCCCAGAATACCACGTATCTATAATACAGGTACATTGTCAACCTTTGCCACTCAAATTTTCTGAAAATACTAAGTGTGATGTTTAACTTGGATTCAGTTTGCCACAAATAACTTTGAAGCTGAAAAGGCAGAAAAATTTCTACTGACTTCAGTGGGCTTTTTGTGAAGGCCAAAGTTACTAATTGTAGAGGAATTTCTTGAACAACAGGGCCACAAGATATTGTGGGATCTCACGGACAATCCTGGCTTCGAGAAAAACA
>JANZLQ010000040.1:10954864-10966978 GCA_026212715.1 Elanus axillaris
GAGGGAAGGGGGTGAGCAGCTGCGTTGTGTTTAGTTGCTCGCTGGCATTAAACCATGACAGAAATAAATAACTAGTTCATTATATCATGTGGGGAATTTATTTGGGCAAATAAATCAAGCTATGTTAATTAAAAGTACAATTGCATCTTCTATAAAACTTGGCCTCAACTATTATCCAATTTGCTTACTATCAGACTAGTAACAAACTTTTAAAATTCTGACTTTCCAACAGGAAAATATCATGTATACAGAAAGGTCCCACTTCTGATACTCCCTTAACCTTCTGTTAGTTCTCTTGGACTAATACCTTCTAAGTTTGAAATATACTACATGTGATTTAATTATTCTAACATTAAAAAGAAATAGGTTATCTTGGGATAAACTATCCAACATTTGCTTTCTAACAATCAAGACATCATAAGAGCCATTGTAAATACCTGCTTAAGTCAAAATAGAGAGGAATCACTACAAATGTTATTTCATATTAAAACAGCGAGAAAATTATTTTTACTTTCTGTTAAGGATTAGGTTTTTGCTGCTGTAGCTCCCTGAATCAGTGTGGTGGTTGACCTTGGCTGGATGCCAGGTGCCCACCAAGCCACTCTTTCACTCCCTGTCCTTAACTGGACAAGGAGAGAAAAATATGGCAAAAGATTCATGGGTTGAGATAAAGACAGGGAGATCACTCAGCAGTGATCATGAGCAAAAACCAGACTCAAGGAAATTATATTTTGTACCAGTCAAATCAGAGTAGGGTAATGAAAAATAAAAACTAAATCTTAAAACACATTTTGCCCACCTCTCCATTCTTCCCGGGCTTAACTTCAGTCCTGATTTCTCTACCTTCTCCCCCCAAGCAGCACAGGGGGACAGGAAATGGGGGTTGCTATCAGTTCATCAAACATTTTCTCTGCTGCTCCTTCCTCCTCACACTCTTTCCCTGCTCCACTGTGAGGTCCCGCCCATGGGAAACATTCCTCCATGAACTTCTCCAGTGTGAGTCCTTCCCATGGGCTATAGATCTTAACAGACTGCTCCCATGTGGGTCTCTTCCATGCGTTGCAGTCCTTCAGGCACAGACTGCTCCAGGGTGGGTCCCTCATGGGGTCACAAGTCCTGCCAGCAAACCTGCTCTAGTGTGGGCTCCTCTCTTCATGGGGCCACAGGTCCTTCCAGGAGCCTACTCCAGCACAAGCTTCAGTGGACTCACAGCTCCTTCAGGCATCCCCCTGCTCTGGCGTGGGGTCCTCCCCCTGCTGCAGGTGGAGATCTGCTCTACTGTGGACCTCCCTGGGCTGCAGGGGGACAGCCTGCCTCACCATGGTCTTCCCCATGGGCTGCAGGGGAATCTCTGCTCTGGCACCTAGAAGACCTCCTGCCCCTCCTTCGCTGACCTTGGGGTCTGCAGAGTTGTTTCTCTCCCATCTTCTCACTCCCTCTCCCGGCTGCTGTTGTGCAGCAGTTTTTTCCCCTTCTTAAATCTGTCATCTCAGAGATGCTACCACTGTCACTGATGGCCATGGCTAGCAGCAGGTCTGTCTTGGAGCTGGTTGGCATTGGCTCTACTGGACACAGGGGAAGCTTCCAGCAGCTTCTTACAGAAGGCACCCCTGTAGCGTTCCCCCTGCCATCAAAACCTTGCCACACAAATCCAGTCAAGCAGCTTATCACACTGGCAGACCAGTGTGAGAGACAAGAGAGAGGAGGCAGTAGAAGTATAAGCCTGATAGAAATGGAAAGTGAAAAGTGATACTCCCTGAAGTGGTAACGCATTATCAAATTAGCATAACACATAATGCAAAATGTGACTTTTGAGCTACATGGAACAAGTAATATGCTGGAAGCATTTAACTGTCTCAGTTGGCTGTGAGAAAGGGGGCAGAAAGTTTGGGCTGAATATCTAACTTTTAGAAGCCTAAAGTTGCAGCTAGATAAGAGAAACCCTGCCCAGTTTTACTGGACTGTGTCTTTTCAGAAGCACTGATCATAGTTTATTATATGCATATTAAAATTCCGTATTTCTACATTTGTTTCAACTAATCTTTTTCATTGAAACTGTATAATTAAAACTACAGGTTATAGACTACCTGGAACACAAAACTCTGCAGTATTTTATGACTTCACTTTTTTTTTATTGGGGCTTCTAGTCATCAAGACAACTTGAAAAAGCATTATATTTCAGTCACTCATAATGTTCCTGGTACATAACTATGTCTACCTGCATGAAGTGTGTGAGAGAAGGAATCTTCATTTAAAACATAATTGGTCAGCTGATGTATGCTAGGTTAGTGTTGTTCTAGAAATAATTCCTTCAAAATAAAGTACAGTTTTCTTGTTAAATTTCTTTTATATTTCTTGCTTTCTTTTCAGAAAGCTCTAGTGTGGTAGAAATTCCCAAATGGGGCTTTTCTTTTTCCTTTGACTCTCTTTCACTGGAACCATTCATTTCCATTTTCTCCCTCAAACTTACTTTTGCTAACAGGCTTTTTTTCTTTTTTTCAATACATGAAACTAAAAACTCTGGCCCCAGAAGCCGCCATGCACATGCTTTACTTTACCTCTGCCATTGGTCCTGTCTTCTCAGGCCTCAGCAGGTGAGGCAAGGGGGGGTTTAGGCTGCATTCACAGTGAAAGCAGGGCAGGAAGAGCCACGGCCACTTTGCAGCTGCCATAAACAGCTGCAGCACTGCCTTCCTGCCTCTGTGAGGTGTTTTCTGAAGCTATAATCACCTCTGGGCTCTCAGAATTCTTCCCATGTCTCTAAGATGTCTTCCAGGGACCAAGGCAGGTGTTGCTTAGCTTTCTGTGAAGAGATGGGGACTGTGCTGCTGAGGTGAGGGGGTGCATGGATCCCCTTGTCCATGAGGAAGAGAGCACTGGTAATGCCTGTCTGCCCAGGGGCTGCATATTACTGGAGAGATTGATAGTGCTCAGTTAAGGCCTTGTACTCTGAGGCTATGAGCATTTCCCTGTGGGCCAGCCATGGTGGCTGGGGATAAGAGGTGCCTGAGCTGCAGCGTGGGCCTGGCTCTGGCTCCTCAGCTGCTGGGCCTGCATGGAGCCACTGCCACAAGCAGTGTGCCACTGGCCGAGGGGGCTGCGCATGTGATTGTCACCTTTGCTGGTTTATGAGCTGACTTCACCCCAGTGTCTGAGATGTATGAAAGCAAGATTATGAAGTGTGGTTTCTTTTTTTTTTTTTTTTTTTTTACCCCTAACTGTTAAGTTCATTTTCCTGTGTTCCTTAGTGAGACTTTTCCATGTCATGGTAAGTGTCTCTGATGATGTGACATTCACAGCTTCCCTTCTGAGAACGATTCTGTTTAGGATGATTATTTTGCCATTATAGGTGCATTGCTAATGGTAATAAATAAAGTGTGAGGTTCCTAGGCCTTTTACATTTCTAATGGTAATTTCTGCTCAAGAGTTTATTGCAGAAGGGAAGCTCCTGCCTCTTTTTTTTTTTTCTGCCTCACCCCACCATTTCAGACCATAGCTCTGAAACAACAGCTGACTTGATTGAAATGTGTTTTGTGCACTGTTGATGTTTTAGTATTAAACCTTCACTTCTATGGATTCTTCCCCCACAACAATACATCACATTTTTTGCCAGATGGGCTAAAACCCC
Source organism: Elanus axillaris (assembly GCA_026212715.1). Classification (NCBI taxonomy): domain Eukaryota; kingdom Metazoa; phylum Chordata; class Aves; order Accipitriformes; family Accipitridae; genus Elanus; species Elanus axillaris. Next base: position 10,958,493 of record JANZLQ010000040.1, read on the forward strand.
CTCGTCTGGCAATTGTTACTGGTTTTGCTTCAGTTCAAGTAAAACTTCCTGAAGTTAGGGGGAGATTTGCATGACTAAGGACTGACTCTAATTGAGCAAGAGCTTGAGAGATTGAGCCTTACTGAGATTGAAATAACTGGTCTTTAGCTTTTTTACTACCTTTATATAGCTCAGTTTTTGTTGTACTTCTTCGCAGACATAATAATAATATACTCATTTTACTGCTAGGCACTTGCATATAACCTATGGATTTTCAAAGTAATCTCATACCAAATCCACATGAATCTTGTGTCTTCCTTAATGTATTCCAGTCTAGTTCTGGAAACAAAATCTACTTTATTTACCAGGGCTTCTCCTATGTTTTATATTTTATTTGTTCACCCATTTCACAGTGTAGCTATCTTTTTCTTGGACAAATCTATGAATGTTAAAGTAATTAGTTTATACCTTGGAACCTTTCCAAATACAGTCAGCAACAATCACGACATATCAGTTTCTCTGAAGTCCACTTTTTTCTGTGACAAACCTGCAAAGAACACATCTTCTATTGCCAACCCACATACAAGTGTACTTGGCTATAATTACTATAGCAACATGAAATGGCTAATAAAAAGAAATGACTGAATGAAGCATAATTATACTTAACTAACTAACTTGAAGATTTAGTTTGTTCATTAATGAATACATTGAAATTCACTTATACTACATCTTTTTAGTTTTTTTCTGGAATATATTATCTTCTGAAATTATGTGAGAAAAGTTGTTTGTTTCCTGCATATAAATGCAATTTGGCCCCCAAACCATTTCATGGTCTTTGACCTCAGATGACTGCCCTGAACATGATTTTTTCCCATTAACTCTTTTACTGCAAATGGAAATACCATTCCCTTGCTGTCAGGCTGCTAGTGCCAAGGGCTGCATTCTGGCTAGGGCTGCATGCAGGCAGCTACTGGTAAAGGAAAATTGCAGGTATAATTCTGTTTTGTCAACACTCAAACCAATGATAACAATCCAGGTAAACAAACATAAGAACTTTTGGGGAGGAGAAAAGAAGTGAAAACCACTAAATGTGTACACATGTGAGCTGGACAACATTTGAATATAGGGTCTAAATTTAATGAATCATGTATGGTTTCTTTTTAGGTCACTTTTCATTTATTCATTTAAATTCATTAAAATGAATTTAAAATTCATTTAATACACAAACAAGAAAGAACTGAACTTGAGATGGTATTGCATAACCTCACTTTTCACTAAGTTTTGTCAATGGTATGATTTACAACACAATTCCACAATACGAAGATCAGTAGTGATAATCCTGTACTTTTACATGGCTTTTTGTTTGGTTATTTGGCACAGTTAAAAACAGTTTAGAAAAGACCTGAAATGCACAACCCCTCAGAGATCTTTAAGGAGCTGTCTTCTGCTAGAAACTTTATTGCCATTTTACATGATGAGTAAACAGTGATACTTGCCTACTGGGCACTGCTCTTCCATCCCTCTATGCAAGCGGAGAATAGAGCACATGCCTTGGAGCAGGGCTCTGCCTCACTGCTACCTTGGCCAGATATTGGCGTTCAGTGCCAGCATTCATACACAGGCCTCTTTGAGAGACTTGTCACCTCTTTCAGGCCCTAGGGTCTCTGTAGGTGCAGGGACTCCTTCACATAGTAGGACTGGAGCTGTGCCACTGTATAGGACATGTTTTTTGAGTTTTCAGATTCCAGATCTTGAGAAGCAGATGGATACTTGACAGTGGTTAATCATGGCAGTGTGGCCTCAAAAATCTTTCATAAATTGCTTCCTGCTGGTATGACCTGGGATGTTGTTGGTGATTCCCTCAAGCCTTCCTGCTCTGCTGTGGCAGTTTTGGACATTCAGTTTTTAGTTTCTTCCAAGGTGCTGAAAATGCTTTTTAGCCTGGCAGTATTTAAGGACATGTAGATATTGATCCCACTAGATTATTGTTTGCTTTCCAGGATTACAAAGGGCTGTATTTTACAATCCAAGAGGCTGCTTACTTTTGTCCAATCCTAATGATGTAGATAGAATAGGGGGGAGAGCTGAATGTGTAATTATGGATGTAAATTCTGAAATATGTGCAAATGACAGGTTTTTCTCTTTGATCTTGTACTTTCAAAACCCTTGTTTCATTTTTGTCAGCAAAATGGTTATAGAAAAACTGGGAAAAATCAAATCCTTGGAACTGCATATTTTTTGTTTATGAAAATAATATTCCACCTCTTTACAGTTCTGTTGAAAGAATTCTCAAAGGAATTTGTAAGTGATGATCTATTTTAGGATCAGGAGACAGGCTACATTTTGAAAAGTGAATAGGAATATACGTCAAACTGCCTTAGCCCAGATGTTGGTATTCACAATGTGGCAAACACAGCTTCAGGGATTGGGAATAGGATGCATGGGTCCCTTTCCCACATAGCTCTGGCAGGTGGTATCATGTCACCTCATCTGCTTGTACTTCTGGTCCTCTTTCCCTCATGGTCTGTCATCTCTGCAGATTGTACAGGAGACTACCTTTAATTCACATAGTCTCCCACACAGTGAGTCCCCAAATGCAGCTAGTATCTACCTGTGGCTGTCATGCAAGTACCAGTTTTAAGAACAATCAGATAAGAAACAAAATTAATTTAGAGACATTATTGCTTAAAAAAAGAAAGAAAGAAAAAAATCTCTTTCTACATAATCTTAGACTTTTGTTTTTCTTCTTTCTGAAATAATAGTTTTCAGCAGTAGGCAGGAACTTTAGCAAAATTTAAGTTTGGTACTGAAATAAGTGACATCAAGAGTGTCTGGTTGCAGGTGTCACTACAAAGAATTGCCCCTTCTTTTTCATTCTTACAGATCATTAGATGCCAATGTCTTCTTAGTAACAATGGTTCACAGACTGAGGCTCTTGGAAATCCTAAAGTTGTCTATCATATTTTCAGCCATGACCCTGATACAGTAGTAAAATGTTAATAGTGTTAGGAATAATTGAATCCTTACCTTATTACATATGGACTCATTTGAAAGCTCCTTATTTATTTGGCAAGTACTTAGCATAGCAAATTAATCTAAAGTGACACATGAGAATGAAGTAGGTAACTCAAAATTAAAGCCAAAATCAAGATTAAAGAGGTAAGATCAAGCCTATTTATATTGAACACTACGAAAAAGTTTTGATAAATGGAAGAGGTTCAAATAGCTGTAGAAAACTAAAGAAAAGAGAGAAGACCACAGATAAAGGCAAAGTTAATTGCAATTTGAGAGTTTATTCATGGAAGGAGGCTACAATATTCAAGAATTCTGCAGAATACTTTTGCATATGGCTATTTGTTTAGAAAAGCTACGTGGGAACTTTTGTTTAACTGGACAGATGTCCTAGTTAGAGCTTTACAGTAACTTTTTCATGTGTTACAATTATCTTTGCTGAATCATCGTAAAGGAGCCGGAATTTCATCTTTGATTCTTCACCATGTGTACTTTCAACAGTTTCATAGACGAACAGGGGAAGTGAGCGTAGGTGTCTCAAGATAGATGGCTGTGCAGAGGGAATGACAGATTATGCATGTCCTTGAGGAAGGGAAGAGAGAGAAGAGGAAACAGATTTAAGTGCTTCAGTTTCACCATTAGCATGAGCAAATTTGAGTACACTTGCAGCCTCTGGTGGTTGCAGCTGCATAGCAGGCAGAAGGGGCAGCTTCTGGAAATAGGCCTCAGAATGTTTACTGTGTAAGTAAATTTTATTGCTTCCTTTTTCATTGCTTGTTCACTTTATTTGGGTCACAAGTCAACAAAACATTTAAGCATTTCAAACAGGTGAATGCTTCTATTGAATTAAAAGTTAAGCATGTACTTAAGAACTTTCCTAATTCAAGGCCTTAACCATAAAATGTCATAAATAGGGCACTGCAGCCATTTGTGTGTATCAGCAGGATTTACCTCTTTGAATCCCTTAAACATTGGGGCATGGTTTTCATACAAGGCCTTTGCCTTTACTACGAGATACAGTTCACTTCATGGAAGTGCAAAACTATAACCTACTGCTCTGTAGGCCATCTGGTATAGATCCATATGGAAATGAAGCAGATAAACTGGAGCTGCTTCTAAAAGCATAAGACTAAGTATCTATATGAATGCATAGCAGTTTTGGAGGAGGATGAGCCTTTTACTTACTGTTAGGATTTTTGGTTATTATAAATCATTCTATTTTTAGCTGAAGCATCAGAATTTGAGAGGAAAAATAAGGAAACTGTTACAATTTAAATAAAACAGAATGTGAGACCATATAAACACAGAATAAAAACTTGAAGGAACCATTCTAAAGACCTCAGCTCAAGCAATGACTTCTAATCAGTTCTAACTGGTTGTAGTAGATATTAAGCATTGCATTAATAAAGAAAATCAGCAAAAGGGCACAACTTTATATGAAGACTCACAACAAACCCTTTCAGCAGAACAGCTTTATAAAGCCAATTTCCTGTGAAATGAAATTAAAAATATGCTACAGTTGTTTTATTTTCAACTAAAAATATTCAGGCACAAGTAATTTTGGAAGGAATATTTTATTATTCAGGAAGAAAGCAAAAAAACACACATAACACTCAGTTGCATAGCTTCAAATAGACTTTTGGTTGACAGTAATTGAAATGCTAAATTTGTGATGCTGGCATTCTAAAATACAGAATTTCAGGCTCATGTTCCAAAGTTTAAGCTCGCCACTGTCAGAATCAAGATGATGCATAAGAATTTCCTTGTCCCCACCAGAATGCAAAATGATGTAACTGCATAAGAGTACTCCATAGTGGAAACAACAGATTCTGTTTTTCATCAGCATGGTGTGTAGCATTCTGAAGTATTTCCAGTATGTGTGGTATTAGGCAAATCTAACTTTTGTAAAATAAAATTTATACAAAATGTCCATTTTCCCAAATATCCAGTGACTCAGCAGTTAAATAGTAAAAAACCACGAAACTGTGGGTCAGAGAAAGTGTTGTGATAAACTGGGACAATGAATTCTGAAGAATCAGAGGAACAGTTGATTTGCAGCAGCCAGAGACCCCTCCATTTCAAAGAGTTTCATTCTAATTTTAATCTTTGACCAGCCCAGGACAAAACCTGCAAGAGATTCTGGGCAGAATGACAAAGGAGTGAGAGTGGCATTCCTACCACACGGGTTGGTGTGAGATGGGGGCTTTGGAGACCATTTTGCTTAGTTCCTCCATGACTAGGGATTTGAATCAGATGTGTGTGGAAGAGCTTCCTTTGCATGCAAAGAAGACTCTGTGAAAGATGTGAGTGTCTGCGTTACATCAGAGCATGTTACAGGAATAAATGGGAAATTTATGGTTTGTGACAGCAGTGAATAAGAGCTACCTGGTAAGTGACAAATAATGCTTTCACGTCAAAGTCATCCCAGTAGCTCTTTGGTGAGCTGGAATAGAAAACATTAGAATCAGGGATGTTCAAACTCTCCTTCTAAGAAGTGACACTGTACTCAAGTGTCTTCTTGAATGACAAATGTGAAATATTTTCACCTTGCCTATATACATAGATATGTATTCATGGGTTCTTTTGTTGCAAGTTTTACTCAAATATTTTTTTCTATACATGCCAAAAACTTTGGCATAATGCTTACTGTCAGTTTTAATTAACCGAGACCTCAATCTTTTCTAGTAAAGTGGTATTTTTCAAAACTTTCTTTTGGTGACTTAATATATGTGTTAACGTATGTAATATGCTAACTAATATTGTAGACCATATACATTAATATTTAAGGCTTTTCTATATAATTTATACACATTTGAGGAAAAAAGTAGATTTTTCAGTGATTTACATTTTAGAAAATTAAGATTTTGAGAAGACAACAGAAACTTTATCATTGGCAACCTGCGGTATGTAAAAGGAGTAACAATAGCATTTCCCTTTCTGTTAATAACCTTTCCTTCTCCCTGAGTTGCTTATGGAATTCCCTCAAGTCATAAGACAAACAGAGAATGCCTCCTTTGGTACATCCAGCCAAAGCAAGTGTAACAAGTGTTCCTTTTTGCAATTTTCAAATACTGTTATATATATTATATATATACACACACACACTCTTGTGCAAAAGGTTAATTTAGGGAGGAAAGAGAGAGTGAAAAGAAGCATGTACCATAAAGAACCTTGCTCTATTTCCAGTGAACTGGGTTTTGCTTGTGAGTTCAGAGTAGCTCAGTGGAGAAAAAAAGAAGTCTGGCTTTTTTTTTTTTTTTTTTTTTTAAGCTTGCCTAGGAAAGATAACGTGGCAGAACTGAGGCATAAAGACACTTCCATGGGAGAACACTGCATTGACTTTAATGCCTTAAAATAAAACTCCAGTTGATATAAACCATGCTGTAGTAAATCTTAGGTAAATGTGAATTAGTACAACTTAATGTTTGTCCACTTTTCATGTGCATCAGACACAAGTTTACCCATTCCTTATTTGCCAGTATATGACTGAATCCATATGAGGAGTATCTTTGATGGAACATAGTTAATGTATCAGTTATTGCCCACTGGGAAGCAGGAAGAAATCCAATGAACATCCTGACCCTATTCCAGACTAATGTGGGACTGGAGTAAATGTACATATTCTACTACAGATTTTAAAATATGTTTTGTTTAGCCTGCAATTTCTTTTCTTTATGTCAGAGCCCGATAATAAACTACCTCAGTTGGAGAGCTGTGAATCTAGTTTTCTGGCCGTCTTATTCTTCAAGATACCAACATCCATCACCAGTTCCAATTGTAAAATGAAATGGACCTGCTCAGTAGCCAGCATGGTTTTCTGCTACTTGCTATGGCTTACATTATGCAAGCTAAAAAAGTTAATCATGCTTTTTACTTGTTGCATGCAATTGCTATATATCATACTATGGGGATATCTGAAGCTACTGGGGTTGGAAGACTCTCTGCTTCATCATATCTCTTCATCATATCTTATGAACTGTTTTCGTAAGTTATATGGCTGATGCTATACTTATTGGAGAAATTAAATGCTATAAAACTACTTTCAGTAGTACCTTAGGGTGACATTAGAGAAATAATTGTACTAGCCAGTTTTGAAATCCATAGCCATAATAATCTACAATTATGTTTTAATACTTGTAATATTGTAGGAGTGTCAAATGCAGGCCCATTACAAAGTACACGTGTTCTGCATATTTAGTTAACCAGGCATAACTTAAACTTTCCTTTAACATAAAGAAAACATACGAAAGGTGTGGATAGAAAATCCTACAAAATGAAGCCATTACATCTTCTTCAATACGCAATCAGATAAAGGAATAACCTTAATGGGAATTATCATGTCCTACATTGATAATGAGAGAATAGTGAAATCCCAGTAATGTTGCACCTGTCTCCATGTTAACTTTTCACACATTGATATTTTTAATGAGATTAATCAATTGGGCTGAGGATTTAGGAATTGAATGTCAATGGAAAAAAAAAACAAAAAATGGAATCGGGAGGAAAAAATAGTATCATAGGAAGAGATGCAACAAAGGAGGAATGAAAAGGGCTTAAGAAAAGTCAATTTTCTATCTTAAGGTTGTCAATAAGGAAAGACTGCATTTCTCCCTTGATCTTTGTGCAATCCCTTTCATGACATCTGTGAGGATTCTCTGTGGAAAGTATGTTTGGGTCATACCATGAGACTGCTGCCTGTGACCTGAAGAGTGACATTCTGTAGTTATTCTTCAGTTATGGCTTTCTTATCTACACATCGTCATTGCTACAAAACTTATTTGGGTTCCACTCAGAGCTGTGCCATCATTGTAGCCTGTTTGGATTCTTCTAGAGATGTCAGTCCTCTGAAATTTCTTGGCAGGCAGAGCTGGTTGGAATTTGGCTTGATTTAATTTCACTTTAATTTAAAGAAGATGAATGCTATCCCTTTAACTGATTCTAGGAAGTGCTTCCAGAAAACTGCAGTTACTTTTCAAGGCTGGGTTATAGAGGGAATCAGTACAGTACAGTTTCTAATAGATGCCACATTGGCTGAAATCCTTCTCTGAGGAGCAAGTCATGCAGCAATAAAAACATTTTTAAACTGCTTTAACAACATGCCTTTATTGTGAACTACTGGAAGAGATGGAAGCATCCTAGCCAGTGGGTGGAAACAGTGCCTTCCTAAGTTATGAGGGTAGAGGGTCCAAGTTCAGTTTGATCCAGCAGTGATTGCTAATGCATCCAGACACTCTGCTATAATATGAGATTTCACATATTTTACCACTAAATCCTGTCTCCAATAAAAAAAGCATGCAAGATGTCACTATGTTGTATTTTTATAGCTTTTGGTGGCTTTTCCTAGTACTTGGAAAACCTAGGCTGTCAGGTGTCCATAAAATGTCTAATAGTCACATGCAATAAATCATATATGTTGTCGGTGTCGCCGAAATCTGGAATAAAACTCCTTAACAGCAATGAGAAGTTAAGAAGCAGGCACTCCTTTATTGCAGCGC
>JANZLQ010000040.1:10978507-11000619 GCA_026212715.1 Elanus axillaris
GGTTGAGGTAAGAATGGTTTAATAGTACAGAAAAGAGGAAAGTAATAATGATGATAACACTAATAAAATGACAACAGTAATGGTAAAAGGATTGGAATGTACAAAAAGTGCACAGAGCAATTGCTCACCACCTGCCGATCAACACCCAGTTAGTCCCCCAGCGGCGATCCCAACTACCCCACCACCCAGTTATTCCCTGAATGTGACGTCCCATGGTATCGAATACCTCGTGGGCCAGTTTGGGTCAGGTGCCCTGGCTGCGTTCCCTCCCAACTTCTTGTGCCCCTCCAAGCCTTCTTGCTGGCTGGGCATGAGGAGCTGAAAAATCCTTGACTTAGTTTAAACACCACCCAGCAGCAACTGAAAACATCAGAGTGTTATCAACGTTCTTCTCACACTGAACTCAAAACACAGCACTGTACCAGCTACTAGGAAGACACTTAACTCTATCCCAGCTGAAACCAGGACGCAGGGGTATTATTTCCACCATCACATCCTAAAAGAAGTTTTTTAGTAATCTGCAGAAGCTAAACTTTCCCTGTGCAGATGTACCCCACTGCCCCACCATCCCAACCAAACAGCTCATCTCATGCTGCCTATGTGCTCTGGGAAAAGACATTTCAGCTGTTTTTATTCTCTGGGTGGCAGTATGGATTCAGAACTGTAGATAAATATAGATAGGTAAAGATGACATACATTCTGTAACTGATCTCTGGAGGTCATACTTTTGGAGAGGTACTGAGGGTTCCCAGCTATTTGTAACCCTTGGCCACTCAGGGTATTGGTTTAAGTAGAAAAGCAGCGCTTCACAGATGTTGCCTGTTGGAGCTTGAGAGTTTTAGAGTACAGGACACTGCAAACAGGAACACAGCAAGACCCATGGAAGTTTGTTCTCAACACACAAAGTCTATATTCAAGCTGATTCTTAATTTAGGATCTTAAAGGTATGCTCATGCTTGTAATGGGCAAGGCATCCTTCACGCGAGTTGTAATTTTTTTTAATTTTTTTTCTGAATCTAGATTTCCCCAAATCTTATTTAATCCACCTTTCTGTTTCTAGCAGATCATAGCTTTATCTTATTGGGAGCTTTTGTATGCTTGCAAAAAACCAAGTATAAATTAACCTCTTCCCTCCACACCTGAGTCCTCATTCATTTAGTTATGGATTTGTGTAAGCTTTGCTCTGAACTTCTCACATTGATATCTTTGGAATGCAGAATACTGACAAAGAGTAATAAAGATAATGTAATGCCTAAGCATTTCAAGGTTATTGCATAAACAGGTATTCAGCATTACAGGTTGGTTCCATATTCATTTCCCTACTAAATGCTTCCTTGAAAGGGAACAGAGAAATTAAAGAATATGTATGTCATATCTTTACAATCTCTTTCAGCAGCAGTTTAAATGATTGCTGATGGAAGACTTCAGAAGATGCTTTTCACTATTTATACTATTCTTCCCTTTTTTCTCTCTTCCCTCCCCTCCCCCTTATCACAGAGGCTCACACAATCAAATTAACATGTTAAACCCAATGAAATTTATTCTTTAATCAAAGTTGTTTAGAACTCTGACATTAGTAAATCACAGGTTCAGTGATGTAGGGGGAAATTAATACTGCACAACAGACTTAAGATTTCTGAAGTTTTAGAAATGATGGCCCAAAATGCACATGTTGCTCACATAAATGGTGAGGGCTCTCAGCCTCGAGGAGTTTCCTTTAGGTTGTGGTCCCAACCCAAGGGGAGAGTCCCTGACTGCTGACCTGCTGCTCTGAGGTGGAGTGGCTCCATTTGCTCTCCAGCTGGGCTCTGTTTATACCGTAGTCAAATCTGACCTGTGGTCATATACAGTCAGTGGTCTAGAAACTTCTTTTGACTGAAACGTTTCATTGGCTGAGGGCCTTGTCTGTTGACTGAAGGACCTTGACTTTCCTATCCCTTGACAAGTGTGATGGCCATCACCAGCTGAGGTGTGTATATGGTTACAATCACCAGGCAGGCTGGGTGGCTCGACCCCCCAGACTGCAGCTTCTAGTTTTGACCCATTCCTTTCAGCAGTTGAGAAGTTTCAGTCTTTACCGGGGCAGAAGCACATGCCACATCTCCAAGTGTAGAAGACTGAAACCATTGAAATAATTTCTTTTTTATTAGTCTCATCTTCAGGGTATCTGGACATGGGTGGAAAACTTTTAATAGGAACGTGCTGGGTGTTTGTTTTTAAAGCAATCATTTCCACTATTTTTTTAATATGAAATTTCTGCTAGCTCTTGCTACATTATCCTGTTAGATTCTGCTCCAAGCAGTTTGGATTTAAACTGTACTGTAAATTTAAGTTGCTGTTGTATTATTCTATTGTTGATGGCTGGATAATTGGTTATTGGAATAATTGATTATTCATTGTGTGTTTGTACAAAAAAAAAGTGGAAATGAGATAAGGGAATGGGTTGCTTGTAACTGTTATGCTGATGTGCCAAAATGATGGAGTGCAAGTTGTGCACAGATTAATGTTTCACTAGCTGAGTTGATCTTTATTAGAAATATGTTCTGATCCTTCCTAGGTGTCTTATCAGAAAGGATTTGCCTTAAAACCAAAAATCAAGAAATGAAACTCGAGGGAACTGACCTTCACTTACTGAAGTGTCTAATGCAATTCTCAGGTGACACAGGGTAACAGATATGGCTGGTGGGATAGCTGAGCCACCAATATAGTGCAATGGTGGAAAGGTTAGCATGAATTTGGAATTTGCAAGCAAGGATACTTTAAAGGAAACAGAAGTATTGGTAACTGCCCATGAATATCTGAGATGGTGTGTGGGGAGGAAGGGGCATAAACCTTAATAACAAGAAAACCTGCTTATCTTGAAGGATTATTTGAGACCAAGTTCAGATGGATGTTCACAACTACTTTTTGTGGGAACACTAGGAATTAGGAGGCTTCTTTTAACACTTCTACAATTCTATTATTTAAAAAAAAGTGACGTCATTTCTAATGATGGAGCTTGATAAAGCTTTTGGAAGGGAATAACTGACAGAATGAGGAATTACTGAAGAAAGGAAATGAAGTTTGTGATATGAACCCTTGGGTGCTGGATCTGTTAGTAAAGCAGGATGGCAGATGGAGGATGCAGAGTGATTAGGTTGTTGTTTGTACTGTATTTGTATTCTGTTAACGCACACTTAAGGGCTTCTGCTGGTTATCTGCTGGCAAGCAGATTCCTCTCTCCTTTTGATACAAAACTTGGTTTCTAGGGTTTATATTAGAATTATCATTTGTTTGCTTGGGCTTTTTTTTCTTCTTTCTGATGTACTAGACCTTAAGCACAAATAGAGAATGGAAGTGGGATGTGTTACTGCATCCTGAGGTTGATTTCTGGCTTTGTTTTGTATCCCTCCCATCAGAGAAAGACATGATGTCTTTCCTAGCACTTTTTAGGAGTTTTAGCAAGCAAGTTCTTGGTGACTGAAAAAAATCTAATATTCGCATCTTATATGATGAAAGGCTTTATAATGGCAAGTAAAAGGGGCTACAACTAGTCTCTAATGGTCTGCTGTATTTCACTATGAGCTCTGTATTCATCAACACTTTGCTGTTTAGCTCAGGTATCTAACCACATTACCCTTCCAAACTGTGCATCCATATTTTTGTTCCAGGTCACTGAAGGAAAAAAGCTTGTCACTGTATTATTACCTGGGCAGGGCTGTAACCACCCCACACTGCCCCCCTCCCCCTCAAAATAAATAGAAAAGTACCAGCATTTAGACATTGAGCATTGTGGTGGGTTGACCATGGCTGAACACCAGGTGCCCACCAAAACCGCTCTATCACTCCCCCCTCCTTGGCTGGACAGGGGAGAGAAAAAATATACCAAAGGGCTTGTGGGTCAAGATAAGGATAGGAGAGATCATTCACTAATCAAGATCACGGCAAAAACAGACTCATCTTGGAGAAAATTAACTCAATTTATTAGAAATCAAAATGGAGTAGGGTAGTGAGAAATAAAACCAGATCTCACAACACCTTCCCTCCACCCCTCCCTTCTTCCCGGGCACAACTTCACTCCCAGCTTCTCCACCTACACCTACACACACACACACACACACACCCCCCCCGCAGTGGCACCGGGGGACAGGGAATGGAGGTTAAGGTCAGCTCATCATGGGTTGTCTCTGCCGCTTCATCCTCCTCAGGGGCAGGAATCATCACACTCTTCCCCTGCTCCAGCGTGGGGTCCCTCCCACAGGAGACAGTCCTCCATGAACTTCTCCAACATGAGTCCTTTGCACAGGGTAAAGTTCTTCACGAACTGTTCCAGCGTGGGTCCCTTCCACGGCATGCAGTCCTTCAGGAGCACACTGCTCCGGCGTGGATCCCCCACAGGGTCAAAAGTCCTGCCAGAAAACCTGCTCTGTGGGCTCCTCTCTCCACAGATCCATACGTCCTGCCAGGAGCCTGCTCCAGCGCAGGCTTCCCATGGGGTCACAGCCTCCTTTGGGCACCCACCTGCTCCGGCATGGGGTCCTCCACAGGCTGCAGGTGGAGATCTGCTCCACCGTGGACCTCCATGGACTGCAGGGGGACAACCTGCTTCACCATGGTCTTCCCCACAGGCTGCAGGGGAATCTCTGCTCCGATGCCTGGAGCATCTCCTCCCCCTCCTTCTTCACTGACCTTGGTGTCTGCGGATTGTTTCTCTTACATGTTCTCACTCCGCGGCTGCCGTTTCTCCCCCCCATTCCCCAACTTTTTTTTTTTCCCTTTCTAAAAATGTTATCACAGAGGAGTTACCACTTCTCACAGAAGCTGCCCCTGTAACCCCCTCCGCTACCAAAACCTTGCCACAGAAACCCAATACAAGCATTTAGCAAAAGGGGTTGTCTGAACTAGACCAGAAAACTTTTCTGTTTGCTCAGCCTTGTATTTTAAAATTCTTCATTCATGTGGGTGACTTCTGTAGCTGTCAGCAGGATAACTCCCTTTGCAGGTAGAAGGCTGACATTTAGTACCAATTTTGTCAAGGTGTAATACGTATTTTTATCAGAGATTCTTTCCTTGCCCTACAAAATATCCTATAGTCACTTTGTAGCACAAATGTTATGGATTCCAAATGGCTGTGATAATTAGGCAGGAAGGTTATTTTTTAGGGATTTTGAACTATTACATGAGTAATGGTAGGTTTTCTTGTGTGTTGGGGGTCATGAGGAGGTGCTATTTGACTGATGTGGTTCAAGCATTATGTGAATGCTGCATCCAATCCTCCTGGGCAGTCTTACTGTCTTATACTTCCTTAATGCCCATATATTCACCTTTTTGTGCTTGTCAAGTGTAGGGATCCTTAATTCAGTATAACCTGGCAGACACTGATCAGATGTCAGTATAAGCATAGATATCTCCATCTAGAATTGCCTCAGTTGCAGAATTTTTCTTGCTAATGGTGAAGTAGCATAAATTGCAAAAGCAGTTAAAAGGGTGATGAACCTGGAGGCGATTAGCTGAAAAAGCCAGAGAAAGAGAAAATATAGAATATATTTCTCAGTAATTGTGATTTTGCCACAGTGGTTTTCGGAAAATCAAATACTCTCCTAGTAGATGTGTATATCTACTTTGTATATGTATATGTAAATTACATATGTATATAATAAGCCATTTACAATGCAGTAGTGATGCTGGGTTTTGTATGTATGTATGTATACGTGTATCAGAGTGAAGTTTGACTAACAATGTTTTGCTTACTATATAAGGTCCCTTTGCAGGGGAAGAAGTATTTTAAAGGAAGAGCAATATTTGCCCAGTCTCATGGACTGACCTTAAGTCTCACTAACTTGAAGCCTGTCTTTCATATTGTGCTTGCATTGAATGTACATAAAGTACGTGATGACCTCGCCTGCTTCATGTGCCAGATATATTTGACAAAATCCATGGTTAGTTACATCTAGCAAATGAAAATGGGAAAAGACTATAGTGAAGATTTAGTTTTTTTCTGTCAGTGGTACTCCATGCTTATTCTGCTATTAAAATGTATACTCCAGGAACAGCAGTCTGCTTCCATGCTGCCCCCATCTCTCTCAAAATTACTTGATTTGTTTAAGTGTGTACTATTAAATATCTCCATCAACTGTCAAAATTCAGTCAATATCTATCCCATCATATATCAAGTTTCAGCAAAGCTAAGCAGTTCACCAATAATAACACTGAGGTCGTGTTAATTTCCTTCAGAAAAGGTTGGCAATAGAGGGAAATTTCTCATTCTAGATTCCTTATTTAAATAAGGTTATGCTGGCTCCAGTGACCTATCTGTGAGGTTACCTCTCATCAGAGTAAAAGATGGAAATTACAGGCTCTATGATGTACACACAATGATAATTTAAAGGCCCATCAGCAATCCCATTGAAGCTGATGAATATTTGCTGTTGACTTCAGTGGGAGTAAGATAAGGGGACCTGTGTAATTTATAACGAGATTCTTAATGCACACAGTTTCCTTTCATCACTCTCAGTGCAATTACATTGATCAAGACATTAGATTGTGGCATGCTCTCCTTTATTAATGAGTAGCTGACCTCAGCAAAGATTTTTTTTTAGCTCATTTTGACTTAAAAAATGCCATTCTATACAGCCTATAATGTGTCTGTACTGGCTTGTTCTAAGAATGCTCTGGAGTATTAGAGAAATCAGTAATAGTGACCTTTTTGCCCTGTGGGTCTCATAATCTTAAAACTATTTATTGAATCTGGAAGGACACAAGACTGCTATAAATTTAGAATTTGAAAAACTACTGTGTCTCTATTTTTTTGTAAGATGGACTCTCATTCATCATTATGCAATCTCTGACATAATTAAGTTATGATAGTCTTTATTTAGAAATATCTACAGATCCATAATAATAATGCCCCAAACACACCTTGCTATTTTGACTTGCTAATTGTTAGTGTTGTGCTATTAGTGTGTTTACAAACTGACACTGTAGTAACACAGGAAAATTGCATATAGTGGTTAGCTAATATGTAATTTTCTTCAAGCACACATTTATTTTAAAGCAGATTTTGTTTAATGGAGTAACATCAAACTCCTTCAGATTTCAGTGCAGTGTGAAAAGGTTTGCTTCAGACTATTGTTCCATTTTCAGGATACTGATTTAAAGCTTTTATTAGGTTGACTAATGACATATCACTAGGGTGTGCACAAGACTTGAGTCCTGGTCTTGATAACAGAATTTGTTTAATTTCTGAAGCCTTAATTTAAAGCATTAAATAACATCATAGTTCTACTGAATGAAGCCTCTGTGTAAGAATGTCTGAGTAAGGTCCAACACCTTAAAAGACAGAAGCTAGAACACAAGCAAAGGCTGGAGTATTCATGTCCCTGATTAAAGCAAAGGTCTGGGCTGCCTCAACAAAGGCCTTAATAGCAGCACTTTAATAAAATGGTCCCACTAAAATCCCTATGGCCTAGAATCTTGTAGTCATTCTATATTCATGTTCTAGTGGAACAAATTAAAATTCTCTTCCTTAAAGTATTCTTTTTAGGTAGTTGGTAAATGCTTTTGTGTTATTATTGTGTGAACATCCAGGAATTGTAGTGCATATAGTCAAACGGTATAGTGAATAGCTCTTCAAACTGATCATAGGAGAGCATTTGCAGTTTTGACTAGAAAAAGAATGGATTCAGAGATTAAGTTTACAAACCTGTGTAACATGATGCTCTTGGACAGAAACAAATCAATCTACCTGTTGCAAGATATTCACCAAATGATAATGTAATTATTTTTTTCCTCCACTTATTCATCTTTAAGTTAAACATAGTAGTTGAAAATGTTGGGTAATGTTATAATTTTAAAGTTCTGCCTGACCTTCCACACCTATTAAGATAGGATAGCCACTCAGTTTTTAATGAGCACTTTGCAGGAATGATACCTTTGGGATTAACAACTTGGAGGACATGTAAATAGTAGTACAAGATAGACAGCACTGTCCTTGTGTTCAAATTAATGTTAAATGATACAAGCAGAAATCAAATTCAAATTTCAGTTAAATGAAATTGATTAAAATTGGTTATTTGTTGGTTGGTTATTTGTTATTGGTTATTTATCTCAGATGTCACACTGAACATTTGGAAGCTGTGGTAGAAATGACCCAGTATGAGCCACGTGGTAAATATGGTTAAAAAATCAAAGTAGGATGCATGTCTGCCAGCTGACATATTTCTTTTGGGGAGGGAGCTCTATGTTGTGGAATTTCTTTTTCAGGTCTCTTTCTGTTAACTTGGGAAAAGCTAGGTTTGAGGGATGCATTTGGAAGATGCTCTCAATTTGAAGGTGTCTGCTCCTGCTTGAGTTACATGGCTTTTTAAAATTTTTAGTTTCACTTGTGCTATGTAGGTAGATAGTATAAGGCCAGGATCATCAGCATCTGGCACACATGCCAAAACTAGATGGATTTGTATATTAAGAGGAATACAGCTCATCCAACACATTTCTCCCTTATCTGTACTATGGATGCAAATAGTGCCATGCCTCTGTGCACTCTCATTCTGTGAGCTGTGAGAAACAGCAGCAACCATGTGCTGGTTCCTGCCATGCTCTAGACTTGGTGAAGTCAGGAGCCCCTCAGTCTTGGAGGCACAGCAATGATAACTGACAGTATCTTGCTTCTCCCAGCCCTGCTGAATTTCTACCGATGTAATAATCTCTGAACTGAAAAAAGAATATGATACGGCACAGCACTCTGATTTGCTGCTGATCCCTGTTTCAGAAGGATGAATTGTTTCCTGAGTTAATGATATTTTTGTCTCCATTTGGTCCCCACTTTAAGCACTTCTATGACAACCCTGCTATGATTTATCTCTACCTTTGATACCATCATAGTAGTTTTCATTAATAAAGGTAAGGCCTTGGATCTACTGTATACTGTCTAAAATATCTCCTGGAGATTGGTTTAATTATATTCATATAAAATGTGGTTAAACAGCTGTGGTGAAGCTTGTTATTACTGCCATATATTAGTGTTTCCAGGCCTCCCTCTTCATGTGGAAAAGTAGCCAACTTTTGGTTGGAATTTTTACACTCCAGATGTTTACTTAGCATAAAATTCACTCATGTGAAGGATTGCTTGGGTGTGACAGATGGCATATTCTGCATCATGTAAAAGTAGTTTGGGGGCAGAATTAATTTTGTTTTTTAAACACCCTTTTTATCAATTAAGTAGTTGGCAGATTATTTCTGGCCACCTTTTTTTTTCTTCAGAATTTTTATGGTTTCAACACAGTTCTTTATTTTCTTTCTTCTCTGAAAATATTAATGCTTGCCATCTTGTGGGTTTTTTTCCTCCATTGTTGAGTGCAGTTATGTTTGGATTTTTTTTTAATTACCTTGTGGACAGTCTGAATAAGTTTTTGGACTGTATCTAGCTTCTGCTCTGAATTAAACACATCACACCAGAGAGAGTCAGACCAAGTAGATCTGAAGTTGTAGTAAGTTGTATTATAGAAAAAAACAGCAATTCTGAGGGATCTGACAGGGTTGATTAGTCCACTCACTTGTGCAATATAGGACAAGCTATGCCTATTCATGTCAAATGATTGCTTAACTTGTTCCTAAATATGTTAGTAATGGGGATTTCACACTGCTTGAAGGAAATCTATTCTATTGCTTTGCTATTTTTACCGTTAGAAAGTTTTTCCTAGTTACAAACATAAATCTTTCTTGCTGAAATCTGAAGTCTGTTGCTTCTCTTCTATAGTGGGTAAGAAATAAAGATTATTTCTTTTTTCTTTAAAGCCATCTTTTTATGTACTGAATGCATGTTATTTACATATTGCAATAGCAACAGACTTGATGGTTACGGAGACCTGGTCTGAATTCTTCAAAGCCACTCCATGCTAACTGGATTCATGCAGCATTCAGGCACAATGTTACAGTAATGGCATGTTAAAATTGATCAATTCTGATTTATAGCCAATTTATAGCCATTTAGGCCTTCACAGTGTCAATACTATTTATTAAGCATGTATATGTACAGCAGCAGTAATACCATTTATTAGACCAACCAAAGTGGTTGACAAGAAGTAGTTGAGTGTTGTGGTTCCACAAGCTTTCCTCAGGTTTGAAACAAAAGCTGTGAACTTCAAAGCTAAGTGAAAAATGAGAAAACTGGTTTTGCTCTGACTGGTTAGTATATCTAGTCAAACTACCTGAGAGAAGAAGCTATTGCTACCCAAGGAGCAGAAGAATCACCTTGCTGTGGAAAAGTATTTTAAGGTGGTTTCCTCCTCTAATGGGAAATAGAAACGTAATTTATTGCTTGTGGAACATGGAAAAAGTTACTGTGAAAAAGAGATGGTTTAATAGATTAAAGTATGATTAAACTGAGCACACACATTGGGAGCTTTAACTTTCAAGTTTACATTTTTATATCTGAAGGAGGAGCCAGGTGAGACTTAGTTATATTTTTCCAAATAAACAATTTAATCTAATAAAACATTACTTCTAGTCTCTAGCTTTGTCTTGCCTGCTTAGACTAGCACAGCTATAGTAACACTGCCCTTGGAAGTACTCAGACATTTGTTGATTTGAAGATGTCTTTGATTAATTTCCTAAATTAGCACCCATTTTGAAGAAATTAAGCACTTATCTAATGTGGGTTTATTGCTAGTATGTAATCCTGGACAATGTCGCCTAATCCTAGCTCAGTTGTCTATTTTTGACATTTATGCCGTCCTGCAAAACTTTATATGCCATAGTGTAGGCTCTCATCTCAAACCAGCTGATGGCATGTCCACCACATACTTTCATGAAGTGCAAGCCTGTTTGAAGGTATTGATTTGTCCTGTTACTCCATGGCAGGTGGCTGCACACACATGATCGTGTGAAGCACTAAGTGTATTTCAGTGTATTGTTTATAGCTGCTCTGTTGTTAGACTGTGGGTTGACAAATCTCAATAAATAATCATGAGTGTTATATGATATTACAGCTCCATCATTAGACTCTTAAACAGGCATATGTATCTGTCATACTTTATAATAAAATGCTATTTTAAGTAGTTAAATTGTGATTAGGAGATATTAATAATAAATAATATTTCTCAATAGGGTGCACAGGTCATTGGTTACATAAGTCATGGCTATAACTTATTCTTATAAATCACTAGCTCCTACAGCCTTTCTTTCAAATGTACATGCAGCATACTATTTATGATAACAAGAAGACTTAAAGCATCTGTTAATGATCTACTAAACATTTATAAATGAACCCTTAACCCAAAGGAGGCCTAATAAATCATCCTTCAATAGTTTGTTCTTTATACCATTACCATTTCTTATCTTCTGTAACATACCTTTTGCTGAATGTTTGTAGAGAAGTGTTGAACTATTGGACTCAGCCTTGTGGGCCTATTGCAGACTTGGGAATATAATGACTTAGATCACTCTTTGGAGAGTGTTTTGCTGTTACTTTCATTGTTCTTTTTTGTAACTCAACTAGTTTTTATTGGATATGGAATACATTTCTATAATTGAAATGCCCTTAAGGAAGATTTTTTTTTTTACTAGGGGAAACTACTTTGATTTAAAATAGAGATAAAATACAAGCTTTTATTGTTACTATCCAAAGCAGACTGCATACATGTTTTTATAACACAAAAAAAAAGTAAAAATAATAATAACTCTTACCTATCTTTACTTACGCTAAGGTTACCTAAGTAAATGCTACTGTAATACAAAGATATCTCATCTTGTACTGAAATTTGTCTTTTGCCAACTGAGATGAATTTGTGAGGGTATTATATTCCACTGAATGTCATGCTTTGTACCAGTTTGTTCACTAAGGAAGTCATGATACAGACATCTAAACAATTTGATCTTGTGTTGCTTAGCTTTGGCTCTTGATTGAGACCAGACACTGTGCAAACACTCCATTTGGAGCAAAGGTCAGCTACCTCAACGTAGGCCAAATATAGCAGTCAGTTTTCCTGAATAAGTTATCACTGTAAAAATAAAAGCATTACTGCTTTGAATATTGCTCCAAATGTTCTTAGTAGGTGCGCCAGTGACCAAGGCCCATTTCAAAGGAAACTTATGAGATGTAGTTTTATCACTTGTTGTTTGGAGGACTGTTGATATCCATAGTTTTCTTTGTATAGCTGCCAACCTCTTTTTGAATCTTGTCCATCCACTTCTTAAAATGCTTTCCATTTCCCTTACCAGAAGTGGTAAGAAAAAGCTACTGTTATAAACTGAGGAAAAAACAAAACCAAAACATTAGCTAGCTTAAAGTAAGAATAAGATTTGCTTGTGGTATATATCAAGTATCTAAATGTGATAATTCCCTGAAATTATACAGTTATTTTCTCCTCTGTGATGTTGTAGGATTGTGTATACTAGCTTAGCAATGGGATTTGGGATTGTATTCATGGTGTGATTCTAGTGACTTCTGCATAATTAAATGGGCAATAATTTGGTTTATTTTGTCAAAAGAATGTTGCTTTTTAAGACTGTTGACAGTCATTCATAGTGGATATTAGTGGGAAAGGGGAGGCTTACAGCTAGAGAGAATGGCAAGGGAGAGGCAGAGAGAGTCAGGTTCAGTGTGGAAATTGCTGAGATGCTGCCTTTCAGGGAAATACTTGTGCTTCTGCGAAGACAGACAAATGTGAGCAGCCTACTTCAAGCTAAACTGTAAGTATCACTGTAAAGCCAAGGACTTATGGCAGAGATAATAAACAGACACTGATTGTGTCTGACTTGTGCACTGCATTGCAATGCTGTTGTCTTTTAAGGTGGAAAAGACCATTATCTGGTGACAGAACTCAGGGGGCAGGGTGTGTGTGTGAAGTGTGATTGTTTGGGGATGTCTTAGTGTTATATGGGCTTTCCTAACATGGTAAGATTTGGTAGAGGCTAGGAAGCATTGGTGTTGAAATACATCTGTGTTTCTGATAGTGATACTGTTGGGCTATCAGCTACATTGATTTTGGGGAGACTTAAAATCAGAATTTGGTGAAGACATCATGGCATGGGCCTAAAAGGTGAGGGATCTTTAGATTTAGCTTAAGCTATCTGCATTATCCTCGAGGTAACCTTAAATTTAGTTTGATTTTGGGATGCTGCAGATTCCATCTGTACTTGTGGATGGGACCCCTTTTAGAAAGGACCTTAGTATGATTTGGCTAACTATCATTAGTTATGTGGCAGTGCTGTGAGGACAGATGGTATATATGGAAGGTGAGTGTGCACTTGCCAGCAAGGGGGTGCTGTGCTATCACAGTGGTGGTCTCAAAGTTTTTCTAGAAGGAAAGTAATATGCGAAGTTGAGAAGTTTATTCTTAAACACAGACTTGAGCTTGTTTCTACAAGGGAGTCCAGCCACCCTGCTACATCCTGGTACTGGCTGTCAAATCCTTAGGACTGCTCAGTCACAAGGCTTCTCCAAACTAAACTGTGAACTGGGACTGTAGATGTGACTGGCTTTAGGACTGTGCTAAAGGGAGAAGCGTCCTTGGTACATACTAAGACCTGATCTGAAAACTCTGTGTAGAAGAATGGCCTGCCATGTTGCAACTGAAGTATCATAATGAGGTAAATAAATTAGTACTAGTAATGAACTAAAATGTGAAGAGACTGTTCTAATCTTTGTCCTTTCTTGAAACTGAAGGCATAACATAAGGTGCTGGGTGATGCAAAACAGTCACAGTTCTTCAAGGAAGTTCAGTATTAATTTTTTTCCTTTAAGTCTCTGAAATTAAATTGTTGTTACTAATATTTTTAGGTGATAAAATATTAAATCTTAGGAATCATAAACCAGAATATGCACACAAAAAAGAAACCATTCTGTTGTCATTTGTAAAACTGCCTTATACCATTCTGGGACTGGTTTTCACCCAAGTGGTCAAAAAATTCCATACCTTTTTTGTTGCTGACCACTATTCCACATTTAGATCCTAATTTCAAAATCTGCTAGCGGCCATAAATTCACGTGAACCAAGATACTGTACTTCTGAGAGATGGTACAGTACTTCTAGCCTTGTTCAAGATGATGCAGAGTTGTAGTGGCACAGTGCAGAACAGAGCTAATGAACCAAATACTGTTTCTGCCTTGGAGTCTACTTATCTAGTGTTAGTTCAGAGATCACTACAAGGCGTGTTATAGAGATGCTTCTGATTCAGCAAGCTGAAGTCCCACTTTTAGCACTTGAGATTAAAGCATTTGTTTCAGTGCTCAATTATTTCAAAACTGAACCGAGGAAAATAGCTTTCTCCTTAAGGACTCCTAGCTGAGACCCTACTCTGGTTTTGAAGGTACTGCTTATAGATTACCTTAAGTGTAATGTATTAAGTCAAGGAGTACTGTTCTGAACATTTGGGAAATTCCCCTGCTGGTATATTGCTATAGTTTGCATCACCAAATAATCTCATTAGTATATAATGTACCATATGCATGATGCATATTTCAGTATCCTGTATCTTTTTAGAACATAATGTATGCACATTAGTGGATTTGTGTATACTCTGATATATTCATTTCTCAACAGCAGTATCTGAAGTACGTTCCCAGCAGACACTGCATAAACAGTGAGCTGAAGAGTGGCCCTAGGGCAAAGAGCTGAGATATAATATCAATATGCTTGTGTTCAGACATTTAGCTGATGAGTGATGAGGGATTTAAATTTTTTTTGTATTTCTCTGCTGAAAGATTGGGAGGAAGGGGGGGAGGAAGAGGGGGGAAGTACAGGCAGTCCAAGTGTATGTTGCCCTAATCTCTAGAGAGCAGGGGAACCTACTAGTAGTGAAGCTCGGTGAGGAAAGATTCAGGTTCATTTGCTAGACTGGCTGTGTTCTTGAGGTGTTCATAAAAAAAGTCACTCTGCCACTTTGTGCTTATATCCATCTCTGGAAAGTAAGGATGCTGCTAACCCTGAGCTTTTGAAGACTGCTGAATGAACAGGTGACATGCTGATGAGTCATTCCCTAAAGCAAAGAGAACAGATCTGATCATGCAGTTTGGTGTTGCAAAGACTATCTGCTCAAAGATCCTCTCCCCAGAAAACACATCAGAGAACATATTTTTGTTTCTGTCTACCAAAGCTGAACTGCCTTTTTTGCACCTGTTAATATTTAACAGACTGACTTATCCTAGGTTGGCTCACCGCTGTTTATGCAGACATGTAGGTAATGGTACTTTGGAATAGAAAGCTATGTACTCCTCGATCAGCCTTTTGCTAACAGTCCTGCAGGAAAATGAATGACTTGAGCTCCCTGTTCCAGAAAGGTCATGCAAACTAATAGTTTTTCTTTACTGAGCTGATTTGATCTGCATTGTATGCCCTCTTTTGAGGAAGCTTGGTCAGGCTGAATAGTATAACAGGGTAGCAAGTGCTTTTATGTTAAAATCACCATCACTCTTGTAGTAATAAAACCCCCCCACTTTGTCAGGATGACAATGACCAGCAGCTCTGCTGGTTTTCACTGTCATTTCCAGCCTTTATTCTCTTTGTAACTCCTGACTATAAATCATCTTCAGGGTTCACTGTACATAGAACACGTCAGGACATATAAACTGCTGATTATTAAACTGTTTTTCCTAGTCCTCTTCTGCATGAAAGGCCACTGTCTGCTGCCTCTGTTTAGTAAAATATTTTCCTGTCAACAGGAAATAATTCCTTCTTTTGTATAGAGAGATGATGAGATTACTTTGTCATATTCTTGTAATACTGTGTTCATCTGAGACATTCTATAGCTCATTGAACTTTGTGTAGCACAATAATACTTGATGCAAAGAAAGTAAATCAGCTTCAAACTATTAGTCTAAGATAGTGATAAGAATAGAGAGGGGAATTTCCTGCATCATATAAGGTATTGCTGTGTGATCTTTTGTTGTTGTTGTCACTTTTTGTTCATTTGCTTCAAGGTCATCATTACGGGTTCTGCAGCAGTAGTCCTAGCTTACTCCTATTCCATATCCTTCCAGTAACAGCTTTTCAACCATGGGGTGATGAAATGTAGACACTGGACAGGAACTGAGTTGTAAACCATATAAACTATTCTGGTTTTCCACACTGTTATTTGTATTCTTGTACTTCTTCCCTTTGTCTTCCCTACCCTACTCCTCATTACAAACCTTTCTTCCTTCTTTGCTCCATCAGGAGTCTTCATCTGCATAAAAGCACTGCCTCATACATACTCTCCACATAGAATCTTGCTTGTATTTTACAAGAAAATTGGCAGAATTTAGCATTACTCACCACTTACAATAGCTTCTACAATTTTCTCCTTTTTCCTCTATTTACCCTTTTTTCTTCTCTGATCTCTTCCTTTACCGTTCTCTCAACCTCCTTTTCCTTCGCTTTCTTAATTCACAACTGCAAATCTGCTTTACTTTACTCTTGAAACAAAACAAGTTTGTGCTTACATACATTATTTAATTTTATTTTTTATGTTCTGTCCTACATGACCCCAAGTGTTGTTCTTAAACCATTTTCAATTGCTTTCTAGTTGAAGCATCCTGTTTTCACCTGTCAGAAGCTGCAGTAAACATTCCATGAATCTTGAAACTCTTCCTTCACTATGCTTTTCTGGCACTTATCACTTTATAGGATGGAATTAACAGGAGTTTTCTTTCCAGTATTTGGGATTTAGTCCATTAGCTTTCTCTTCAGTTCTTTGCTTGTCCTCCACAGCTACTCTCAAGGTAATCTCCTCTGCCAACCCAAATTAAACTGCAAATTTATAAGCTGCTTACAAATCATAGTTCTGTCCAGCTAAAATTCTTAGCTGGTTCTTGCTTTTTCATTTCATGCAACATCATTGTTTCTAGGCTTGAAATTCTTTTGGCATGTGGGTGACACTGTATTCTGTGAATGTGATTTTCACTGTATTGCCATTTACTCTCCTGTTCTACAATCTGTCCTTTTCTCTTGTACTTAGGACATGGGATGCCTATAGTTTCAAACCTCAGGAATTAGATCAGTAGATCAGTAGATCCTTATATCATACGCAAGTATTGAGATGTCAGCTTCCACCTTCAGTCTCTTTTGATTATCTTCATATCTTTTACTTTCTCTCATGTTGAGCTTGTTATGAAGCAACTGAAGGAGTTTGATTTGAATATCTTCAGAGACATGAGATGTATAAAGGAAGGATAGATGTTCTACTTGGGTGGTAGCAGGTATCCTGTCTGGATGATTTGGAAATCATGCTATCCCTATTCTTACACATATTTTTCTTAGGCAAAGATGTCAGAGAATAATAATGATAATACATGCTAAGTAGACAATTTATTGCTTTCTCTATCCAGCTAATGGATGGGCTAATTGAGAAGATAAGAGGTGTCAAATTCTAAGGAATAGAATTCTAAGGAATTCTGATAGATTCTGATTCCTGTTGGTTAAATACCTTTATTAAAAATAAACAAGTTTGTGCTACCCATGTGAATGGAACCAGAAACACTCAACTTCTGGTCCAGTTTTTAAGTAAGACATTACTAACATGAAAAATCATCATGAATAAATAATGTGACTCAAGTGGATATGATGGATTCTTGCAATGAGTTTTTGCCTCTATGCACAATGGTCTTTCCTGGATACTCTAGATACTTTGTTCTTTTCCCTGTTTCCTTTACAATTGCATTTCTAATATCTTCCTAAAAATACAGGGATTTTTTTTGTTGCTGTGAAACTTCACAAATTTGAAGATCTGGATATCAAGTATGACTTGTGCCCACTACATTTGTGCCATTGTAGTGAATTCTTGTAAGCTAGATTTGCCTAAGAATGACAAGTTCTTCCTTTGGAAGAGCTGTCTCATGAATGCTGTTGTAGTCTTACTGAATCTTGTGTAACAAATTGTTCTTCAGTTAGCTTTAATTATGAGTAATTTAAACAGATAAAAGGCAATCTTATGATACTAATAACTGAACAGTCCTCAGGCTAAATTCTGTTTACCTGGTCTCTGAAGCAGAAAATTTATCCTCTGTTGGTGTGTCGTTTTGGTTTTTTTTTTGTTTTCTTTTTTGAGGGGAACTGAGTGTGGGTTGGTCTTTGTATTGGAGTGCTCAAAAACACTGACCTCACCATGATACCATGAATGGTGTTATATGCAAGCAGGATATAAAGGCTGTGTATCAAAAAAAAAATAAGGTGCTTTTTGTTAATATGGATAGACTGCCTCTTCCCCTGTCTCCCTGAGCCTCCCTACCCTTACTGGCATTTTAAGCCTGAGAATGTAGCTTTGCCATTGCAAAGCCTCTTCAATACTTTAATGGTGGCATTCACCATTGCTTACAATAAGACCCTGGTGTGACAAAAGAGTCAGAGAGTGGTTGAGGTTGGAAGTCATTGCTGATGATCATCTCATTCAGTCCCTTTGCTCAAGCAGGGTCAACTAGAGCAGGTTGCCCAGGACTGTCTCCAGTCTGGTTTTGAATATCTCAAAAGATGGAGACCCCACAACCTCTCTGGTCAACTTGTTCGACTAGCCTCAGAGTACAAACCATTTTTTTCTCTTCTTGTATATGAATGGGACTTCCTGTTGAAATACATTTGTGCCAATTGCCTCTTGTCCTGTCACTGAGAAGAGTTTGCCTCCATCGTCTTTGCTTCTCCAAATTAGGTATTTACGCATACAGTTAGGATCCTCCTGAGTCTTCTCTTCAAGATGGACAGTCCCAGTTCTTTCAGTCTCTGCTCATAGGTCAGACACTCTAGTATCTTGTTATCACCTTACACTTCGTGTTGGTTAGACATACTGATGCTCACATTTTACTTATCTGGGCAGTTATTAACAGTGGTAGGAATAATTGTGTGTTAAGAATTTTTTATCTATGATTTCAGTAGTCTGGGAGAAGCAGGTACAGTCTAGTACATATTTGAAGGGAAATACAGAATTGGAACTTACTTTTCCCTCAGTCCAAAGCATTTAAAGGCAGTTCTACACTGATTTGCTGTGTCCTTCTAGCACATTGATCTGCATTGCACTAGACCACATCAGTTATGCTGATTCTAGACTGCAGTTGTCTGCACAGAAATGTTTTAAAGGGGAAAAAAGAGAGAACATGATTTTAATGTGCTCATCCTATCTGACCTCAGTATAGCTCTCACTGTTTAATGGTGGCTCTGTGTCTTATCAGAATCCTAACCAGGAAGCCAAGTCAGTCAGGTCAGTTCTGATTTGCTTTTTTGCAGATTTTATTCTTACCTTTTATTACCTTTTTTCAATCTGTATGTTCATTTCAGTTGCTTCCTCTGTGTTACATTTTGTGGCTTTCCATAATTTTACTACTTCTCTGTTAAATCTAGAGCCTGTTTCTATGTAAGTAAGCCCTTATTCATGTCTTTTTACCTTGATTCCTACACCAGTGTTCCACTCCTTTCCTTCCACCCATCCCACCCACCACCTTGTCTTTCTGCTTCTGGCAGTTCTACAAATCTCTGCTACCAGTGTAAGCATTAAAGATCTGACCCATCTTCTCTCTCCACCGCCCCCCCCGTCCCCTCTCCCCCTCTCAGCAGGCAGCAAGAACTTATTCTTGGGTGTTAGAGTTGAAACCAAAAGCAAACCATTCTGATGCTGAGGTATCAAGATCAGAGGGATTTGAAAACAAAATCAGAACACAGTGGATCTCTTTTATGGAAGATATCTGTACTGCTCCTTGGGGTTAATTTAACAAAATAATACTTTTAGTGAAAAGATTAATACTGCAACAGACATTCCTGTGCCTCAGACTTTACAGTATATTTGTAGGGACACCAAAACAGCACTAATGGGACTTAACTGAATCAACTCAGTAGGTAGGACTGAGAAACAAATGACCCTTAAAGAATGCCTGAAATTAATGTGAATTATGATGCATCACCTCTAATATTAACTTGCAGCCTGATTCAAAATTTTCAATGGAAAGACCATAACTGAGATTAGGAATACTCTAACATCACAAAATGATATATTTTATAATTGAAAATCTGGATTTGTGGTTTGAGATTTTTTTCCCCTTGTTTTTATAGTAGGAAATTCTTTTTTGCACTTTTTTCTTTTTTCTAAATTATTTTTCTTTTTCACGGCTGGGATGGTAAGTGGAGAATTAGAACTGAATTCGAACACTGTAAGAAAAGCTATTTCCCAACACAGATTAAAATGAGAGAATTTTGCAACAGGTGTCATCTCTTTTTCTATAAGGATATTGTTCCAAACTCATTATTTCTGTAATATTTCACAAAGTAGTTAACATAAAGTTTCTATTTCCTCTGGCAAAAAAAAAGAAGATATGGGGTTGTTGCCATGTATTGGATTTTTAGTCCTTTAGCCACTTGAAAGCTCTGGAAGTTCCATCTCACTTAAATGTTGTCAGCTATGGAATGGGGAGGAATTGTCTATTGACTGTAAGTGTTGGGTGGTGTGTGTGCTTGGGGGTGTCATAATTAAACTTTTAAACCTGACAAAAGTTAACATTCTCTTTTCTCACACAGCCATTCCGTACTTTGTGTGAACTTCTGTTATGTCAGCAATAGTCTTTGTGAAGTTGCTTAACTAACTGGACCAAAGACCTAATGTAGCTTAATACTACCCTTCAAAAATGCGTTACTTCTAATCTGGATCAGTTTGTCCCATCATTATGCAAATACTTGTGCTGACCTGGAGTGGGTGTAGAAGAGACAGGTATTGCAAAGTAAATATTCTTATAGAAAATAAGCATGTTTTAATTCTTCCTTGGCACCCAAAACAATGAAAATTAATAAATAATAAATAACCCTTTGCCACTGGATCTCTCCTTGTGTTTTGGATATTAGACCAGTTACTCCTCACATTCATTTACTACTGATACTGCTTCATTAACCTCAGCAGCATGTTCTTTGCTTTCTTCAGGGTAGGAGGAGTATCAGGATACAGGTACAGCTTTACCTTCTGTCTCACATGCCCCCCTCTGTTACCAATAAAGCTGAAGAGGTCATCTGTGTGCATGGTAGCTCTACACTTTGAAATCCTGAAGTAGGAACTTCTATTATTGAGACTTTTTCTCAGTACTGTTGTGAGTGTCCACAGTGTTTTTCTTTTGCAGTAGCTGAAAACTAAACTTCAGTGGAGAGCTCTGAAGGCCCTAAGGAGATTATTCTTTGGAGGTCTTTGTGTCCTGGAGTTGATTTATCTCATTTGCACTGTTCTAACTAAGAATAACACTTGACCAAGTGAGAAAAGAATCAGGCCAGAAGATGTTAATTTACATTTTCAGCTTCAGAGGAAAACACAAATGTACTCTTCCAGGCAAATGTTAATAAGCTTTTGGTATTTAAAAATGTAAATAATTTATGGAGGTTCTACTGCATTTCCCATGTTTCAGAAGAGTAAATATTAAAAACCCCGCAACATAAAATAATTCAAAAGCAGTGAAAATGGGTGCAGCAGTGAATAAAATGTGCATTTTGACCATAAAATTTTAGTTAAAATTAATAATGATACTAAGTATATTAAATGTAAAAAAAAATGTGAAAGATATTTCCCACTCCAAATTTAATTTTAAAATGGCAGCTACAAGTAATAGACTTTGCTTACCTCTAACTTCTGTTAAATCATGCTTTCAGTTGCCTGTAGTATTGAGAGATATAATGGATGGCAGAATTTGGTCTATTTCTAGTGAGATGTCCTTGAAATAAGCAACTCTCTACAATTACTGTCTGAAGTTATGAGTCTTTGCAGCATTTCAATGTTTGAGTTGTTATTATAATGCTATTTGTTCTCTAGGTATAATCCTTTTCTCATTTGAAAGGGTAAAAATGGTGCAGGAAACCAATCTCATTTGTCTAATATACAAGTAAAATCTGGCTCTTTAGCACCCTGAAATCTGACTTGTGCTTGCTGTTATGTGCCAAGATGTGTAAGGGTGATGGGTAGCTCTGGGCTGTCTTTTCCAACCATCTCTAAAATGAAATTGAGTGGACCAAGTGTTACAGCATTAAACCTTTCTCAAGTTTGGATTTTGGCTTTTGTTACTATTATATCCAGAACAGCATTCGTTATAAGTAATGTCAGAGACAGAAGGAGTTAATGCCTCAAACATTGTGGTGGGGCAAGTTCTGCTTACTGGTGCACCCTGCTGACAGGGAATCCTGCCTAGCAACGGAAGTCCATTAGCAACA
>JANZLQ010000040.1:11041943-11058669 GCA_026212715.1 Elanus axillaris
ATGACGTCAGCTCAGGTATAAAAGCTAAGTAAAGGGAGATGGAAGGGGGGACATTTTTCGGTCTTCCAGAGCAACCAATATGCGTGCTGGAGCCCTGCTTTCCGGGAATTGGCCAGACATCACCTGCTGATGGGAAGTAGAGAATAACATCATTTGTTTTCTCTTTGCTTTTCACACACGACCTCTGCTTTCACTTATTAAACTGCCCTTATATTGACCCACAAGCCCTTTGTTATATTTCTCCCCCCCCCTGTCCAGCTGAGGAGGGGGAGAGATAGAGTGGCTTTGGTGGGCACCTGGCATCCAGCCAGGGTCAACCCATCACACAAGCTTTCCTATGTAGATTTTTTTTTCACATGGTCAAATATCACCCTTTTTGCTGTAATTATTTGCATAGTTGTATTCAAATGTATTTTTGCCAGAGCTTGATTCATCACACACCAGGTTTCTCTTCTCTTTCCTCTACTTCAATCCCTTCCAAGAATCAAGCAGAGAAATCTTGTTTGAGAAGAATTCTGTGGTGTTACTTTCCTGCTCTCTAGATCATACTTCTTAGGTGAGATAAAAAAATTATTTGGGAAGAATATATGCATTATTCAATTAAAAAATCAGCATAAAATGCCCACACTGCGTTAGTATCAGCTACTGGTACTTTCAGCCATTGATCTGACAAAATAAGTATTCTTCCTGGTTTAGATCAAGATTCACTAATCCTAGACAGATAGAATGCAGGTGTTTTAGAGAAAATATCAATAAAACTGATAAATTACAAAGATTTCTAGCTGGATCCTTATTCTTTGACTGTATGCCTTTTTTCTTTCTCGTGGTGTGGTATTGATGCTAATATTTCAGCACTTACAAGTCTCTTTTGTTCAATGTAATTGTTCTGATGCATGTGATTCTTTGTTAGAAGGATTTTGCTGCTTTGCAATCCCTATTTTTCTAACATTATCAGATTTTTATCAATGTTAAAATTATTTCTTACTACATTTCAGATTTTCTGAGTCATAAATCTTAGCAAACTCATGCAATATTTATTTTTAAAGAAACCAGACTGAGTTTGCAAAAATACGTTTAATTGTCAGATGCATTGATTTCCAAGGAATGTAAGAACTTGCTCTTCTCTAAATGTAAAAAAAAAACCCCAAACCAAACCCCCAAAAACCCAAACCAACCTACCAACCAAAAAAAACCCACAAAAACCCCCAAACCAAACCGAACAAACTTCAGTCACTACATTTTTAGTAATTTAGAAGTGGATGTGGGTTTTATAGCTAAAATGTAAGAGATTTTTCTTCACTGAAATATTAGAGGGCCAAAAGTATAAACTACAGGTATAAGAAGGACAATAACCAAGTAATGATGATGTGGTTAATTTAAATGAATACATATGAGAAGAACATCGTGACAGAAAATCACTGAAATATTGAGGAACAATTTAGAGTATAAAAATAGGGAAAAACTATGTATATGTTAGATAAGTGACAGGCTTTTGGGGAAGCCTAGAAATTTGCATTTTAGACAATCTGAAATGAGATTTGAAAAGATTGGAGACTAATAAACTTGGGCTATAAAATAAATTAATTAGATTAGCGATTAAGGGGTGATCATACAAAAAGACTAATGAAGAGTAGAATTTGTAACTAGGCCAGATATTCACATTGGGACATTTAGGCTATGGACAAGTTTTTAAGCTCAGAACAGCTGCAACGAGTGGGGGATATGTATCCTAATAGTATATGGCCTAATCTCTCACCTGAGACAGCTCTGATTCCAGAATTATTTGATAAAAAAAATTTGTAGGAGATTGTCTTGGGACATGTAAAGCATTGCAGATCTCCACTTGATGTGGATAGAGAATAGCATCATTAACCATATCAAGAGTAGTTTTTGCAGTGTATTAAGTATAACATTCTCCAAAATTTCATTTGATACATCTTTGGTTGAAGGTAACATCTGTCATATAATTCATTTAAATATGTTTGCTATTTTTTTGGAATGGATATTGCTTATTTTAGTGTGACCTTGAGAAACAAAGAAATGAGCAAATTAAGGGGGATTAAATTTTCTCTTTAGGGACAGAAGATCTATCTAGATCAGAATAAAATAACTAGAAAAAGAGTATTTTATCTCTGCATTCACTAAAATTATTTTAATTTTGTCTGGAGCTCTCTCATGTCAGGTACTAACCAACAGAAATAAAACAATGAGAATAATAAATCAGTCCAAATGAGAATAAATTTAATGGGAATTGAAAGATGATGTTTCAGAGACATACAACAAGGGCAAAAGTGAAAATGATTGATTAAAAGAGAAGTTTTATGACTCATCACTTTGAAGTGAAGCAATGTAGGTGTTCTTATCACCAGGCTGATGTTCTGATATTGACACGATTTTAATAGTTATATCAACAATTTTCTATTCCAGTATGGTCAGGATTTAACGTCTTTTTGTTGCTAAATAAAATAACCATGGCAAAATGGCATACGTGTCTAAGTGCCTTCCATTCCAGATTTTTGTAATTATTATTTCTCTCTTGTCTAACTGGGAGCCCTTTGTTACATGCAAATTAGGTCAGAAAAGAAATGTTAAGTGGAATTAAAATAGGTGGCTGGAGGAAAACATATAAAAAGAAAATAAAGGGTAAAAAAAATAGATTAAAAGAAAAGCATTCATAGCTACCATAAGAATCCAAGCAAAACCTACTGAGGGAGAGCTCTTGAAGGAAAGAAAATGGAGACATTTATATGAAGATTAAATTTGCCCATGAGTAAAAGAGTTTTGTGCCTTGGAATCAGTGATGAAAGGAAGGCAAGGAACTCTTTTTGGTATGCAATAACAGTTCAAACAGTCTTCTACATTAATCTTCTGTGTCAGGTAGTTCCCTGATACTACATCTCTAGAGCAGTCCTCTGCAGCATGAAAATACATACTCAGAAGAAAAACTACAACACAAAAAGTAATAGATCAGAAGGAGGGGAAGCCTTAAAAAATCAAAACCCCCAAAACCACGTGTGATAGAAGTATATAATGAAAGGGAAAATCAGGCCCCTCTTAGACTGATTTTGAAAAATATTTCCCCTTAATTTGAGTAAAGCCTTCCTGCAAAGCCTGAGAGAAGATTAAAAAAAATAGATATGAGATCAATATTTAATTTCACAGAAGGATATACATAGGCACAAGAAGCCTCTTCTTTAAGTCAGTTTGCAAAGCAGAAAAAAAATAAAAATCTATCATTGAAAAATATATATACATTTCCCATGTCCTTCAGGGAAAAAAGGGAATTCTATTGTGCAGTTCTGCTTCTATTCAATTAAAATACTTTTTGGTGATTTTGATTAACAAAATTGAAGTAAAATGCAGACTGTTTTGCCTGCTCCCCAAGGACAGTCTTGTATGGCTGTATATATTTATGACCGTATTCCTCATCTATATATGGATCAGGTGGAATTTCTCTCATTTATGTATAGTTCTTGTTCAGAAAATGTTTTCTTAATTTCATGGCAAGATATGCAAGTGTTTTCCTTTAGTTTCAACATGCTTAAAAATATAGCTGTTCATTTGGAAAAGATATCTGTTTTCTCCACTGAAGGAGTGAGGTAATTTCATAAATATTTGTCTGTATTTCAGTTAGAAAATGTTTATTCTCCTAGACATGTAACCCTCAGTTACAGCTATTGTCAAATGAAATAAATTTACTGAGAAGGATAGATAGTAAACCAAAGAGGCTTTTACTGCCAATGGCATTCTTTTTGGAGTTCACTTTCAAAATAGTTGGCAGTGTTTGTAATTGTGTATATACAAATAGTGATTACTGCATTTAATGCACACAATGCACATATAATAAGCAATACCAATAAATATTTTTAACTGCGTAAGTATCAGATAGAGTTAAAGCTCATATCTAAATGCTTGTTTCTTGCAGAAGACTTTACTCTCAGATGTATTTGATCTGAGCTGATACTACATTGCAGCTTCTAAAATAATTTTGTAATACATGGACGTTTCAAATTGCCACCTTTCTCATCTGCTACATCATATTATGGCTAGTGAACAAAGTAGTAAAATTTGATATTTTTTTCCTGTTTGATTTGTCAAATGCCTTTTTTTCTTTTTTTTTTTTTAAGCAATTCATGGATGTGTTGCCTTTCTTTTGGATAATGTTTCATACTTGCTCTTACAGTTTTGCTTTTCAATTTTCAAAATACTAGTATTATTGAGGTATATACACATTTCTTATGGGTGGCTCACTGCTCCAATTTACTGTTCATTAGTGGATATGAAGAGGAAATATGTTTTAATTTCTGTTAGTCTATCTTATTTTCTGTACCTCAGATTATCTTTTGGCCAAATAGAGACAAAAAAATTATCTTTCTTGTAAACTGCTTTATGAAATACTGATGACCGTTATTAGTGATTAGAATTAATACCTGCTAACACTATTATTGATGTATTCTTCTTTGCTTCTGCTAGCAAAGAGAACATTTTCTTTTGTTTCCATGTTTAGTACTGAAGGCTGAATTATGACGTTTTCTAAAATGAGCAGTCAGCTCCATGTTTTCTAGAAGCTATGTTTTCTCTAAAAGTTATTTGGTATACAGAGTGCTTCCACTTTTTTCCATTTCTGTTCCCTGCAGCACTTTATTGTAGACATTAATTCTCAATTTTGGAGCTCCCTTCAGTCACCCACATACTTCTGGTATCTGCCCACTGTTAATGAATGAAATGAAAAGCAATCCCTCATAACTTAAAATAATTATCATAGACTCTGATAGAAATGGGCAGGTTTACATAAAACACTGTAAAGTAGATTTTTTAAGAACCCTCCCTGTAATTCTTTGAAGAACAGATGTCAAAATGTGCTGCAGTAATTTCTCTGAGAAAGGAAGTTGTATTAAATTAGAGGCATAAAAATCACACAAGAGGCAAATACTTAAATTCTTAAATTAAATTTTATACAGTAGTGTGCATATGAATAGAGCTGCTTGAATTATTCATTGTGCATAACTCATTGGCCAAATTTAAGCCTTTTATGTTGAGGCGCATCATGATTTTGATAGCTTTATTTTTTGATTATTTATAGCGCTTCAGTGAAGTCTTTGTAAGAACAAATGTATAGTACATCTTGCTCCGAAATATACTTGGCCAAAATGATGGTATAGAAATCTGATGTATTTTAGAGGTCCATTATTAATCCCCTTTCTTAGAAATAAAATAAAATAAAAACAACAAAAAACCCGAAACCAAAAATAAAAAAACCCCTTCATGTGCATCATAATGACTCATGGAAAATTTGCATAATAACTAACAGCTGATCTACATGGGCTCTGGGGTTAAAACATTTACACACAGGTGTACAAAGAGAATAGACTTCAGGCTAAGCTGAAATGCAGAGCAAATACGGACAATGTGATTTAGCTGGTTTTGAAAAGTACAAAGTGATTGTGGATTCTCAACAGTTGATAATTGATGGCTACTTTTTAAATTTTCTTACTCTATTTAGGAAAACTACTGCAGAACAATGAAATGGACTGTCATAGCAAGTGAGAGTGTATAAGGCCAATGTGAATGCAAACTGAAAATCTTTATTAAAATACTGTCACCACTGTAAACCTATGTGAGAATCCACCTAGAATCAGTTTGCATTAAAGATTTAGCTTGTCCTGGTGAAGGCAGATGGAAAGAACAAATACACCCCTTCTGATGATAATGCTGACACTACTTGTTTGCTTTAGCAATAACGTCTAATTCTTTTAAAGGCAGAGTATGTATGTATATATATAGTTATGTACCTGTAAGTACAAAAAATAACAAAGTAAAATAATGAAAAGAAGCATCTTATTGCAGGTGTCTCCAAATGTGCTATATATAAACAAAACCGCTAAGTATTTTCTTAGTCTGGTTACTTCATTTGGGTTAATGACTTTGTGTACTGACATTTAACAATAATTATATTAGTTTCCCAAATTGCAGTCTCTAACATTGAAAGCCAATGTGTAGACTGAAGGAAAAACAAAAGCTCCAAGCAGTTCAGAAACAAAATATTGGGTGAGAAACTAAACCATGCCAACTCTGAAAATTCTAGCAGCAGTATCCACTATTACCAAACACAATATATGTAGGTTATATTAATGAGGTCTGTGAAATTTTTCCTAGTGTACTATAATGTATCAAAATAAATTGTGGAGATATATATATATATATGACTTGTAC
Organism: Elanus axillaris; assembly: GCA_026212715.1. Lineage (NCBI taxonomy): Eukaryota > Metazoa > Chordata > Aves > Accipitriformes > Accipitridae > Elanus > Elanus axillaris. Next base: position 11,048,157 of record JANZLQ010000040.1, read on the forward strand.
TGTTTCATTGTGATGGCATTAAGTTATTGCAGGGCTTAATGCTTAGATGTCAGTGTGTCGCCCATTCAGCAGTTAAATACATTGTTGGCAATTATTTTGTGGTCACTAAGACTTGAAACACTCTCTGAGCTTGTGCTGGCCCAATACTAAAGTCAGTTCCCATAGCAGAAGTGGAAGTCAGTAGTTTGCTTTGTCACATTAAATAAGAAGTTGGGATAGCTGTCATGATGCTGACACATTATCAGGACAGAAATGAAAAAATCCACTCAACATCAGTGTAACTAATCACAGTTCAGTGTGGTTGGGGTCAGGATTTTAATGATAGCTGGCTGACATGCTAGCCATACAGTGATGTTTGGTCCCTGCTGGAGAGTCAGTATTACAGCAGCTCTGCTGATGAGTTGAGGAACATGCTGATTTTCTGCCAGGTACAGAAATCCTTCAATTATAGCAGGTCTTAGGCAGCAGTTTTGTACAACTCTGAATTAGACCTGTTAACCTCAAAGAGCCTTTAAGATAACAAAGAGCAAATAAGAAGCACTGAAAGGAAGCATGTTGTGTGTCTGTCTTCAGTGAGTACATAACATTGGCTCACCCTTAACAAAGCATTCCTAGGGCTCAGACATTTGGTTAGACTGTTACCCTTCCAAGTACTATTGAATTTCAGACCTTTCTCTCTTAGACATGAGGAAAGAGCATGTTTTCATATGGGACTGTTAAATATATATCTTGTTCATCTTTAGTGAGATCCTGTGGGTTCAGCCCGCCAGTATAAGTGGACAAGCAGTACAATTCAATGCATTTTTGTCCTATTGCTGTTGTGGTCAGTGATCTTTCTTTGAGAGACCAAATAAAACTACTTTTACAAAAGGGAAAATAGAAGCTGTTGTTGAGGAAGGCTGTGACTTACCTCTTTGCAGTGACTGGCATCCCAGATGTCTCTGGAATAAGTTCACTTTTTGCCGGTATAAATAAGGGTTGCAAACTGATGAACCTAAGGCATGTAGCATTAACAGGCACTTTAACTGTTTTTTTAAATTACAAATAGACATCTTTGCCAGCTTCACAACCTTTTTCTCCATCCCAGTCTCCCAGAGGATTTGCAGCAGGCATCTTTTCCTTACTATTGTGGAGTATATTAGGTTTGGCCCACTGCCAGGAAGCTGCGGCTTATCCTTTCTGGTTTGTCTCAGCGTAGTTATTTTCTACTTTTCTATATCAGTATTGAGATCTCAGTGAATGCTCTCTTTCTTGCTCTCTCTCTCTCTCGTGCTTTGTTCACTCTTGAGCTTTTGCTTGCTTTTTCTTTCTCCTTATGGCAAAAGCCTAGATCACAAAGATGGTTTAATATTAGAGTATTATTTTTTTTGAAAGTAAGACTTGCTGGAATCAGATAGCTGCTGTGCTGCTAACTACACTGGACCTTGCTAATCATTTGGTACTTGGAGCTCATGTCACAGTAAAGCACGTTCTGGAGCTGGGTCAAAATCCTTGCCAGTGTGTTTGGAAAGTGTTGACAATAAAACTTCATTATTTTATTTTTTTTTCCAAGTCCACTTGGAAATCTTGTTGATTAGCTATTACATTGTCAGCAATATTTAATAAAGCTAAGTTTAAGTTAAGCTTAATAAAGTGCTATTGGCTAGTTGAAAACTTCTACATGGTGCAATGAGACATGGCAAAAAATAAAGGGGGGGTAGTGTAAGGGGATGCCCCTTAGAAGAGGAGCTGTAATGTATATGACAGTAATTGAGAGCAGACATTTATGGAAATTATCTGAAATGTTTATTAAATGTGTTTTAAATTTATATTTTTTATTCATAGTCCATGTTTCTTTAGGAGATTTCTTGAGTTTCATGATAGTCTTCCTGTCTTTTTCATACATTGTGAACAACTGAATTACAGAATGGTTGAGGCTGGAAGGGACTTCTGGAGGTCATATTGTCCAAACCCCCTGCTGAAGCAAAGCAACCTGGAACAGGCTGTCCAGGACCATGTCCAGATGGCTTTTGATACTGTAAACTACATAAATAACATTAATGTTTTAATTTACATTCTCTGGAAAAAAAAAAGATGTTTTAAAACAATTTTGGATTCCATAAACTTCAATTTTATACTGAATTTTGGAATGAAGCAAAGAAAGAAAAAATAGAAGCAGACAATAGAAACAAGAAAAAAGTGTTCTGGACAGTTGAATGAGCTTTACCTGACTGTTGACCAAAGGTTATTTTCCATTTTGTCTCTTGAAGATCCAGATGGACTGTAGTTCTCATGGATATTGGCAGAAGATTTTTATCTTTGGGTTTACTAATATCCATCTTTGCAATCAGTATATTATCTGTTTCAATTTTGAGTGCCTCTCATTTATGAAAATATTCAGGATTATCATTGGTAGTGATAGAACTTCAAATTTATTCCTCCCTCAACATGTTTCATAATCCATATGCAAAAGACATCTTTAATGTCTATCTTTATACAGCAGTTTGATTGTTTTGCTTTGGTATGCATAACTTTATTACAGCGAAGAATAAAGCTAAGGCTGGTTTTGGAGATCAGGTAAAATCTTAGGAGAGCGGGAAAGCAGAGGCAAGGACATTCCACAGTTACTGTGATATATGGCAAAACAGGAACAGCCCAAATCAGTGAGATTCAGAGACATGTTGTTTTAGTTACTGTATAAGCAGAGATCATGAATCTCTGTCCCAAGGAGCATAAAGACTGATAAAATAAGGTATAGAAAGGGATTTATGATAATAAATTATATTAGTGTAAATCTAAAATATTTTTACATTTTATATTGCTGATTCCATTAAAAATGTATCATGTAGAATAGTCTGCAACATAAATGCTCTTTGCTATGGCCATGGCTGTTCAAATCAGCCTTTGTGGGTTGCAAGTGTTTGACACTAAGCTACACTGGCACGCTGGGGTGTCTGGCATCTTCATTTTGTTGTAAGATGCCCACAGTCTTAAGAAACATGGTCATCCTCAGATTCTGGGATCCTGAGCCAGGAACTGAGGAAAATTTATTTTATTGTTTTTAACTGAAAGAAAAAAATGCCAATGTTCACCAGTTTTTCATTGTATGCCTAGACCACATGACAAAAAAATTCCTACAAACCCCATCTTATTTAATAGTCATATATTCTCTGTGCCAAACTACTTTGGAGACTAACATGTCTCTTTTTATCGGCTTAAAGAAGAAACAGTGTTCTAGGAGATGATTTAGGATTAGTGATGACATGAGTGAAACCCTTCAAAATGAAATGGAAAAATGTTTTTAATGGAATTCTTATTTGAAATAAATGTCTTGTTAGCCTAGAACATCCTAGAACCTTCAGGATGGCACTCAGAAATGGGGCACTGATATGTAGGACTATTCCATAGAAATAATTAAAAATTTTACTTCAGAAAAAGGCTTATGAACTAAGGTAATTTAAGATCCATGGCAGTCCCTTTGAAACCAATACATGAGTTGAAGCACTTGGAAAGGACCTTACTAAGTGTCAAACTAAGTGCTGTTGATGCTATCTTATTCTAAAAGTGGTAAGTTTAGCTAAAAATATTCCTAAACAGATAAGAAATGCAAGGCTTTCAGGAGAATGTTGTTGTTTGGAGTCTTGATAGACAGCATGGTGGTTCCTTTTTATTTTCCCCTATTTTTTAGTAGTTCATTTCATTATAAATACATTTAATTTTGTGAGGCATGTTCTGATTTTAATTGGTATTTAACATGGTAGTTAAAACAAGGAAGTTACTGTAATTTTTATTTTATTAGCATAGAATTACTGTACTGTTAAATCCAGAATAAATAGTGTCCATAGTTACAGTGTTAATTATTTTACACTGGAATTTTTTATTTTACACTCAGCAGTAAATTAATTTGGCTCAGCTGATACATATTAAATGTAGGTCCTTGTGAAATATTATTGCTTAAAACCTTGTTTCAGTATTTGAGAGAGTATATTGCTGTCAAATGTAATTAGTTTATGTAACTGAATTAACACCTACCCAAGTATTATGCACAGTTGGTCCTTTTCATCTGTTGAAAGAGACTCCAGTAGAAATTGGAAATGGTAATTGTATTTTTCCCCATAAAAGACTATTTTAAAAATTACAAAAGTTGACCATATTTTACTAGATTCCTCTTTAGGAAAATGTAAGCTTTATCATTAAAAAAAAAAAGTGTATTTGTCTGTAGTTTGTCTACATAGGTTTACTCTGTGGATTGATGTAGAATTGAGAGAAGCATCTCTGAAACTGCTATGTTTCCACATAGAATGTGAATGCAGATACATTTGTGAGAGTGTGTGTGTGTGCATACACACTCCTACTACTATTATATGCAAGTGGTTTTACCCAGCTTTGTGCATTTTGAAATGTTGGCCAGTTCCTCTTGGTGACCTCAGTCTCCTGAATGTGGTTGTTTTTTATACCTCACTGTTCAGCATCTCATTCCCAGGAAATCTCCTTCCTGCCTTTTCAATTCCTGTGTTGTTTTCTTTAAACATACAAGTGGAATTTGGTACTATGAATTGTATGACTGCGATTATCTTTTAGAGTGGCAGACTGCTGTTTGTTCTTTATTCTGAATCAAAGAATATTTTACACTCCAGAAAAGTTAGGCTTTGTGTGTTAACTATAATGGACTTCTCAGTCTTTCTGCAACAGAAATAGACTTGTAGATGATTACATAACCCTGCTAATGAAAGTCTGATAAATGTTATAGACTTTTGTTTGTCCTCTGGCATCAAGAACACATTTTGCTTGTCAGCTCATGCAATTTTTTCATATGTTTAGAGCTTTTATTTCTCTTTCTGATGAACAGGAAATAGAATTTGTTGAATTTTTTTTTTAATCAATTATATACATTTTTAGTTCAAAGTGATGCTTTAAAATGGAACCCAAATATAGTTATAAGAAAACAAATTCAAAATTAAGACAAAGTAATTGAATGTGAACCACCTTGGTTTTTTACAAATGAAAAGTTTTTAAGACTTTTTTCTTTTTCAACTTATTAAGAGACAAAGTTTATGAAAATCTTACAGAAGCTAATACTAGGAAAATTTCATGTCTGGTATTTTGATAGTTGTCATCTTTATATTTAAAAAAAAGCACATTAAATCAGTCACTTTTTTGTATTATACTTAGGAGAGCATTTTGTATAAATTAGTTCATACGAAGAAAATTCTTTAGCTAAATTGTCAGGTCCACATTTATTCCCCCTCCTTGTTCCAATTATTTTTACTCTATCCAGGATTTTCCCTCCTCCTTCCTTATTTTGTCATAAATTGTGTGGCAGAGAGCTGAAGTTAAAACAAACCTTAGTAAATCACTGATTGATTTTTCCAACTTTATTGATTGATTGCCTCTAACAAACAAACAAAACCAAAACATCAAACAAAAAACCAAACCAGTGTGAACTGAAAACCCATTTTTATATCTGCTAGGAACATAGTATTTATGAGTATGAAAAAAAGTCTTTTACTTTCTCAACTCAGAGTAATTTTTCCACAGTCCTCCTATGGATCCTTGTACGTTTTTTCTGTAATGAAGAAGTTGTTACTCTATTCAGATACAACATATCTCAATACACATTGCATTCTGGCACGTACAGGACATTGGTGGAAAATTTGAGCTCAAAAGCAATTTGAGATGATGCGTGAAGTTTGCTAATCCCGCTGTGTAGTTTATTGTATCTGAAAGTTGGTTTAGGGGAGGCAAACAAACGTCCGGAGAAGTTGGAAGGAAGAGAGGACTTGAGAGGGCATAGAAACAAGGAATACAAATATATGACTGGAAAGTCACATAGCAAAAGACTGAGGAAGAGAAGTATCATTTCAACCATACAGTTTCGGACATCTGAAAAGACAAAACCACAGCACTAAGTCTATCTGTATTTCAGGGACTTCCAGTTCATAATAATGGGAAATGGTACCAAAGGGGATAGAGGAGACTGAAGGTGTTGGGAAGAGTATAATTGGTCTCTTAATAATAGCATAGTAGATGTGAACTAAAAGAATTAATACTAGAAGGGGGAGTGTTGCACCCATCTGGATACAAAGTGAGCCAATGGATCTTATAAATGTATGTAATCAATCAGGAAAATACACAACTGGAGTACAATAGAGAGGAGGAAAAACTGTACTTAATAAAGAACTGATTTATTAGAAAATACCCTTTTTTACAGTATATCTGCATGCTACCAGCACAAGTGTAAAGCAGAGATTCAGCCCAGGAAACCTGGGACTGCTTGTAGCTATAGACACAGTAACGTGGTGGAGCTTGTAACAGGCTCCTTTCCCACACTGCCAGTGGGGAGGTTTCAGACCACTGTGACATCACTGCTACATGAGCATGGGAAATGATGCTAAATATCATCCTTGGTGTCTGACCAGATTGCTTGGGACCATTATATATACACATACATTACTAAAAAAACAAAACCCAATGAAACCAAACAAACAAAAAAACCCCAAACATCCACCAAAAAACCCACCTATACATATTAGGTTATGAATTGTCCAAGATCCACAGCTATGCATGAGCCTGCCAGTAGCAACAAAGGAGTGACACTTCCTTTTGAAAACCTGAAGATTATTTTCTATGATTTCTTCTCAGGCTGGAATTGATATCTCTCCTCTTTTCTCAAACATTGGGTCATGCTTTCTTAAACAGCAGTGTTTTTGAAAGACTACTTTTTTCCTGAGATATACTGAAATAACATTGCAGCAAAATAAAAAAAAAAAAACAAATAGCAATATAACTGTTCTCTTCCCTATACATATTAAATTGGTTTTTCCTGAGCTCTTGCAATGTGGGAGGTTGTTCTTACTGTTCAGTGGCTCTGATCTTTCCTGAATGACTAGGAAATTTGCTTTTATCTGTCACATTGACAGCTCTAACAGCTGACCTGTGTGTCTCCCAATATTTGAATAAGAGAAGGATGTTGTCACAAATAGATACACACAGAGAAAAATAGGTCAAGACAATCTTCTGCACCACCTCAGACTGTCAGAGTTTATTCATTCCTGTTCCCTTTTGAGGGGAGTAAGATGGGGGAGTATTTTCCTCCTTTTGAGGCATAACCTGTTAGTTCATTTAACTTTTTAAGAAATGTTTTGATTAAAATATATAACTGGGCTTTGCTCATTTTTAGCGGGGGCGGGGGCATGGTGGTGGCAGTTTGCCATTATTCTGTCAGTCATACTCCTCCACAAATGAGATGCATTTATTTATATAACCTGTGTCTTTGTTTCTCTTTAACAGTGACCTGTCTCTAGTCATTAGCTTCACTTCATTGCTATTTATAGCACTGAATACATGAGTCTTGTCAGTGTTTCCTATGTAAATTCCAAATTTCTATATTAGATTAAAAAGCCACAAGCTTTTTAAAAAAAAAAAAAAAACAAAACCCAAACCCTATGTCAGACTAGTAACAGGCACAGAAGGTCTGCACAGAGACAGGTTGGAAATAAAGTAGATGTTTTGCTTTTACATGTCAAAACCCAGAACATCTAAGAAGCCTAAATCTTAATTGACTCTCAAAAGTGTTGTGGGAATATTTTTTTTAAATACTTTTAATAATAAATAAGCCTTTCATTTTTGGAAGGAGCAGCTATTATGCCAGAAGTCACCCTTCAAAAGATCATTGTGAGAAATTTTTGTTCATATTGCAGTAGATTCAAGACTCTATAGCTCATGTGTAACTTGTGAGAAGTGCTATAGAAATTTTGGATTATAAAGATACTGGTTTAGTATTTAGTATCTATTTGAGGACTTATCTAGCAGTCTCATGAATGCATCTTAGGAAGATTTATAGGCCATATGTTTTTCTTATGGAGACATTGAGGTCCAAAGGGGTGCAGGTCCTGTAACATTTGTCGGTGCCAAAACCGGGAGTTAGAGCATTGAATCAGCACGGTCATTGGACCATGACAGCACCACATCTTGAAAGATAAACACATTAAGAAGTAGATGAATGAGCAAGGAAAGAAAGACACTGGAAGAGTTGAATGTTATGTTTTAGCATGCCTTGAAGTGAAGTGTTTGAAGCCAGTTAGTAATGCAACACCTCAATCCCAGCATGTCATACATCCTTCTCTCCAGCTAGTCCATGCAGACTGTGAGTTTCTTACAGCTCTACTACAGATAGTGACTTTGCAGTTTAGTCTGGAGAGACCTCGTCCTTCAGCTCTGGAGGCCTGTGAATCAGTCCCCTCTGTGATTGGTCAATGTATCATTGTGACAGTAATCATAATCACAACCTGCCATCAGTTGTCAGATGAAATAGCGATGTTAGCAGAGTTTTTCATAAAGCACACCAAGGTATACAAGGGTTGTGTAAGCGTGGGGAGAGGCAGAGCTTTCCTTTCATCACACTATGTCTGCAGGTGATCCAGTGAGAATCTTGCTTATTTTCTTAATCAGTACAGGGGCAGTGCACTGTAAATTCATCTACCCAGAATTTGAGCAGCATAGATTTGTTTAATAGAGATAAACTATAGAAAACAATGGTAGAATAATTGAGTCTTGAAGGGGATTACCTTATTGTTAAACCCTCCAGCAGAGTAGTTTATAATAATTTTGCGAAGCAGCTTCTATCTGTCTAGATTTTTGTAGTGAGGATTTGATGACCATATATAAATGCTTATGAAAGCATCTCATCCACCAGCACTGGCAGTTGCAAACTGTTTATTTGTTGCAGCAAGCTGTGATGTTGCAAAATCACTGAAGCTGGGAAAGTCTGTTTGTGAGTGCTCTATAATGCAGCTGAAGGATTAATTCTCTGGCCTTTTAGGAGTAAACAATTATGGCAGAATATTTTAAGTATTCATTGAAAATGGTTTTGTACTGTTATTTATGTCCCCTTTCCTGGGGGTTCCTATTTGCTGTAACTTTTTAAGTTTTGTTTTTGTCGAGGCTATATGGTATCTTTGTGATACTTGAACAGCTGAGGGGATGCCACAGCCAAATATTTCTTATTGTGAGGTTGAAGATGATGATGCATAGAATTTGAGAGTTAATTTGTAAACAGTGATGTAATTCTATACTCGGTGACAAATCAGTAGGTCTAGCTCTTGTACAATTTGTTCATATGATAACAGATTTTTTAAATGAACACTTTTTTTTTGTCCTGCCTCATACCAATATAAAAAAAATCTGAGTAAGTCATAACTTTCAGCTGAGATGAAGTATATACACAGTCCAAGATAGGTTTTGCATAGATTCCATAAGCCCCTTTTCACATGCTATCGAAAAGGGACTAGTATAAGATTATGATTTCCCCTCCTTGCCCCAACCTTCTCCTTCTGGACCTGACCCAAAGCTTACAAAAGTCAGTGAAAAGATGCCACTGTCTTATGGAGTCTTTTTCATCAGGCATCCTTTTCACTGAATCATATCTGTCCAACTATAAATAACTTGTAACTTTTTAAATTTTATGTTGCTTGAAGTTTAAAATGGCAAAGATCCAGTACCTGATTTGCCATCAAGTAGTCTGTTTTATCTGGCTGACAACAAACCATCAACTCTGTGCACTGGTATGTCAATTCCATATAAATTCATACCCTCAATTAGCTCAGGCACAAAAGCAAGCTTTTTAAGACTTATAAGAGGGAAAAGGTTAATTTCACAGCACCATCTTCTTAATTCCTTGCAGACTTTTCAATGAATGCTAGCTTCACAAAGCAACAGATTAATTAAAAAAATTAGAAAATGAGTTCTCCATCAACAACACCAATAAGTATCTCTCTTGTCAAATGAGTTCTCTTGAAAGAGTCTTTGTATAATATTACACTTTGTAATGTTTCTTTAACATAAAATGTTTCACTTATATAACTGACACCCTACTTCCATACCTTATTCTGTCAAAGTCACCTGTTCCCATGTATATGAGAAATCTTGTGCAGGGGGCTAGTTAAAAGGTGCAAAAACAGTTCAGGTTTGCTTTCAGTGCAATTCAGTTGTTAGTAGGGACTAAGAAAGCAGTGAAATTCTACTGGTTTCAGTGTATGCATTCATTCTTCACAAATACATCATCTTTTTATTAGGCTGTTTACAACTTTGCATAATTATTTCTATGACTACTGTTTTTGTATATATATGTTTGTCATACTTTATATTGATTTATAATTTAAAAAATCTTGACAACGGTCAATTTCCGTTTAAATAAGTAGCTTTTCTGTTGCTTTAAAAATGAGCCTTAAAGTCAGTTTGTTTATGTGTCGTGGTTTAACCCTAGCCAGCAACTGAACACCACGCAGCCGCTCACTCAGTCCCTGCACAGCCAGCAGGATGGGGAAGAAAATCGGGAGGAGAAGTAAAACTCATGGGTTGAGATAAGAACGGTTTAATAGAACAGAAAAGAAGAAAGTAATAATTATAATAATAACACTAATAACACTAATAAAATGGCAACAGTAGTAGTAAAAGGATTGGAATGTACAAATTGTGCACAGAGTAATTGCTCACCGCCGATCGACACCCATTAAGTACCCGAGCGGCGGGGGGG
>JANZLQ010000040.1:11059577-11070046 GCA_026212715.1 Elanus axillaris
GTTGTTATATTTTCTCCCCCCTGTCCAACTGAGGAGGGGGAGTGATAGAGCGGCTTTGGTGGGCACCTGGCATCCAGGAATTCCTGGGGGTACAAGATCAAATTTATATTATTCAGCTATCCTGTGGATTGCTAGTGTGTCCCAGGATGTGAGCTGAGAGAAACTGGATCACCATTTGTTTGCATCACTGTTACGGAATATTAATCAAGTGTTTTCATGCCAGCAAGGAATTAGTTTTCACGGTGATACATAACTTGCCTTCTCAGTTTTTCCTTTTTTTCACCTTCATTGATAGTTTATAATATGGACTGTAAATAGGGAAAGAGGGGTGCTAATACTAAAAATCTTGACAGAGAAGAAAGCCAATGGGATGATGGGTTGCATCAACAAGGGCATCACCAGCAGAGATAGACAAGTCATTATCCCACTCTACTCAGTGCTTGCCAGGCCACACCTGGAATACTGTGTTCACTTTTGGTCCTTGTTATACAAAAAAAGATGTGGACAGGGCTGAAAAGGGTCCAGAGAAGGGCCACAAACATAATCAAAGAACTGGGAAGCCTGCCATATGAGGAAAGGCTGAGAGAACAGCATGTGTTCAGGCTTGAGAAAAGAAGGCTTAGGGGAGACCTTATCACCATGTTCCAGTATTTAAAGGGTGACTACAAAGAAGATGGAGACTCCCTTTTTACAAGAAGTCACATGGAGAAGACAAGGGGTAACGGAGACAAGTTACTCCTGGGGAGATGCTGATTGGATACAAGAGGAAAATTTTTCACAGTGAAAACAATCAGCCATTGGAATAATCTCCCCAGGGAAGTGGTAGATTCCCCAATGTTGGATACTTTTAGATTCAGCTGGACAAGGTGCTGGGCCATCTTGTCGAGACCATACTTTTGCCAAGGAAGGCTGGACCAAATGATCCTTGAGATCCCTTCCAACTTGGTATTCTATGACTATAATTAAAAATCTCTGTTGCTTCATTGGTATGTTTTTTTTCTCATGAAATGCATATTGCATTGTGGGGGGTGTGGGGGGGGTGGGGGGGTGTTTGTGTGAATTACTTTTGAAGATCAGTTAGAAATGCTGCCTGGCAGTTTCTAAATTTTTGGCATGTTCTGGGATATTGATACACTTTATCCCTCCTGTTTCCTTTCTGTGGCATGTTAGTTCCAGCTCCTGTTTTTCCACTGGCTCTGAAACTTCTGAAAGGGTAATAGAGGTGTTTTCACACTTTGGGGTAAGGTAAATCTTCTGGACTCTTGCAGTTGCATAGAGTTGTAGAGGACTACATGGTACTCACCTCTAGTCCACTAGGATTATAAATGAAATACAGGGTTTCATTTGCACCTGATAATATTGCATCTCAGTTGCTGCTTGTTCTTGCATCCCAGCAAGCATTCAGAATCACATAAAGCAAGCTACTGGCCTGGAAGATAACATGTCATGCCTGTAACTTTCAATTAACTATCCTTTGCAGGATAAACCCTTTAAAATAAGACAAAATTAAACATCATACTCAGTTTATAAAAGCTTCAACCACTGTAGATGTGAGGGCAAGTAAAGTTCAGTTTGAAACAAATTAAGGAAAAAAGAAAGATAAAATCAGCCTTAAAGAAGGGTCAGAGACTGAGCACTTATTTGAAAAGCATACAGTTATCTGAAGAACAACATAGCTAATTCATTTACCAAGGGAGAAGCGGGGAAAGGCAGGGGCTGGAGGTGGGGGAAGATGTCTCTAGAGTCGAAATATACTTCATGGACAGGGTGAGACTGGTAAAATTGTTCCATTAAGTGCAGGTATTTTTCTGGCTTAAGCCTCTGAAATCAATGCCACTAATCTCATAAATTCAGCAAGATTTGACTTTGAGGGAATTAATGCAACCCAGATGGGACTCGATATAGATTTAATGAAGGAATATATTTATATTATATAGCTAAAATGATTTTACAAACTAGTCTAAAAATAATAACATTCAAACCCAGAACAAGAAAAACTGGATCAATGTTAATAGGCTTTATTTAAACTGAATGAAATCCACAAGAGAGACTTTGTTACATGGAGGATTATCGCATACAACAGAAATCTGTATAAAACTCCAAGACTTTAAGACAAAGTCTTTAACTAAGAGAAAGATATACTAAAGGGAAACATACTAATTTAGTACTCACCAAGCTTTTTAGAGCAAAGTTAGAGCAAAGAAGTGCTGATACAGTTTCACAAATCAGATCGCATTCTATACACTGCATAAACAATAACATCATCTTTTTAGGACAAATGACCTTCATTTCTCTCTTTGGAAGACTTTCTTTTCTCAGTTACTGAAAGATACATATGCTTTAAACATTCTGTTCTGATATCCTTTGGGAATGGGTAGCACTTGGTCAGGATGAGTCCTGACTAAACAAATATGAAGAAGGAGATTTGATGCCCAGTTAATGATAACTGAAACACCTCAGGACAAGAAAGAGAAAAGGAGCACAAGCTAATCTGAAGTAAGTTTTCAACAGTTTGAACCATCTGCAGAGGCAAAGAAAAACCTGCAAAATCACTGAGATTGAAATGTATCCTGACTTGAATCAATAACATATACCACTACCGTACTCCTGGGAAATCAGAATTATTATTTTTTTAACAGGTCCTTGGCCCAGGCAAGTCTATTGCTCATCATTTCTCTGATGTTGTTTTTGCGAGTGTGGGTTTTTGTTTGGACTAAAGAAAAAGGGTGGCAGATTACTTGGGATCTCTATCAAAAAAGCATTAAGCACAGGTTTCAGAGTGTTATTGCAAACTGGCGGGCAGTAATCTGTGAAGGAACCAGTTCTCTATTACTCTTTGGAGCCATTCTCTGAAGAAATATATTTGCCTTTATTATGGCAGTGCTATAGACCAACTAGACTGAGCAGGATCTTTCATTGGAGCCTAAAAAGCAGCCTAAAAGACCAAACTTGACATGGGAAATCTAAGTATTCTTGCTGTGACTCCCTTGTAGACATGCAAGCTGTTGACAAACTTCACCTCTATTTTCATGCTTTCAAAAGAAGAATAATCAAAGTAAACTCAGAGGATAGTGACAATTCCTTAAGACTTATTCAGCTGGTTTAATGAGCAAAATAAGGTGTTATTTGTATACACTCTTTTATGATTTAATTCATCGACTGCCCATATGGAACCTCTTTCCAGATGAAGGGAGATCATAGCTTTAAAAAAATAAATTAAAAATTAATTTAAAGAATCTTAGCAATAAAAGAGTATTTCTGCAACTGAAGCAGAAGTGTTACTCTGAAAGACAATTGTATGAATGAGTTTCAAAGTCCTTGTTGTCCTATATTTACATCATAAGTTTTCTAAAGAGAGTCTTCAGTCCTCTGCTGCGTATTGTAAAACTTGATGTTCTGTTCTTTGGAAACAAGAGCAATCAAGATGTAGATTATACAAAGCATTTCTGGTTGTAACATCATTAAAAATGATCTCTCTGGTCCTGTTATGGCACTGCTGGGAACATTCAAGGGCTGCTGCAGTGACACCAGAAAACAATCTTAATGCTGCCTATCTCAGGCACTGTTAGAGGGTTACAAGGTAGTGCTGGTCTATCCTAATTTACTCTTCCTTATTGAGAAGTTAAAAAATATTAAATCTACTGTGTTTATTATTGTAGATAATACCATTTCAGAATGAAAATTGTATTCTATGTCTTAATAGTTTTAAAGCATAATGTAGACAAAGAAATGAAAAAGTATAAGTAGTTTTAATGTAGTCTGGCACTTCTATGTTTCACGTGCTTTATAGAGAAGCCTTATGTGTAACAGATACCTTGCAGTCCTTGTCTCTATAAATACACCTCAGAGTGGTTTTACCTGATGTTTTTGGATGAAAGTGATTTCTTTATTGCATTTTGTTGTTTGCTCATAGATTTGAGGCACTATGTGAAGTCTGTCTCCTTTTACTAGAAGTGATCCCTAAGAAAAATATAAATAAAAGCTAGTCTGAGATTGAAGTTCTGTTCCCCACTTAGACCTGTGAAACCACAGAGCAGATGATGGAAACTCATGTTAATGTTTTCAAAGGAGCTTTACAGAGTAAGTGCTCCTTGCCATTTTGCTTCTCTCAGCATCCCCAGCTGATGGAGCAACTTGTTACAGTAGAGTGGATATTCACACCGTCACATTTAAGGCATCTAACATGTTCCTAAAGCAGGTGCCTAGGCTTTGAAATATAGCAAAGAGGGTTTTGTGTGCCAAATGATTGTAACAGGAAATATATTCCTAGTTCAGGTACCTAGGTTAGAAATTAGTGTGCATAAGCATAGTGTCCTACTAAATTACTTTCTTACTAAATATTTGTAGCCACATTACAGTGCTCTCTTTTTGGATTTCATGCTGCTTATGTGACATTCTTAATGTTCATCAACCCTTTTCCATTGAAAGTGCTTCTCCAAAATGGAAAGAGAAACAAAGGAAGAAAATATTCCATGTAAAAATGGAGGAAATTTCAATTTCTGTTTTTCAAAGTTTAGGTATTTTGCTATTTGTCATGTAATATCTGTTAGGTAGGTTAAAATCCTCTCCCAGACAACAGAAACTAGAAGCAGGAAAGAACATACTGCTGAGCTCCAATCTGACTCTCCAGCTTGTAAGAATCTGCACCTGGCTCAGAGTAATGGTCATAAAATCATGGAATAATTCAGGTTGGAAAGACCTTTAAGATCATCAAGTCCAACCATAAACCTAACACTGCCAAATCCAACACTAAACCATGTCCCTAAGTGCCAGGGATAGTGACTTAACCACTTCCCTGGGCAGCCTGTTCCAGTGCTTGACAACCCTTTTGGTGAATAAATTTTTCCTAATACCTAGTCTAAACTTCCTCTGGCACAACTTGAGGCCATTTTACCTTGTCCTATCGCTTGTTACTTAGGAGAAGAAACCAACACACACCTCACTACAAACTCCATTTATGTAGTTGTAGTGATGACGTCTAACCCTCAGCCTTCTTTTCTCCAGATTAAATGACCCCACTTCCCTCAGCTGCTTCTCATCAGACTTGTGCTCTAGACTTTTCACCAAACTGAACACAGTATTTGAGGTTTGGCCTCACCAGTGCTGAGTACAGGGGGACAATCACTTCCCTGGTCCTGCTGGCCACACGATTTCTGATACAAGCCAGGATGCTAGTGGCCTCCTTGGCCACCTGGGTGCACTACTGGCTCATATTCAGCCGGCTGTTGACCAACATATCCAGGTCTTTTTCTGCCGGGCAGCTTTCCAGCCACTCTTCCCCAAGCCTATAGCATTCCATGGGGTTGTTGTGACCCTTGTTAAACCTCATACAACTGGCCTTGACCCGTTGATCCAGCAGGTCCAGATCCCTCTGTAGAGCCTTCCTGCCCTAAGGAATTCAACACTCCTGCCCAACTTGGCATCATCTACAAACTTGCTGAGGGTGCACTCAATTCCCACATCCAGATCATTGACAAGGATACTAAACAGAACTGGACACAATACTCAGCCCTGAGGAACACCACTTGTGACCAGCCGCCAAAGGGATTTAACTCCATTCACCACAACTCTTTGGGCCCGGCCATCCAGCCAGTTTTTTATCCAGCGAAGAGTACGCCTGTCCATGTCATGAGCAGCCAGTTTCTCCAGGAGAATGCTGTGGGAAATGGTGTCAAAGGCTTTACTAAAGTCTAGGTAGACAACATCCACAGCCTTTCCTTCATCCACTAAGCAGGTCACCTTGTCATAGAAGGAGATCAGTTTAGTCAAGCAGGACCTGCCTTTCAGAAACCCATGCTGACTGGGCCTGATCACCTGCTTCTGCTTGTCATTACACTGAATCACTGAATCAAACACTCCTTCCTATCTGGCTACAGTCTTTCCTGTATGATCAGATTCACTTCCCACAGCAGTTAAATAAAAGGCTACTTCTTCCTGGTAACTAGCTGTTATGTTAAGTATTCTATTCCAGTAGTTTATTATTTTCTATTGACATATACTTTAAAAAAACAAACAAACAAACAAAAGCTGAGAGTTCAAAACTTGATATAAAATTTGGGTCGTAATGAAAGAACCTTCAAAGTTTACTAGAGTCAAATAACAGAGCATGTTTCTTTGCTTTTTATCTTATTTAGACAGAACCCAAAGCATTTTGCATATCTCTTATGAAAACAAGTAAGCATCAAGCCATGATGTAAAAATTGTTGCATCTTTCACATTGGTGGAACAGCAGCTGAGTTCTGGTTATTGTGATGCTACAGAAATAATTTCAGACATTTCTCAGGTGTCAGGTATCTCTTCAGAGTGAAATGAATGCTCAGTAAGGAGTTAGAGAGGTGTCCTGGGCATATATAGGCTTGTGAATAAGAATAAGAAGTTGCAGGGTATTTTTCATAGGGCAGTTGCTATTCAGAAGACCTAGCTCTACCATGAAGTGTTTATATATATAATGCATGGCTGATAAATTTGTAGTGGCTTTCTAAAAACTATAGGCACATGTTTCCTAATATTTCACAATCCCTTCTCCTTTTAGTGGAATCTATGGGACTCATGATTCCCAGACTGAGAAAGGGGACTTTGTGAACTAAACTGCCTTTGCATCCTGCCCTGTTTAAAGTTAATGGAAACCATTAGAATGGTGACAAGCATGGGTTACAGTATTGCACCCTCTTCTGGTGATGACATTATTTGAGTTCTATCTGTGGCCTTAAAATTTCACATTTACATTCAGAAAGCTTGCAAAAAATCTTTGGATTCCATTATCCCTTGATAAACAGAGGAATCAATTCTATAAGTCATTTTGAGACTTAACTTAGACTTAACTACAAATTGCTGTAATCCAAGATGCTGTCAGATACTTCAGAGGTTAAAATTCTAATGATGAAGCAGCAAGGTAACCCAAATGAAGAATTTCTTTCTTCTAAATTTCCCTATCAGTTAAATTTCTCTTCCAGTAATGCAAGTACTTGTTTGCTAGGGTGTTTTCCAAGCTTTCTTATGCTGTGTGAACTTGTGGTCAAACATATGGGTGTCTGTCAATATCAGCGCATTTGGATTTTCTTCATTTGTCTAGTGTAAATCCATATTTTTGCTAATACTGTTGCGTTTTGTATAACTGAAGACTTTAATTTATGTTAAGAGCTATTCAGAGGCTCTCAGAAGAGGAGTAATTGTGTTTCATTCGATGCTGAGGAAATCAAAGACAGCAAAAAATATATTAGATGGTTATATTTAAAATATAATAGTGCTGGGGAAAAAATTACACAGCTGTCTACAAAGCAACAGGTAAAATAGTGTGTGTCTCAAAGCTATTTTGATGAATAGCTCTACAATTCCAAAAGGCAGTTCATCAAAAGGTTCTATGATAGCTTTGTTCACCCTTTAAGTTCCCTAAAATTTGTTACCAGTGTCTTTCATCTGCATACGTAGAATCACAGTAGCAGGTTATTTCATTACTACTCATACATAGAAGACTTTCCCTTTGCGCTATTGACATGTTTAGTTACCTGAATATAGAATTTTTTCTTCCCTACAAAGAACCCGACATACTCTGAGCGCTATGTTGTAAACTTCTTCCTAGAAATGTTTCTGATATAAAGTACTACTTCTGGGAATCAAACAATAGTCTGTGAATTAGTCTTCAATCACCTTCCAGTGTGATTCTTACAGGAGCTGACACCCCAGGCTTAGTCTTCTGGGGGACAGCAACATATGCTGATGCCATAGGCAGGGAGAAACATGGATCTGATACTTACTTATTGGTATATTACAGAAATTATAAATAGCGTCTTATCTGGCTCATATATTTCTCCCCTCCCAAGTTTTTGTTTGATTACCTTCACTTTTCCAGTTTTCTCTCTGAGTCAACTGTATTTTCCACAAACATTCTTGAAACTGAACCACAGTATGCCATTTTCTTTCAGTCAATCACACTACCTTAACTGCTGTAAAAGTTTCAAACCAGTGTCCCTCCTTTCTTCTCTTTAAGTTCCCACTGTCTCCTAACATCACAGCTGTTTCTTTTATACTTCTTGTTGTTTTGTTCAGATGCTCTGACTTTCATCTTCTCTTTGGATACTCATACTTTTTTCTCAACTTTGACTTTCTGAAAAACATCATCCCCTATCTGTTTCTCCCAAATGCAATTCAGCAGTCAGATTGCCCTTTACATTTCTAATTTTGTTCAACAAGTTCATCAAGGTCATCTTATCAGGCCTTTATTTTCCTGTAGAGTTATCATGCATTTTCACATCACAAACGTTATATACTTCATTCATGTCTGTCAGCACGAATATTACCAGATTCTCTTTCCTCTCCTCACCCCCATTTTCAGGCAACTTTATGAAGTGCAGAATAATTTTCTTAGTCCAGCTTGGCTAATCACATTCAATCAGTCCTAAAAGCCTGTGTCTTGCACAAGAAATGAGAGAATTATAAGAGCAGGAATTCAAGGATGAACCACATGGTGTAATAGTCACAAGAAATTTTAGAGAAAACATTTCCCAAATTATCCCCTGGATTTCCCAATGTTGCCTGTTTATTGTGTAAATCTTTTGTTCTACTGTTCCCACTCCAGGGACTTTCTATATTGTACTACTGAGTGTTGGAGTGAATGAGGTACCTGGTCGTAACTGCAAAGAGCTGTTTGGTGGGATTCAGTGGGGCTGTTCCTACAGCTTCTGCATAAACCTCAGCCATTGCTTTGTTTCTGAGCATATTACTGAATACTTGCCCAGCACACATAGCTCTCTGAGAGAACATCCCATAATGCTGCAAGTAGGTGTAGTAGGTGTTAATTTGCAAATTTGCACATTCTTCTTCAACTAAAATCTGTACTTTAAATGTATCTGCTAATGAGCAGAGCCTGTTTGTGTTGAATTTATATTCTTTCTGACACCCATCATTTCTCTTTCACTGAGAGCAAAGTTGTTTTGAAACACCACCATCAGAAATATACTAACACCACCATCAGAAATATACTAAATGGACTTGCTGTCATTCATTGTTATAAAGGCCTGTATGAATAAGACAGTTTTATTCCCAACAGAAATGTGTACTAGTGGTCAAACAACCTGCAAACACAATCCAGCTCTCATTACAGTTAATGGGAATCAGGTTTCAGACTTGTCTGACAACTTACAGGACACCACTTAGTAAGAACGTTTGCTTAGGGAGAAAAGAAGTTACCATCAACTCTAAGACACTTTAAATAATTTTTTTCTTCTTTTTGTTTCCCCTGTCTTTTATTTCTCCAAAACTCATTATAAAAGGTCTTCTAAAGTATAGCATTTGAAGAATTTCCCCTTCCCAAAGCACTTTTTTTAGGTACTCCTTCTACCTTTCCTCAGCCCCCAGAAACAAACGTAAGCTTTTGCTAGGCATCATACTGCAACTTTTAATTTTTTCAAATGGAAAAATATTCTGTTCTAGCAGTTCAGCACAACATTTTGGGTGAGACATTGCCTAAAATAGAAGGCTGAAATTTTTTGGTTAATTTACCATGATGCTACTCTTAGCTGTGGTGCAAAAGATATTGTAACGCTTTTCTTTCTTTCTTTCTTTTTTTCCCCTGCTTGTTTATTGTTTCTTACCTTGGTTATGTCCAGTTCAACATTAAGTAGGCAATGCTATTAAATTCTAATCACTTGGCTGAACAAAACCCTGCTTCATAAATCATTCTTTAATAACCTGTCTAAAATTTCTATAGAGTGTTGCAGCTGCATTGCAATGTTGCTTAGCCAGTCCAACTCCAATTATAGAAATTATACATCCAGCAGTTAAACCAGTAAACAAGCCTACTCAGACTGGTGTAATAATCCTATGTCAGTTAGGATCTTTCATGTCAATTCTGGGTTTCTGTCACTCTCTAATCCTGCTGTGCCCTGAAATATCTACTATTACATATCAACCCTGTACTTCCTGGACTTCACAGAGAGCTGTTTTAACTGCTGTTTATAGGCTGCCTTGCTAGATTATTTCTTTAGAAGTACACATAAGTGATTTAGCAACTCAAAAAACATTATTAAAAATATTCTGTAGCATGAGGCAGTACTATTGAATGCAGTACAGAAGAAAGAAAAAGATCATACTCATAATATTTTCTGGGTCATTATTTTAGTTTCCTGGTTATGTTATGTAAAAGCTAAATAATAGAAGAAATACTACTAGCAATGTTATTTTAGAATAAGGAGTAAAATTAGCATAGCTATAAGGTTCTTGTCAAATTATTTCTGTGCCATCCATCACCTAGCCACTCTCTTCTCCATTTTTATTTTTTTTAAAATAGTAGTTATTTCTATCACAAAGTTTGGCAGCATTATGGTTGCACCCCAGGAACTGGTTGAAATGTGAAGGGATAATGTAGTTTACCAAATGTAAAGTGTTAATTATTTTTCAACTTCTTATTGTTAGTGTCATGGTTTAACCCCAGCCAGCAACTAAACACATGCAGCTGCTCACTCACTTCCCCC
>JANZLQ010000040.1:11070146-11082959 GCA_026212715.1 Elanus axillaris
CTGAACTCAAAACACAGCACTGTACCAGCTACTAGGAAGACACTTAACTCTATCCCAGCTGAAACCAGGACAGTTAGTATCAAAATTTCCTTTTAGCAACATAAGATGTGTGCTAAGAGGATGATAGGAAAGAGTTGCAGGGGGAGGGATACATGGAAGACAGCAAGAAGGCTTAACTAAATATTTGCAGTATAAAATTAAAACCATTGATCTTGTTTTTCTCTCTTCTGCTATTTTTTAATTCCTTTTTTTTAACCAATTTTTCTTTATGACATTGTGTTGTGACCTGAGTTTTGGGGCAAATCTTCAGTTTCATCCCATCAGTTATAGCCTACCTACAATAAAACTAAGAAAACTCTTACCAGTTTTGAGATGCAAAAGCTATCTAAGAGAATGAGTAGATGGCTGGCAGAAACATGGTTCAGTCTGACTTTTGTAGAAACCATCATACTTAGAGACCACTACTATTCTCAGTGCATTTAATTTAATAATCCAACTCATGGTATGTATCTGGGGGGTTGACAAATGGGAAAGCTGTCTGCCACATTCTGTGATACTTTGAAACAAAAACGTGGGCAGGCTACTTCCTCGGTAATTTTGTTGAACAGAAGAGCCTTGCATCTGTCCTTATGGACTGCTACTGAGCTGTATTTTGTAGGGTCAAGAACCTTCAAGAACCCTATTTCTTGGGTTTTTTTTAACAGTTCTCTGTATGCTTCTTTACCTCAAAGGCAGTAATCAAGTTTGTCTCAAATTAACATCTGTGCCTACCCAGAATTTCCTAAGTTGTCATGTTTATAGCTTAACAGTCTTGAACTGGATGAACTGAAGATAGTCATCATTTGGCAGATAAAACAATAAAATGCTTCTCAGTGACAATCCAGTATTACCAATGAGTGTTAGTTTCAGACACTACATTGACACAAAACTACTTTTACTCAGCCATGAGGCTAAAATAAAGTTTTATTATCTGGGGTTATTGTATAAAAAGATCAATAAAGGGCCTATGTTTTTGTTTAAACAGTTAAGTGGGAGAGAAGGCTTTTTCTGAGCCTCTTTCATGCACCAAGCACTTCCATGCACACATGAGCCTTCCCTGACCCTAGTGAGAAGTAGCAAATCCCAAAGCTCCCAATATTGTCATTGTCTCTGAGCGCTGGAGGCCTCCCACTGCCAATACACTCAGCCATATGGAGATTAAAGGGTAGACAGGGTCTGCTGCCATAGGGGTGAACTCAAACTGCTTTGTTCCACTGGCTGCTCATCTTGATTTAAGTTCTGGTAGAAGAGGAATTACTAACAGTTTACTTTTATGTCAGCATAATAAAATAAAAGCTGTTTGAAGGGTAATAGCTGGAACCATAGTTAAGAACTTGTCACAGAAGCAGTTCAAGAAAGATAAAGGCAATACTAATTATTTTACAAGTAATTTCACCGGATATGATGCCATGAAAAAGAATCACATTTAGCAATCATCTAATTTCCCAGAAAATTGGAGCCAGTGCAGTTTATGCTGGCCTGTGAAGTTGTTTACTACAAATTTCTTCAATGCTTGATAGTTCATTCATTCAAAACTTTGCAGAAAATGATTCAGGAGTTCTTAAAATCTTTTTGAAAACTTACGCATTGGTTAACTTTTATGAAGCCATTTAGCAACCCTTACAACATTCTGATAACAACTAAACAAGGATACCACAAGCTGCTTATTAGGAGTGTAAGTTTTTCAAAGGAAAGAGTTCTTCCTTCTTACAGGAAGATAAAACCACATCTTTGTTAGGGCTCCAAAGCCCTACTGCAGTGTAGGTAAAATAGATACTGAGAGACACTGAAGTCATGTCATTTCTGTGAGCTTTGAATCCATTCCTAGATGTAGATTCCTCGCAAGGGGTGAATACAGTGTTTACAGACTAGTTTAATTCAGCCCAAGTTGCATAATTCAAATCAAAGTACAAAAAAGTCAGGTGCTCAGCAGTTTCTCATTGCTCACAGGATCTTTTTTCATAATACCTGCTAACTTAACCTGTTGTGAGGTAAGCTTAGTCATTTCTGCCTGCTGACTTCGACCACAGGTAGGCAGGGAAAGGGACCACCACCATCTTCATGAACTTGGAAGATCACTCAGAAAACATCATTTAAGCACTCACAAAAGAAAGGAAGGGTTTCAGTTAAATGATTCTTCTTGCCTTTGCTCTGACAGTTTTTGCATTGGCTTGCTGATGACTTGCAAGCTGTGAATTCACAGGTTATATTGACATAAATGCAATTTTTTATAGTTTTATTCATTGCAAATATTTATGTAACAGGCTACCTTTTGCTGCAAAGTTCTACTTCGATTCATGGTGTGACAAGTTTATAGTAAGTTAACAAGTTCATCTGATGAGCATAAAGCACTGGAATACCTTTAAATAATGTAACGCTCAATCAGATTTACTTATTTTTAAAACTTTGTTACAGGTAAACTGAAACAGATACTGTCTGAAGTCTAATGTATTCCAGTCCAATGAGCATTTGCCTCTTATAATGCAGTTTTGCAAATGATGTATTACTAAATCTCAGTTGAAGTATGACCTTGGGCAGATTGGGCACCATTGCATAAAATCCTAGAAGTCTACACTAGGTATACAGAAATCAACACGGGTTTTTTTGTTGTTTTTTTTTTTCCTTTCAGCTTGGGCTATTTAAGAAGCATAGTTAACACCATAAGCAATGACATCTATTTCATTAATGATAAACCACTATTAAACCAATATTTTGCTTGAAGAGTCATGGGAGCATCATACACATTGTGAAAACCTCTATATCACAGAATTCTATGTACAGCGTCTGGCTCAGCATGTCTGCTCATGGGTCCTTGCTGCAAAGATTTCCAGAGTTTTTCTCCCTTTCTACAGTTCCACACACAGCAATCAGGTCTCTTTTCTGTTGAAGAATGGATTGGTAGCATTATGTTTTGTTGACACCCAGAAATGAGTTGGCTCTGTGTCTTTTCTGGAAGACACAGTTTATATCAAGTCTCCTGACTGCATGCTTCCTCTTGCTCCCCTTCTTCCTTTTCTACTCCACATTCCTGCAGAGAAACTGCAAACACAGTAAGGCACAGGCTGCAACCAGCAATGAACAAACCTTTCAAGTTCCTTCCATTAATTATCCATTTCAATAGTTTTTCCTGCTTGGTGACTCATTTCCTTTCAGAACTTGTATGCTGGTATGATTGACACCTCATTTTATACCAAGAAGTATAATTTTGCTTGCAGCTCAGTTTTGTGGGAATCTGAGAGAGAATTTCTTCCACCCTGTGGTCACTGTTCAGCTTATTAATTAGCAAGAGCTGAGAGGTTTGCAGTAGGTGGATGTAAGCAAATGACATAGAAAGCAAGTTGTCTCTCTGCTGCTGCTCCACAAAGCAACTCAGTCCTGCAGAATCGACACTCTTGCTCTCATGATGTGAACTAGAGCAATCCATCTAATGCAGTTATAGTATAAATAAATATCTGCTTAAAAATCTGGCCAAATGCACTTCTTCCAGTATCAAAACATTGTTGGCCAGTTTTCTAAGATCTTCTACAGCATTTTTACTTGTATCCATCAGGGCTTGTTTCACTATGGTATTTTAGTATTTGACAAGTGCTTGTGTATTCAAGGTAAAAGGAAAATGAGAGGGAAATAAAAAACTATTGATTTGTCTAATAACGAGTCAATTACACTTAATATGTGTTCTTCCTCAGATGAGTATAGAAGGATAATAAATCCCAATTTAAAAGAGAGTGATTAATTCAACCGTGTTCCATACTGTCATTTTTGGTATGCAAAATGACTACAAAGTGATCTAATAGCAATTTACACCCACTTCTTGCGTGCTCCAAATGCTGTTGAACAATACTTGTTGTTTTAAAATAGCTAATTGTTTTTAATTAATATAGCTGCTTTTATGTAAAGAGAAATACCTAAGTAACTCAGATTTTTGCCATTGCTTATTCAGTTGCACACACTTGCAAACATTTTGCAAGTACGATGAAGGTGGTGTTTCTTGTTGTATACATAGTTATATGCATTTACTAATCCACTTAATAAGAAGTGGAAGTTTAAGCTAAATGAAGACATCAAAGATAGATTTGGAGTAATGTACAATTCATGAGAAATAGACTTATAAGAAGGAAAATAATGAACACTTACGTAATTACAGACATGTATAAACTAAGTGAATATATACTGGGAATATATCAATGCCATACCATCATTTATACCTATTTTCAAATGTGTGGTTCTGTTGTAAAATGCTGATTAATTGATGCAGAAGCTAAAGACTCAGTATTTTTAGTGGGGTAGGTTTGTTTCATTTTAACAAAAGCAGCTGATGCATTCTTGTATTTGCTTTTAGGTTGGGTTTTTTAGTTCATTTGTCTTGGTTGTCTTTTGGTGTTTATTTTTTTTTTCTCCCAATTAAGTTTTTGCTTGCTTCAACAGAAATCTGACTTCCAAAATAATTTTTACCATTTTCTATGTTTAGATACTTAGAAAAGTATATCAAATACATTCTGGCATTTTATAGACATTCCTCATTAACATGGACCAGGTCAAGAATCAGCATGTTTGGCCAGAATTTCCAACTAAGTTTTTATACTTACATTAGTGCCAGCTAAAAAGCCTCAAGTATATTTTATGCCTTTCAAAGAAGTGGCAAAAAATGCATGCTTTCTATTTGGCTTCATTCTTGCTGCAAATGAAAACTTCATTCATTAGATTTTCCCTAATGATGAAGAGTCTCTGAGGGACTGCTTTCCAAATGTAGAACATTATTTTTGGGTTCAGTGGCTTCATTCATTTTAGTGAAGAAGAAAAAGGGTAGGAGAAGGAAGTTAGTCAGGGAAATACTTCCAGCATCTGTGGGAAATTAGTCTTGACCAGCTGCCCTCCTGAGAAAGTTATAAGTGACAAGAAGCAATTTCCTATATTTTAGAGGATATTAAGATTTATTAGTATACATATTTAATTAGGGATTCTTCAGTGATGGTGAGGGTTACTGATTTTGTTGGGTTTTCAGGAGTTCTAAGAGAATTATGTTCCCATCCCAAGTGGGGAAGGGTAGAAGGGAGAACTTACAAAATGTCTTCCACTATTTCTTCCTACTTTTAGTTTTTCTGTGTTAATACACTAACTTATTTTTGTCCCTCTTCCATTCTCTGGATGTTTTAATCCAATCTTATGCTTCTCAGTATGTTCTGCTGTTTGTTCTTTCCTTCTTCTTCCATGTGCATTATGCTGCAGTTTTCCCTCACCTTCCTTTTCCTCTTGTGATACTCCCTGTGCTGCTTCCTCATCCCTCTTTTGCTTTGTTCCGTCTCCCCAATGCCTTTCTCCAGTTTGTCTTTCTCAGTTCTGTGTCATTATTGTGCTCACCTTTTAAGTCAATTGCTTCTCTGTATCCCACGTTGATACTTTCAGAAACAAAAATATTCTTTTACATTAATTAGAGGGTTTCCTTCTTCAAGTATTCATGAAAAATTATTCCAGGTATAAAATACACTACACAAAACAAATGGTCCTTTAATTAGGAGCTGAATAAGCTTCCCTTGTTGATCAACTGCAAAACTATTTTCATTATGTCACAAATGGGGGATGTTGTGACATGGAACATACCCTAAGACATATGAATTATGCAATGAAGAAGCTATTCCTAATCATTTTAGAAATGCTATGGTGTTTTGGTTTTTTTTTATTTTATTTTTATTTTTGAAGAAAAAAAATTAAATTTTGAGAGTTGACACAGCTTGCAAAAGATTTCAGTATGAATGAGCACGTGTTCCCAGATTGTAAGCTGTCCTAGCAAAGGTTTTTTGGAAGATTTGAACACTTCTGGTAGTAGTTCAACAGTTATTGGAGTCAGAGTTAACAGATAATTAGAAATAGCTGAATATCTTGCTTAACTAGAATTTAAAATGACAGTTCTATTTTGCAACCTAAAAGTAATCGGGTTTGTTTTTTAAAAAACTTGACTACCACTATCATACTTTTTATATTCTGGAAAGAATTAAAATGATCATCCCAATACATTTGAATTCTTTGAAACATTTTAACAGCTGTTATGGTGTACTCAACAGAAGAGGCCCATTTTACTACTGCTACAGGAACTAAAAATAACAACCTGTGTTGTAAAATATGATAGGTTTTAAGAGATTGTGACTTCCCCTCCTCTTGCTTTTTCTGAACTCTGGAGCTTGTGTGCTATTTCTGAAGCTGCAGAGGAAAGTGAAAAGATTTTGGCAGAATGTAAACCATGAAATCATTAACAATTCTGCCTGATTTTTTTCCAGAAATGTGTAATCTTAGCAGAGATGATTGATGGCATTAGGGATTCACAAGATAGCTATTATGGGTCATTTCCCCATATTTCCTCATTTTCTTTCCCCTTTTGCTAATCCTAGTTTCACATAACATCGTTCAATCAATTTCACTGCTGATCTAGAGATGTATTCTTCTAATATCAGATATTATGTCAGATACATCTCTGGGTAGATACATGTTTCTACCTTACTGCTTTTTGTGCATGTCCCCTTTATTTTTGTTTATGCTCCATTATAATATATAGCAGAAAAATTTACATTAATATCCCATTGCTTTAGTTCATGAAACTGTACAGTCTTATTTTTTTTCCTGTTCCCTTGATATAAAATCCCTTCTTAGTAGATGCAGCATTTAAACCATAATGAGTATCTATCTGCATTATGTGGAAAATGAAGGGAAGGAAATTATATCTTTTTCTTCCTCTCCTTGTTGGGGGTCTCATGACATGATAAAAATATAATCTACTTAAAGTGCTCTCAATGTTCAATTGTTTGTTTTCATGGAGGGGAGGGGGAAGTGGAGGGGAATGGGGGACATGGGACATTGGATTGTCACATATTTCTTCCATGTGTATTCAATTCTAAAAAATTTAAACAAATCAGGTTTCTTAGGATTTTTTTTATTATTATTTGAAATATAATTTGGAAACAAAATAATTGGTTGACATTGAAAAGTATGTAGTATGTGCTAGCAGTGGGTCTAGGACAGCAAAGTGTATGAAGGGCATCCTGTAAGAAAGCATTCTGCTAGATACCAAAGCTATGTCTGTTAGAGGCAACCATTCATGAGCAGAATACTCCAGTCTGCTTGCTATGGGTGCTACCTCATTTGTCAGACTATCGTAATGGAAGCTTCCTATCCGTGCATATCAGCTGTGCTGTATATGGAGAAAAGAGTTTTTCAGTTATTCCATGCCAAAGGCCTGTATGAAAACTACAGAAGAAAACTGAAAGAGAATTGGTTTATATGCATGTTAAGCATCTCTGCAGAGTGTACCTATGGTGGTGCAGAAGTTATAGAGTGTATGGGCCAAATATAGGGTAATCTTAATGTACCTTTGATGTTGATTCTTGGCTCTGATTTAAATCTCAGTTCCTTCTTTTCTCTGCATTTTATTGCAGCCCTACATGCTAATTAATTAAAATAAATAATTTATCTACTGTGGTTTTTTACTATCATTTTAGTATTTAATGAGATTCATTGGCTCATATTAAATGCTATTTCAAGAATGCTTCCAAGAACAAAAGAATATATTCACAATATTATCAGAAGAGTTTGTAGATAGGCATATCTTTCCTACAGCTTTTTGTATGCAGGTATGAAACTATCACTTTAATCTTCTGTGGGTTTTTTGACAGAGGAAAAGTTGGTCATGTAGCTGTGGTTATTATTTTTTGTTTAAGAGGTGAAAGGTGTATTGAGATGGAAGAAAATGAGATTTGGATTTAATGGTGCATGCGAAGAATGGCATGTCTCAATTAACCAACAATTCTAGATGACTAGTTCTTAGTGGTGCTTTGTTATTGACAGCTACTAGCATCCCAGTCCAAAAGGACAGTAGTACGTACATACCCTGGCTCTCTTACAAAGCCAGCTTGTTGATCAGTGGTGTCAAGATGACACTGCTGACTACAAAGTCTGTTGTGACTTCATACACAAAGTCATACACTTAGTCTAGATGCCATACTCTGCAAGGGAGATAAAATACCCCCAAATTGCAGAAATTTCTTGAAGAACTTGACTTCCTTGCATTTCAATCCCACTTCATTCAACAAAGTAGTTCTCAAAAGCTAGTCTTATGCCAAAGCATTCTATTGTACTGAGACCAGCATATTCTATCAAGCTGCTGAATATTTGGTAGATGGGGGCAGTCTGATACGGACAGTAATAACATGTTATTATGAAAGTATACATTTTATTATTACTACTAGTAGTAGTAGTATGAAAAATGTTCAAGTATTAGTCCTGTTTAACATACATATGTCTGTATTACAAATACAGAGTAATCAAGTAGAAAATACTATAAACTCGTTACTTCCATACCATTCCATTCTCCATCTTCAGTGGATAACTATGACTAGATATGTAACTGTCAGGAAGTCCTTTTGGATTTTTTTTTCCCCAGCAAAAGCTTCAGCAAAGGGATTTTATTACTATCAGAACAATCTGCTGGAAGATATCTGTATTTTATGTCGTAGTTTAGTTCACTGCAATATTAACAGTTTGTTTTAATATCAGTGCAGCAGAATATGCAGCAGAACAATATGTCATTCCAAAGAAAGCCAGGAAAGGACATCAGATTGGGTTTTCTCTGCTCTGAGTTTTCTGAATGAGGGAAAGTTCAGGGTACAGGGCAGTTCCTCCCTGTTTGATTTTGAGTTTTATATTCAGGAGAGGAATTCGCAACTCCTTTAGCTGAAGCAGTGGATCTCTTGGGCAAGTTAGTAGTTTGTTTGTTACGAAGACTCAATTCAGAATTGCTTCAGGCAGCAGCTCAGTTTGATGGATCTTTCTCTTCCACTGAACTGCCTCCAGACTGAAAAAGAGTTGAAGAATATCATTCCCTGGTTTTAACAAGTTGCTCCCAAGTCAACTTTATAACTATAGATACCTTATAATAGATACCTGACATTTTTACCAAAGTGAAAAAAATCAGCTTCCTTTTCCACTCTGCGGAAATGTTGTATTTTAAGCTTTTGGACACTAAGCTCAGATTCTTCCAGGGTTCAGTGCACATCAATGTGTATCGGTGCCCTCACTCAAAAGGCTTTTGCAGTTATAACTGTCTTGACAAAGACAAAATGTATGCTAATGTGCTTTAGCTACAAGAAAATGTACAATGCTATAAGAAAAAAAAAGTTTATTGTTAGAAAGTAAAGCATGTACCAATATCAAACTAGAGTTGTGCAATCAATCCTCTTTCTAGTGAGAACAGAGAGATTAGGCTGGAGAAATAGGATGGCCTGAAGCCAAGTTACAAAATCAGAAGCTAAGAAAGATTGATCTTGTGTTATTTCTGAAAGGATTAGATTTTAATTTAGTAACTAAGAAAGTGCCTTCAACTTTTAAGGGTTTTTTAAGTATTATTCCAAGATATTTTTCATTAAAGTTTTTACGACATTAACCTTTTATAGTGCATAGTGGGAAGAGAGTTTGTAGACTTTGGGCTGAGAACCAGTATCTGAATTTGATTCCCGCCTTAGCCCAGGTAACAAAACCCACGTCCATAGAAGGAGGGTAGGAGTTGGATGGACTCCCCATAAATGGAACAGTAACTGTCAAGATGCTGTGCTTGACTCTTTAGGGGTCCTTACCCCAGTCACTAGCCTTACCCCAGTCACCACCACAGGGAGAGCCACACTGCTGCAGGTTCAGGACTGTTTATGCTTGCTCTTAGCATGGACCTGGCTTGCACAGTGACCTGTCCAGTGCAGAGGAGATTCATTCTTAGGGAGAATATTACAGAGTACTTAGGTCAGAGAAGCTGGGGCTACTGTAAAGACTCTGGGTCCAGATTTGCAGAGCCATCTATATCTTTGGTGTGGTGAACTTGACTTAGAAACTGGCTTTCATGTTGGTGCGTATTTGAGAAATCAGATTGTGCCAAATGTGGTGGTGGTGTGGGTTTTTTTGTTGTTGTTGTTATTGTTTTTTCTCCCTCTGAATTGACTTTTAAAATATGGTTTGTCATATCTCTGGACCTCATTTCTGTACCTGTAAAGTAGGGAAAATATTGCAGCAACCCAGCAGGGGTAAGGTTTGAGAAAGTCCCTTATAACAGGCTGAATTGTACCATTATTTACCAGTATTACTAACATTAGAGAGCTATTACCATTGCTTCTGAAAGAGAAACAGTGAGAAGTTGGATTTGTGTACCTGGCCCTTGCTCCCCCACTTTGGATGAGGTTCTCTAGGAAAGAAGGTTACAGACCAGTCAAGCCTCACGTGTGCAAAGATATGATCAAGATCCTTCAGAGCTCTGAGACTATATTCTACCTTTAGCTTGTTACAGACATGTTCATCTATAGTAGTACTCCAAGGTTTAAACCTGACAGCAATACAGCTTTATAAAGAATAAGAACAATCGTGCAGAGGGATGAAGAAAACACTTTCCAGCACTGGAGCATGTCTGATGTATACCGTATAGTTTGGTAACACTGAAGATCTGTTTAAACAGGGTAAGATCTACCTTTTTTTGAGATGCTTTCTTTCACCTAAATATGCAATGAGTATTTGATGAAGTGGTATAGACCTTGCCCTTCATTTTTCCCTGCTGGGTGGTGTTGCAGAGCCTGTTACATCACATGCTGGAGTTTTCTTTCCGACTGGCTTTCTGTTCTGGTTTTGGTTTTGGGTGTGTGTGCAGTTTTGAATCTGATTCCTTTTAGCTAGAATATGAGAATGACTAGTGATATCAGGTCTCTTAGTGATCCTGCTGAGGTAATGCAGGCTGTTTGGAAGACTGTGGTATTAAAAATAATAAAACCAACAATAACAAAGCCCTTCTTATAACATTAATCTTTCCTGTTTTTCAGAAAGCAGCGTATGCCTGGATACATTTATCAGTATAGTATTCATTATTCTCTAAGGAATGGCAGGCTGCTGTCTCACCCTCTCAGCTGGGTACCACTCTCTGCACTGTGGCTGAGCTCACAGCACGGCTGTCGCATTGGGTTGTGCTGCCAGCCTTGCCTGGAAGGCAGAAGGATCAGGGCAGCCTTTTTGTGCCCTGTCACACTCCCAAAAGGGAGCAGCGTTTTTCTTTCATTAGCCAACTTTTCTATGCCTTCATTCCTGTCTCCAGTCTAAAATTTTATGGATACAGCTTGGGAAAAATAAATTATTCACAAATGCAAATTAAATCCGAAGTACTGTTGTTGGGGCAGAAATATATTACAGAAAGCTTGCCAGCCACTGGAGGTTTTAACTAAAGATATTACTGAAAGTCATTATCAAATATAAATACGTAGGCCTGAAGAGGAGCCCTGTAGTATCTAGATTTGGTTTTCCAGAATATTTACTTTTTGTAGTCCACATTATGCTGACTTTATAGACTGGCAAGCAGTTGATCACTTATTTCCCAAATGGATTTACCTCAAACTACTTTAGCTGTGTTCGTTTGGAATTGTGAATTTTGCAGACATCACTACTTGATGTGTAATCAATTTAAATTGCTTCACTCTTACAAAACACAGAGCTTTTACCTAGCCCTTCCCTTCCTTTCTCTTCCCTTCCCTTTTTTCTTCCTTTTTTCCTCCTTCTCTTTTTCTTTCCTTATTATGCAATATCTGAGAACCTTTCAGCCTTTTGAATGCATTCACAGACAAGAAGCTACCTGCAGTCCCAGGCATCTGTGCTGAGATTTGATATAAAGAGGTGAGTTTTAGAATACCCCTTACTGAAACAGGGAGGCAGGGAGGTTAATATAAGAAATGAGTATTCAACTAGGAGTGGGTTTTTTTAACAGGTCTGCAGCTGCCAGTATAATCTTTCAAAAAAAAACCATCAGGGGCTCTTTAAAAGTTTCTCTAGTGATTATCTGAAAGCAATTTATTCTTGTCTAGGTGGGCATGTTTGAAGGTTGCAAACAGCACAGGATGTTGCATTCAATAACACATTTCAATAAGTAGAGAGTCTCTGAAAATCTTTCTTAATTAATATGTAGAAAATATTTATTATTTTTTTGATTACCAGTAGTATAATCACCAACCCTAACAACTAGTCTGCTATTGGGTATTTCCTGGTATGCTGTAGTTTTCTTATCAGAAAGCTAAGGTAATATGGCCTGTTAACTTGATGACATTTATAAATTACTCTACTGAGAAAGAGTGCAAGAAAATAAAATGTCAGTTCTTCAAAATCTAATGATGGTTTAAAAAAAAGAAAAAAATCATTCCCAAACATGCCCTTAGGTTTTTCCACACTTCTAGCTCTGTATAATGAATGCACCTGACCTGGTGTGTATCCATAATGCGCAGGACATGCACAAAAATAAATTACATTCTAATATTAATTTGTTGTGGTTTGAACATACATCTTTTTTATTATGTATAATTTTTATTTTTATCTGTCTAACCACTATCACTAAATTCAAATATCCAGGACAAGTACTCAGGTGGTGTCAGTCAGCACAACTCCATTGACTTTGGTTCTGCCAATTTAAACCAGCTGAGGTTATGGGTCCTACAGTATTCTTTAAAAAATGATAGCAAAACATTTCCTTTATGTTAGCTTGAAGGGCCACACCCCATTTTATGTTTCTGAAAGTGATTGTAATGGAGCATGTGTCACCTAAAACTACGTATATCACCAGTTAGGATTCTGAGCTGGTGTGATAGTGTTACCGAAATCCGGAATAAAACTCCTTAACAGCAATGAGAAGTTAAGAAGCAGTCACTCCTTTATTGCAGCGCTGGGCACACGGGGGATCGCTCCACCTAGCGTGTGCACCTGGCCAGCCTAACTATGCAG
>JANZLQ010000040.1:11101401-11116769 GCA_026212715.1 Elanus axillaris
CTGCCTTGAATGTTCCCAGAAAAAAAAAAAAAGGGGAGGTGGGGGTGAAGGGGAGGAGGTGAGGAAGAAAAGAAAAAAAACTTTAGTGGAAAGCATAAGTATTCATGGACCTCACATCACCTGTCTCAGCATCCAGACTGGAAGAAGCTGGGTGCTCAAGTCTAGACTTGCGAATTTTCAGTGGCCCCTAAATAAAGATTATCATCAGTGGAGCTCTGTTCTCAACATCCGCAGAGTTTCCATACCCAGATGTGTGTATAGCCAATTGTCTCCATTATATCCATTTCCCCTATATTAAAGAATTTGACATTAGCTTCTGCATTTGCATCTTCCCTGCTGTTAGCAGGGTTCTGCAAGCATTGGATGCTGTGAATCATTAGCTGACCTACTTTTTATCAGCTTTTATCTGGTGCCTTCTGGCTTCTTCAGAATATGAGCTTTTCTCTATGTGTGCCTCTCACTCTCTCTTTCTCTCCGCTTAGTTTTCAAAGATGTTTTTCTCCAAAACATTAATGGGAAACAGAGGGACAACAACATCAAAGTCAGCATAAGTTTCTTTTTTGTTTTTCCAGTCTTAGTTGCCCTTAGTGTTTTGAAATGACTAGTTAGTAACGATAAGGGAGGTTATAAGCAAAATATCATAAGGTAAGTTATTTTGGAAATAGAAGTAGTTTGTGATTTTAATACTGACTTCATTGAGAGAATTACCTGTACAGACCTAGGGCTTGGGTTGTGTTGACTCTGTAGTCTTATAACTCATGGTAGTTTATGTAGAGGCTGGTATTTGAAAATTGGCAATATCTGGAAAAAAAAAAGGCTTTTTCTCTGCAGTAAATAATTCTTTTTGTATAGTGTGTTAACGCTGTTAGTAAAGCTCATACATGTGGCTGTCAAATGCAATGTCCCATTGCAAGAACTTGCTATCAGGGTTTCTTAGCTTTTTAAAACTTCAGCTACTCAGTCTGAAAATTGCATTGTCAGGTGTCTGCTCGAGGCTGTATTTTCCCAGTGTCAACCAGAATGATTCAGCTGTTTCAGAAAATGAATTTAGTAGGAAATATGTTTTCTCCTCTATTACTACATAGGTTAAGACAGGCTAGGACCTACATGCTTTTTAATAGGCACTAGAAACTTAGCTAAAGTATTGCTCTGATGGCAGAGAAGTACCTTCTCTTGTCTTCATTAGAAAAAAAAGTTTAGTTTTGTTAAGTTATGAATCTAGGGAGGGGGAAGAAAATCAGTGCGTACTACCTTTGCATGCAGACTACACAGATCTTGTTCTAGCCCAAGGCATCAGAAGCAGAGGACACTTTTCCCCTGCCTGTTGTAATGTGAGAGGAGGTGTTAGTGGAAGAAAATACTGGAAAGAGACATGGTAAAATGGAAAAGAGTAAAACTGAAAGCTGGTGAGGGAGAGAAGTTGTTACTAGAACGCAGAGATCAGGGAGGAAGACAGGCATTAACTGGATAGAGAAACTAAGATGGAAGTCAGGACCCGGGTGGAACAGGGTATGAATTATGAGGAATTTGATCACAGACTTCAGGATAATCCACACTTAGTTATTCTGGGGCTGGATCAAGATCCTGGCACTCAGCTATGTCTTGTGTCACACTTCACATCCCCACTGTAGCAGCTGCCATGCTTAGTTACTCCTTGGCCACGTTTCTCTGGCAGCAGCTTCTGCCAAATGCAGTCTCTTGCAACATCCATGCCCTGACAGGGAGCTGAGCTGTCACAGTTGAATCCCTGCTGTTCCAGAAAGCCAGGCTCCCCTGGTCTCCCACACTGCTGTCCCTCCTGCAGGGAGTGGGGAGGGCACTGGCCCCAGAAGCTGCAGCATCTTCCCATCTGTGCTGCATGGCCTCCAGAGGCATTGGCAGCCACTGCCATATCCCAGCTCTGGGTGTTACAGGACAGGAGAAACCTTTTTCCCTAATTGAGCAATGCTAGCTGCTGAGCAGCCTCATCTGCTCTGGGGAAAAGGCTGTGGTCTTGATGGAAGCCTCCAGCAGGCTGGATTCAGTGTCCCAGGCCACCCTAGACTAGATCTCTTTAGGCTTTATTTACCGTGCCTTGCTCAAACCTTAGAGTGAATCCAGGATCCTTTATGTCCTCATGGGGTTTCTCTGGCCCTCAGCATTATTGTGTCTGATTGCTCAAGCAGAAGAAAGTCAAAGTGAGGTTATGCAGGCTACTTTAGAGGCAGCATTTCCTAACTCATGTCTGCTTGACTTTATAACCCTAATGGTCTTGCAGTATAGAGGTTTTTTGCCACATTATGTGCCTAGAGCTGTAGCTAGTTCATATTGATAAATCTCCATAAAAACAGGGAATTGAGTTTATAGAAATCCTCTTGTGGCCTGTTTTTATAGTACGTATGCTACTTATGTGAAGACACTGTTGTCTAAACAAAGAGTTGCACATAGTATATGATAACCTTGGGTACATAATTAACATGGCTGGAAACTTACTGCAGCTTGATGAATAGTTATAGTTCCCATAGTACAAATATTTTGAAAATGAACTTTTTGTATTTTATCCACAGGCAGGACATTATGGTTAAAAAAGTCATCTACCTAATTCTCAAATTGTGTTAATGCAAATGTAGGTGAGCCAGATTGGCATATCATAACCACAATATATTTTAATTTTGTCCCTGTGGCCTGGTTAGAAATCACAGGCACGCACTTAGATTTGCTATTCTAAAGTTTTATTTTACTAACTATTTTTATTTCTTTATTTTTCTGGCTAAAGATCTCAGTGTAGGTTTGTTGAAATTTGTGCTACTGTGGAGGCAAGCATGGTTCTAAGAAACCAATCAACTATTTAGAAACTAGCAGCCCTCTGCAAGCTTCAGCACAAAAATATGGCTGTCTGCAAAGCAGTGGTGTATTACTAATTAAAATCTGATGAAGTTTAGAATACTAGTTGCCACAGAAACTTAATTCCTGCCCCATAAGACTGATTGTATTAGAGGAGGTACTAGAGGAGAAAAGATAACTTGGGAGCAGACATGCTCCCAATCAGATGTGCCCCTGAAAATTCAGTAATGACATTTCTTCTCTATCAAAAAAAAAAAAAAAAAGTGGGGGGGTGGGAAGGGGCACAGCAGCTATGTAAATAAAACTAAGATTGGATTCAGTCCTGAAATAGCATCAGTGTAGGCAAACATGTGCCTAATCAGCTCACACAATGAACATGGCACATGAGCACTGTTCTCACCTTTTCTTCCTTCCAGCTAGGTATATCCAGCTATTTGCAGCACAGTCAATGCTGCATTGCTCTCCTCCTTGTACAATGATAAGGCAGATGCGATAGATTCCCTTTGGCCATACTTGTCTGGAAGTTTTCTGGACTTATAAATTCCATATTCCCCTCACAGGTGCCTATGTTATGTTTTAAGAAGACCACACTAACTGTCACTGCTATGAAAGCAAAGGCAACATCTTTATAGTTCAGCTGCTGATAACAGAGTGTGACTTAACAGTATTACATAGCTAATTGATCAAAGAAAATCCTGACAAGCCTCATTATGTATTTAAAAAAAAAAAAAACAAAACCCAAATCTTATAAGTCTAACTGTCTTTAGATATTTTAGTAATGTATATTCTAGAGGAGAGGCAATGAAACAGAAGTCTAATGCTATCTTTATTTACATACTCCAAAGGTTCATAATAAACACTGATTAGCTCTTCTGTAAGAATAAAAGGCTTAAAATGTAAAAAATTCTTTCTAGAGGAATATACTTTGATAAAACACCTTGAATTACAGCCAAGATGAAAAATACTCTTCAAAAGTGCATATGCTACACTAAGAATTATGGAAATGGCACAGAAAGAAAAGTTTTTTATGCTGCAAAAGAGAATAGTCCTGCATGGCTCTTACTAGTAGTCTAAATTAGTTTATTAAATGGATTCATTTAGTTATATTATTGACCTGTTTTTTGCTGGGATAGAGTTAATTTTCTTTCTAGTAGCTGGTATAATGCCATGTTTTGAGTTCAGTATGAGAAGAATGTTGATAACACACATGTTTTCAGTTGTTGTTAAGTGGTGTTTATACTAAGTCAAGGATTTTTTCAGCTTCTCATGCCCAGCCAGCAAGAAGGCTGGAGGGGCACAAGGAGTTGGGAGGGGACACAGCCAGGGCAGCTGACCCAAACTGGCCAACGAGGTATTCCATACCATGTGATGTCATGCCCAATATGTAAACTGGGGGGAGTTGGCAGGAGTGGGGTGGGGAGGGCAGATAGCTGCTTAGGAACTAACTGGGCATCGGTCCACAAGTGGTGAGCAATTGCATTGTGCATCACTTGTTTTGTATATTGCAATTCTTTTCTTCTTCTTATTATTATTATAATTTTCTTCCTTTCTGTCATATTATACTGTTCTTAGTTCAACCCATGAGTTTTGTTTTTTTTCCCAATTCTCTCCCTGATCCCACTGGATGAGGGGGAAGTGAGTGAGCAGTTGCATTCTGCTTAGTTGTTGTTGTCTGGGGTTAAGCTATGACAATTATTATTTACATTATACTTTTCATTTGTAAGATATGTCCTATCTCTGAATCTCAGGGCATTTTAACTGCATTAATAGAGTCTCAAGACAGCCTTAAAATTATTGTAATCTCTTTCAGTTGGGATTCTCCCTTACTGTGTTTGTGCATGATGTAGCATAACTGAGCCCTAATTTTTGGGCACTACACTAAGCACTACTGTAGTACAAATCATTACTATCAATAACATCCATAACAATGTTTTAAAAATCACTCTGAGATAAATATTAGGATTACAATTTTAGCACTGAATTACCTGTATCTCAGACTTTTGTGAATCACCCACTCAGTGGGTGATGTGGAAGGATGGAGAAATTTTGATGGGGG
Source organism: Elanus axillaris (assembly GCA_026212715.1). Classification (NCBI taxonomy): domain Eukaryota; kingdom Metazoa; phylum Chordata; class Aves; order Accipitriformes; family Accipitridae; genus Elanus; species Elanus axillaris. The sequence continues at coordinate 11,106,281 of JANZLQ010000040.1, forward strand.
GGGGGATTTGATATTGGGTGAGACTAGCCGATGAATTAAATTAAATTGTATGATGTTAATTGCTAAATAACCCTGCCACTGTATGTCATCACTACTCTAGTTGCTCTATGCCATATCAATGGTATTACAGTAAGGATTACCCAAATCACTGAAGGATAGGCTTTGATGAAACCGAGAGAAGTGCAGCAGTGATGGAACTTGAACATGCTTCAGCAACTGGCAACTTCCTCAAAATCAACATCAACCTGCAGACCGTGGGCACGAGCAGCACCCAGTACACCAGCTGCGAGCTCTGGATGCAGCATGTAACAGTACAACACCACACGCCATCTTTCCTACCCTGAAAGACTGTTACAACAGATGGAACACCAAAGTCATGTATTAAATAAACAGACATGTTAGAAGGATGGCCCATAGACTAAGGGAATGATGTCTGTGTGTGTGTGTGTGTGTGTGTGTATATGTCTCTCAAAGACAGGGAAAGTGGTGGTGATTAATTGGAAAGTACAGAATGTGGGCATGACATAGATGGTGTAGAGTAAGGGGTGGATAATGTCCTGGGTTCAGCTGGGTTAGAGGTAATTTTCACAGAAAGCTGGGAGGCGACACAGCCAGGACAGCTGACCCAAACTACCCAAGGGGATATCTGATACCATATGATGTCATTCTCAGTATATAAACCAAGGGAGCTGGCTGGAGGGGAGGAGGGATTTCGGCACTGGGAATGGGCTGGGCATCAGTTTCCAGGTGGTGAGCAATTGCACTGTGCATCACTTGCTTTGTATATTTTTTATTAGTATTAATGTTATTATTATTTCTTCTCTCCTTGTGTTGTCCTATTAAACTGTCCTTATCTCAACCCATGAGTTTTTTACCATTTTCTTCCAATTCCACTGGGGTAGGTGGGAGGAGTGAGCAAGTGGCTGCATGGTGCTTAGTTGCCAGCTGGGCCTAAACCATGACAATAAACCAAGAACGTGTGTTTCAGCTAACCAGGTAAAATAAAAAGTTGTTGAAAGCCATTGAGATTTTTCCCTTAATGTTAGTTGTATGCAGTAGAATTAAGTGAATAACCTTAATACACAGTTAGGAAAGATTATAAAAGTCAGGGTCTGACATTTCAATTCTGTGTGAAGCATACAATGAGGTATTTTTAAATATTTTTAATCTTTGTGAATAAAGATTCTTATTTATTAGCCAAATGTTAAATAAATAGCAAGTTATTCAAGTTTTATTTCTAAATTTGCTGTTCCTAAAAAATGAACATTTGTGAAATATCAAACTGTGAGACTGTGTATTTCAGTTCATCTGTAGATACAATTTTTTGTATAATTTTAGAGTAGATGTCACAGGCTACCTAGAATAAAGCAACTTTAAGTTTGTGGTCTTTTCTCACTTTTTCACAAAGCATCTGGTGATGGTAGGTATCTGGGATAAAGGCTCTGCATGCTGCCTTGCCTTGTCAGTGAGTGAAGAGAAAACTGTAATTGATAAGGGTCACAGTCCATGATCCATATTCACGGACCCATGACCAAGAGGCAGTGAGTAGCTCTTCAGCTCCAACATACTAGAGATGCAAAGAAAATTAAGCATGTCAGAGACAAGGACACAATTAGCTTGGGGCGGGGTGTGGGGAGGTGTCATTATGAGAAGGAAAGCTATGATTTTTGGAAGATGACAAACCAGAAAAAATACCATGGTCTGCAAGTGTATAGATTTATCTGTCTCCCAGTGCTATCCATATTCTTTTTCATTGGCTGTGTATTTCCCTAGTACAGCACATGACCACACTGATGCATGTTCACAACCTTTTCTCTTTCAAAGTTAATATACTACATTCAGACATTAAATGAACCTTTCTCATTCCTTACTGCACTTTTGTCTAGGAAATAGCAAACAATTAAATGTAATAGTTTTGGTGACTCCTTATAGGCTGCATCAAGTGCAAGATATCTTATTATTGCAAGGGCAAAACATTTATTGTAAGAAAAGCAGCCATCAAAAAAAATATGCACCAAATAATGTCACCTGAAATGTGTGAGTTACTTGTAAGGCCAGACAATCTAAGATTAGCTGTCTGTATCCTCAAACTTCTTTACAGTCCAGTGCGCACAGCACAGCACCGTGGGAAGTTACATGTTGTGCTTGAAATGAAGAGTCTTGCATACAGAAATAGTCACCTTAGCAGGGTGGTTCTATTAAGCTACCTTGAGTGGCTTAGCATAACTCTGAAATGGTTTACTGTGTCATTTTATGAAATTAATATATATTGGGCTGAGAGATGATCACTGTGAAATGGAAATAAATATTTAAGTAGGTAAGATAAAAAACAAAATGCTGAAAAAGTAGAGTAGAAATAGAAAACTTTATTTTCATTCATGTAAGTAACAGACTCATTCAATTTTGAACAGCTAAGATGTACACAGAAGAGTAACAGTGCCTTGCAATTTTGGCACACTTGTTAGAAATAATATTATAATAAATGAACCTTAATATTATTGGTAATCAATATGACTTTGAGCAACATGGTTTAGAAATTATTAGACCACTTTTCTCAATTAGCTGTAATCTGGAAAATATCATGAAAGAAGGAGGAAAATGTAATTAGGCAGCCTGAGATACTTTGTTTATATGTCATACTTTTAAAATAGAAGTATTACAGAATTACTTGCTTTTGTCTAATACGTGCTTTGAAGTCTATTATTTTGCTTAAGAAAGTATTCTCCTGGGTAGCTCTACTTACAGGACACAAAATTTAGAGAACTGTACATGACAGTGCAGATTAGACATGAGGTATACATTGATTAGAAGCATTTTGGGAGCTGTCCTTACTTCAACCAGTCTGTATATGTCTGATGCAATGAATCCCATCTTAGCCATCAATGTTAAATTCAAAACAGGTATAAAAACCACAAGGATATCTACTCTGTGGCTGAATCACTTATTCTGCAAGCCACAGAAAAGTAATCCAGTGCTCTACAGTCGGTACTATTTCTCTAGAATGCTGTGCCCAGACCTACGCATGGCTGATACAGGGATATATGCACACACTGAGATTTTCCATCAATAGTCAGCCCTATTGCGCACAGAAATTGGACTTCCTTGGTGCTTTCTGTGTAGCAAACGCATGCTTGTTGATTTGAACAAAAAAGTATTAAAAGTGTAAAGCTAAGTATGTGGAGCAGGGTATGTCTTTGGAGGGCTGGAATCCTCATATGGGATCAGGTTGAGGACTGTTCTCTCCTGTCTTGAAAATAAGAAGAAAGAAATAGACTGTCTTTCTTGTCATATTTGGTCACTGAAGTGCTGATTCTTGCACAATGGAATTAAAGTACTGTAAGCCTGGGAGCTGTGATAAGTTGAGGATGTTTGGGACTTCTCAAGGTCAAGCCCCATAAAGAACAATTGGAAGGTTCCAATGGATTCAAAAGCAATGCTCAGAGTCCTGAAGTTCTGCAGGGGCAAGCACTGAGAATAAACAATATACTTGATTATTTTAAGTAGTGCTGCACTTGAGAATGGACTTAATTCCACATGCATTTGATCTGCCTCCAGTATCTTTATAGTCAGTTGACCTTTTTTGACTTATTATGGGGGAGAATAGCCTCTGCATTCAGTTGGACCAGGAAAGCTGATGGCATTTTACAAGAACTCCGTATTTCAAAATGTAGATTATTTTTTAAAAAATATATAGTAGCAGAAGATTGTTTGCTTAAAAATATGAGCTCCCAGCAAAAGAACCTTTTAAAGAACTGAGTTTCCTCTTGGTGTTTTCAGAGCAGGGTTGGACTAATGCAGTGTGGATAATAGGGGGTGTTGTTTATTAATGGATGACCCTTACATCAGCAACATAAAGTTTGAATTCATATTGGCAGCTTCTCACAAGTCATCCAAACAAACCTGTGACCCAGTTCTGCAGAACCTAATTCACTGAAACCAACAGCAGTTTCTCTTTCTCAAAAGTAAGACTGCAAAGTGCGAACATTCGAATGGAAAATCAAGTCTTACCTGTCTTGAAAGAGCTAGATTCCAGTACTTCAGAGTGAAAAAGTACATGAGTATCTCCACTGAAATAAATAGGGTTGTTGTGCAATGAAACAGTATTCAAGAAATGAAAAAGATGTCAGATTCTGGCTGCTACCCAATGGTGCATGTTTATCAAAGCCATGCATATCTCATAGGAAGTGTTGAGATCATCTGTTAGTACCATTCTGCCATTAACATAAAAAAAAATAATAGCTAAAAATAATATCTTATTGACATTTAATTCACAAGGAAAAAAATAGAGACAGACAGTGCGTAGGTGTTTGCATGTGTGAGTTTGATCACTCAGATGCTTGAAGTTCATATAATTTCTACAGAAGTGTTATTCAACCCATGGCCTGTGGGCCACTGCTGGACCATAAGACAATAGAAGGCCATCCACGCAGTAATTACGGTCTGCTAACTGCTGACTGTACCAGCTCATTTGTAAGTTTTAAGTCCAACGATTGTGCTAATGTTTGAATTATGAATATTTTTAGTTAAAGTATTTTTCGTGTTAACAATGGAAGCGCAAACTGCTGAACAAAAATAAACAGACAGTATTCTTCAGGTTTCATTAATGTATTTGTTTGTTTGGTTTTAATTAAATGGGCTTTCAGTTAAGGTTGAAGAACCCCGACCTGAGTTACTGAGCTCCAGGGTTATTGGTGCATATTGATTTGAAAGAGCTCAGTTTCTCCAGAAAAATAAAAGGATGAGGGAGGTAATAATAGCATAAATTAGCTGTTGGTAGGTCTGTTGGATTTGTTACTGTGGCACTTATTACATAGTTTAAATTTGGCATGTATAATTGAGAAATATAAAGATAAATTAGTGTTGTCATTAGTTCAGTTGTCTGAAATATCAAGAGTAAAGGGTAGCAAAAGGGCGAAAAGGTCAGCTAAAAACCAAGGAACAAATCTAAAGATTTTATTTCAATTAACCCATAGTTAGAGGCTCTACTGGGCTCTCCAAAGTGGAGACTTGCCTCGTTTTATCCTGGTGTAAGAGAAATGAAACTCCCAGTGAGTTCTGTGATACCAGAAATCAGTGAAGGATTTGTCAGTGAGAGCAAAACAAACATCTTCCTTTCATGTTAAGTTGTGCCTTATTTCTGCCTATAAAAAACCCCACTTTTTATGAGTCCATGTTTATAAAAAAACCCAAACCCAACCAGATTATTTGCATTTAGGAGTCTAAATTTTGTTCTTTATGACTGAAACACAGGTCAGCATGTAGGATCTGAAGAAACATGTTGTTTCCATATATGTCCAGGGCCAACACAGTGTTATCTTCTAATGTTAGACATAAACCAGAATTGTAATGCATAAAAAGGTGTCACAGTAGGAGTTCTGCTGTTGAGTATAAGACTTTGGTATAGTTGTGTGAGTCCTATGGACAGTACTTTGTTTACCATTCAGGAAATCCACTCCTATTGATATACTAAACAAAGAAATGAGAAAGGTATTATTTATACAATGGATTTAGAGGAATTTTCAAGGAGCCTTCCTAAATAAAGCTTATAAACTGTCACTACCTCCTCCAAAGCAGAGTTAGCCTATATTTATATTCTCATAAATGAGAACAGAATTTGACACAGTGAATCTGTGTCACTGAAGTGCTGAGAAATCGGCAGGATATTTTTGCTGATGCAAAAGTATTATACAAAATATTATGCATAATATTTTATGCAAAGTATCATGCATAAAATATTAGAGCTCAAAATTGTACTGTTTTCTAAGCAACAAAGTCAGTAATTCTTTGCTATTTGTCAAACTGAAAAAGCCTCTCTAAAAGTTTCTTGACATTCCTGTGTGCATGTGGGTATAATACATATATATATCCAAAAAGGATACTGTTCATTTTGTTGATATGTGGATGTATATACATTTCACTGCTCTTCAGCTATGTGCAGCTTTACAGCCACCACTTTCAGCTGGTTCACTCTGGTAATCAGAAATAGCACAGCATTAGAATCTCCACCTCTTTTACAGAAATTACCTTTTTCCTATGTTCTTACTTTTTTTGTTTTATAGATTGCTGTTGTAGCATTTCCTACCCTTATTAACAGAATTTTCATGAGACTAAGCTGGATTTTGATCTTAGCTGTGCAAGTAATTTTACTGGGTATCCTCCTGTTTTCTATTTCTGGACTAATAGTGCTGTAAACTACTTAGATAAATGTTGGAGAACTAAAGAAACAGATTTTGTGGCAGTGTTTGATAGGGCTGAAAGTGATGTTTCCTCTTTCATAGTATAGTATCTAGCCTATCATTGTACAATTTTCCGGTGTTTTACAATAATAGGAGTGAAAGAAAAATAAACATGGTGGGGAAGGGAGTGGTGGTAGAAAAAAGGAAACGTGAAATCAAAGAACTTGCAACCTTAGTCAAAATATATATCATTTGAACTAAAAATAGCTTTATAATGTTTTTATTGCTGCTGGAAAAATCACTGTGTTTAATAGAACTTTATACAGACTGAGAAAAGATAGCTTTGCTTCTGGTTGTGTAGTACTGACGTAAGTAAAGAAAAAAAGTTTTATTCATTTTAATACTCCAAATCCTTAGAAATCAATATCTAGTGATGCACTTCATATCCATCTAGAACCAAGCAGATAACACAACAGCTGAATTTCTTTGACTAAAGGAATGGATTGACAGTCTCCAGGAATATAAACTTGTATTATATAAACACCTAGAGAATATAAAATGGCCTCTGAGATTACTCACAGTGCACTCTGCTGTGTTAGGTCAGTATTAAAATGTCACTTGCCATTGTCTAATCCAAATGACTATGAAAAAGAAGAAAAAAGAACTTGAACCAAAATAAATACAGGCACCTACTTGGAATTCATAGGTTAAACTCACTAGTCTTGTCTAAGACATTGTACCTTTACTGAGTGCTCCTTTGAATTTAAATGTCACTGAGATTCAGGCCACCTTCTTATTTCAAATAAGTGGACAAAGGATCTTAAAATCTATAGTACAAGACTGCAGTCAGAATTACAGCTTTTCGTGTATGTTGTATGGCTTCTTTGTATGTTCATGGGTAGTAAATTATATGCTAGCTATTGGCAGAAGCAGCTTTACCTGCTCTTTTCTCAGCTAATCTCCTGATACTTTTTTGTTTTCTCTTTCCACTCTGTCTTTCCTTTAAATATTACCTTAAATGCAAATGGGGAACTGTATGGATAGCTTTATTATGATTTTTGTTTCTTTGTTTTGAAGAGGCATTTCAAAGATAGTATGAATTAGCAGAAGCATGAAAGCTTGTACTTTCTCAAAGCTATAAAATGGCAGTATGCCTTTTCTCAGTACATCTGATGTTATGATTTTAAGATATTGTTAACATGTAGTCAACATGATTTCAGATACTGTTGAGTTTGATTGCAAATACATCAGTTAAACTTACTTGCTATGTATGGTGATCCTGACTTCCAGTTATCTGGAATAATTTGAATTAATTTTTTACAGACTTGGAACTGAGGTAAGTATAAATAGAGATCAAGATCTTTATCTGATCTTTTATCATAAAACAGACATGTTAAAATTAGTCAATTACTGTTTGTAGTTACAGTATGAACTACCTCAACCCAGAATATTCAAGATTTCTCACTCTTATTATTTGTATAGTTTCATGGGTCAATCTGCTCTAGTAGGTTGTACCAGGTGCTGGTCAAAGTCAGGTGAAAAAGCTATGTCACAAGGAGCTGATAGTCTTAAAATATTAGGTAGCTGTACACTGTGTGTATGAAACACCTATTCCTAACAAACTGTGGCCTGTTTTTTATTTTCAGACAGTGGTGCTAAAATGAAAGATGTTAAATCAAATGCTATAGGCCATGGTCCTTACTTTTGCATGTGAATAATTTTGTTCTCAAAGTTTGCCATGTGCAATCTGGTATTTCAGCTCTGTGTTTATCTCCAAAATTAATACCAGGTAAATTTTTTCCCTTGATGGCAGATGGTTAGCTAGCATACATGCTTTTTCATTTTAATTAATTGCTTCTCACAAAATTTGTAATCTCCTAGTCTAAATCTCTTTTGTCTTTTAATATTAGTATAAAAATTCTATAACACTGTTCTCCCAGCAACGTATTGTGCTCTCCTTTGCCACATACCGGGATACATTCATGTACAGAAAGTAAAAATTGCTCTCATATTTCCTGTTGCATGTTTTATGCTTCTGAACTACTTAAATACTTAAATACTTAAATACTTAAATATACTTAATATTTACTTAAATATATCCTACAGTGAAATTTCCCCATGTATCTGTGCTGTGTTTAACAACAAATCTTACTTATATTCAGGAAGGTTGAAATTGTTTGTGATGTGAGCCATCTGTGTCAAACTATATTGAGTGCTAAGCAGTGAGTGGAGTCAAAATACTATGTATGAAGGGCATCACACCTGAGCAGCAGGGTTTGGTGTGGTCATAGTGTAAACCACCTTTTGGGTACTGAACTGGTCTGATTTTTTTAATTGATTATAGCCTAGGGCTTTCAGGCAGTAATTGACGTTGGACCTCAACCCAGTCTTCCACATTTTAAGCACATTGGCTTCTGGGGGAAATGTATATGAGGAAGTACTTAGGTATTTACATGTATCAGTTTTAATCTATGCAGGATAGGAGCTTTGCAATGAAACTTTGTTCCAACTGGAGTAATTCTGTTATTCCTTGAGCAGAACCAAGCCCTTTCCTTTGCTAAAAATCATTTTTACTCCAGGGCCTATCATGGCTTGGATCCAAGTGGGGAGATGGGCAGCCATCCAGCTACTGCTTTTGAGAGTCCACTGAGACTACAGCAAAGCAGTATGTCTTATGTAATGTAAATAGATGAAGTTAATAAAAATTTATGTCTGATGTTTGGGTTTTAAGCATTCATGATTTAATATAATCAGATATATGCTATGTTAATTAAATCAGATTCCAGACATATGCATCCCTTAAGAAGAAATATTGATATGACTGAGAATTTGGTATGTTCTCCAAACAACTTTTTTACATTCCAGAGTGAAATATGTATGATTTGGGAAAAAAAAAAGAGTCCCACTAACAAAACTGACAGTAGGTTATGGTGAAGTAATACCTTGATTATACAAAATGCAAGCTCATGAGTCTTGAGTATTGATAATCCAATGTACTCAGCTTAAAACAATTACCTTGTATTATTTTATTTCTACATACCAAATTTTTAAATCAGCCACCATAACTCTCTTACAATTACTTTGACTTTCACTTATCTTACAGTTAAGGTTACTGTCTAGAATAGAAAGAAATTCTGTACCTCTAATGTTAGAGCAAAGAGGATATAAAAATCTGCAGGCAGGCTACTGTCTCCAAGATAATGTTGGTTGTCTCTGTAGCACTGTGCAATAAGCCATCTTTTTCTCATTTTTACCTGTGTTTAAAACCCAATCCTCTAATTAGGCAAACAGGAACAAATTAAAAACATAACACAGCAGCTGTGCTCTACAAGTTGCTTTATGCATCCCAAAGCAGGCAATCAGTGGTCCAGTTCTGGAGAACATAGTCATTTATAGCTCGCTTTGTGATATGGTTTTAAATGGCCTTCAGTGGTGCGAAAGGCTGCCAATTTTTTCAAGACATCTGAGCAGCACAGTTCCTCAGGTTTTTTTAGGAAATATCCATGGTCATGCTGCATGTGTTATAGACAAATACCATATAAACTCTGAAGCGTGGTTGGGACTCCCATCAGCAGAATAGTCCCATAGGAGACTAATTTCCTCAGAAGTGGCTGGAAAGGGCAGCCAGATGAAGAATCCCTTCCCATAGGAACTGTATATTTTGGAACTTATTTCATGGGGTTTCAATAACTTCTAAGTATTTTGTTTGTTTTGTGGATATTTGTTTTTCTCTTTGTTTTGTTGTTGTTGTTGTTGTTGTGGTTGTTTCTTTGTTGTTGTTGTTTTTAAATACCTTATCAATAAAACCAAACTGTTATTGCAAAAGGGTCATTTTTAACAAAATTTACCTTAGGAAAAGAGTATGGAATTTACTGACATTTTCACAAATTATCCCTTTTTGTGAAAGTTTCTGTGTGTTTGTTACAGATGCACACATAACCAAATCCAACAGGAGTTAAAAGTCAGGTTTATTCTTCAGTAAAAGTTAGTTAAAATTCCAGCAACATTTTATAAAACCACAGGCTCAATGGTGTGAGGGAAATTAGTACTACACAGGCGACTTAAGAATCCTTGAGATGTAAATTGATGGCCCAAAATGCGCGTATCCCCCCCCTACAAGCTGCGGGCTCTCTCCCTCAGGAGTTACCTCGGGCAGTGCCCGACCCGAGGGGGAGTCCCTGACTGCAGACCCGCTGCTCCCAGCAGGACAGATTCCAATGCGACCTCCGGTGGGACCCCATCTACGACCCCTGTGTCGTAGTTTAACGCCAGTGAGCAACTAAACACCACGCAGCTGCTCACCCCTTCCCGCC
>JANZLQ010000040.1:11118407-11134442 GCA_026212715.1 Elanus axillaris
AACTGTATTTCTGGAGAGCGCCACTGAGTGGGGAAGATGATGATAATTATTTTTCTATTTTTAAGGGTTATTTATATTGAGATTTAATGAGTTCCATGGAGCACAGTTCTGTCTTTTTTCATCTATGTTCTGCAAATGGTTGTAAATGTAACTCTTTGTAACCAGAAGTTTGAGATGTACCTTACTTGTATCAGTAAGTGGAGAGGGAGGAAGCAACATGTTTGGAGCAAGAGCTGGACTTTATATACTACTTTGTCATCTTCTATTACAAAGAAAAGCTTTTATACCCAATATGTTGCCATTTAAACTCTGTTCAGGAAGTAGCCTGTTGTCATCACAGATGCAAGTAAATGTTGAGAATCCTGGAGTTCAGGAATATTACTCAATTAGACTAAAAGACAATCTGACTATGTCTTGGAATGTGTGTGTCTTTCTGAGTCAGTATGCTTTAATTTTTTTGTCTTTAAAAAGCTATAGAAACTCAAATGTCTAGCCTTTTATTTGGAATGAAATAGGGAGGATTTGTGGGACAATCACTTACAAAGTTAATATATCATTTTTTTCTAGGTTTCAAGGGAATATGATGGGCATCTTTCCTGGGCTCCTTTAGAATGCAAGTCCTCTAGCCCCTGGCATATGCAACTGCAGTTGGTGACTATGGGGATGGATTTTATTATTATTCTTCATGCATTCAGCTGCATTCAGTGGGATCATACTTATAAAATGAGGAAGTTTTGTTCTTCCCTTGAAATATATCCAAAGTTGGAACTGAAGAATATTGTCCTTCAGGGCAGTGAAAGTAAAAATTTGTGACATTTTAAATGAATAGGCTTGTTGCTTATGTAAATTACTAGTAAACCAGCTCTCTGTATCTATGTCACTATAATCCATTCTTCTCTCCACACCTTAGAAGCCTGTTTTTTCCTGGATTTTATTAAATGCTCTTAAAATACCTTGCTCCTTTCCATCTAAATCAAATACTGCTGATCCCAGTCCTCTACTTAATTTAAATTTAACATGTCTTTTTAGTCCCTGATGGGTTAAAGTTTCTATTCTTTAGCACAACCTTTGCTATCATAATATATATATATTGCAGAATCCTATTGCTTTGCTATACATATGCCAGATCTAATATCTAATGGAGCTATCTTACAAAAATTTAATTCAATACATTCATATACAGGTGATAAGTTTGTAGGCAACTTCCTTCCTTTGCCATTCTCTTCAGATAAAAAAAATATTAATGCAGCAGCTAAGTGTGGACTACTCATACTATAGAAGTGAGATTTTTGCATTCTTCTGCACAGAATTAAAGTCACTCTACTCTAGTACTGGAATAACTTCTGAAAAATGGCCTAAGTGACAGCACTTAGCATCCACAGTTTTAATATTCCTTGAGACTGAAACCTTGGCTATTGTGAAGTCAACAGCAAAGCTACTATTGATTGGAACTGAACTTGGATCTGATGACTGAGGTGAAAAGAGAGCAGCTGACACTGACTGGGAGGGAAGGAGGAAAAGCAGAGTTAGCTTATAGACTCAGAAGGAAAAAAATATTGCTATTTAGATTTTGAAGAAGTAAAAATAGCTTTGCTTCCAACAGTGACTATGGGGACCCAGAGTAGGAGGACAAGAGGAAGCTCTTAATATGAGCACTTTGAAAAAATTCTGAAATTCATATTGTTTGTGTATCCTATATAGATGAGGGTCTGAAAAAATGAAGCTATTTTCACTGTCTGGATGTTAAGATTGAGTTCTGGCTTTACTCCATGTCCCCATGTATTTTCAAAATAAACACTTCTGTTGATTTTAAAAATAGATTTTTCTTTCCAAATGATAAGCTCTGATTAAAAGACCAGGAGTTTCAGTGACTTTAACAGCAACGAACCCCTTTTGTACTTCCAATATAACATACACAGAAGTATATAAACTGGTTGGATTTTATTACCAGTTGACCATACATTATTTAACCAGAAAGTCACTTTATTTTCTGTAATCTGGCTATCAAATTCTTCTTCCCTACAAGCACTCCTGAAATGCCAACCATTCTGCCAAGCTGTTTCTTATGCTTATTGTAATTCTGGCATTCTTTCTTTCATGTAGGAGGAAAAATATTATCCTAATCAGTACACTTCAAAGATCCTGTAAAAAATATCAGAGCAAAGCTTAGATTCTGGTCAGACTTAGATTTTTTCTTTTTTCTTTCTTCTCTTTTTTTTCCCCCATTGAATCTCCTCTCTTCTGACACTCAGTTTTAGGAAGGGGGCAAATGGGATTCATTTTGCCTCAGAATTTTACTGTGAATGCTTCCAAAACATATCACCCAAATGATAGAGCAAGACAATACTCTTCAAAAATAACTTTATTAATCAAAACTGGTCTGATATTATTCCTAGTCCAGTAATGTAATGATCAGGATAGAATTTGATGGAATGTGTACAGGATCTCTCTGCATCTACAGACCCTTTTAAAAAGCCTGAAGAGAAGAAGAAATAAGTTTGTCTTTTCTCCATTGAAATTCCAATATTGAATTATTTACCATGGATCTTTTGGCTACAAATTTAGGAGAGAAGAGTAGACAATGTAAGCATTAAGATCATTTATAAGTGTATTATGAGCTCATCATCTGGACACTGGCAAGACAGAAAATAAGAAATATTCAGTGTAAACCTAGTTTAATTGGATTTAACTGAAGACAGTAACAGCTCATACTTCTAATATACAAGATGAATAAAAATCAGATGAAGACTTGTAATAACTTACAAAAATGAAAAAACAGCCCTAGTGTTTGGCCCAATCTGATGAAAAGTAATGGGAACCATAGCAGAAATCTACCTTCTTACAATTAATTAAACCATTAGGGTTTTAATGGAGAAACTTAAGGAAGAGGTTCCTTTGCTTAAATCATGGTATGTATGCTCTGTTTTCTACAAGAGTAATTAAATCTAAATCATAAATTCAAAGTAATGCATGTCCATAGGTCTTTCTTCTTCGAGTGAGCAGAAATAAGAGGCAGTATTTTACATTTTTTCCCCTTTTGCCAAGGAAAAGAGGTGTGCAATGATAAAAGAAAAGATTTTGAAACCTTCCAGTTGGGGGTGAATGACTATATTCATGTGACTGAAATGCAATTAGTAGAGCTAAACTTAGTTCTCTTCCCTTTAGTAGAAAAAAATCTCTATCTGCAGTGGGAGAGGCAAGCAGCTGGTGTATTAAGACCATTGCTAAAGTAGTCAGATGTATGGCATTATTTTTTAATGTACAGTATCAAGAGCTTTGCTTTCCTGGCCTGAGATAGGAATGTTTTGCTACTGAAGCCAATCTGACAAATGGGATAGTTTTGTAGAAAATTTCAACTTTAGGATAATAACACTGAAAGAAGAAAACTGTCTCCTGAAAAACATGAGCTGAAATTGTCAAGTATCAATTCAGATGTCTCCAAGATTTGTCAGACTGGTTCTTGCTTAGTCAATGGTGAGCCCACCATTAAAAAATGCCCTGGCTTCTTTTCCTGACCTGTCTTGTGTTTTTGCCCTGGTTGTGATCATCAATGAAAATGTAGACCAGATGTGGAACATAGGACATTGGAGAGAAAGAAGACATCTGAAATGGATTCCCAAATAGCATATCCAAACATGTTTAAATTGCTTGTTTGGCATGAGTGGGGAATTCAAAGGGGAGAAATAGGAAATGTTGGGAGCTTAAAATAGTTCACGTGCACGTACCTTTTTTATAATGCACACTTATTTGACAAAAAGCATTCACCAGTTGAAAAAATAAATTTAGTTGAAACCCAGATTTTCCATTAAAGTCCGTTTCAAGGAAAACTTTCTCATCGAAATAGTTACTATGTACTATTTGATTTGGCTCACAGTGACACATGCAGCTGTTATTGACCAGATTCTTGAAATGGGTTTTATTTGAAGCATTAATGTGCTTAGCTACTGGCACACTCTTCCAAGAAAGACTTCCTGGGGATTTTGCCATTTTGTCTAAGTAAAAGTAATAATTAATAAATAAAACAGGTAAAATGAAATAACCAAACTGAAATCAAGAGATATCCAAACTGAAGTTGTTGGAACCTGTTTGCTTTTAACAAGCCCCTTGAAGCCTGCAGAAGGGAAATGCTCTCCTCCTTTGCAGTTCGGATGTTGAAATCGCTGCTAAAGCTTCTACTTTGAACTTGTATGGAGCAAGAGCAGTATTTCATGGATTTTTAATGCAGCATCAAAGCTAGTTTAAACACCAAAAAGTTTGGTTACTTCTCACTTCTGCATAATTACAAAGGCCAGGAAGAAATTTAAGAAAATGAAATACCAATACAAATAATATCCATTTTCACTGCAAATTACATTGTCAAAAAGACCTTTGCTGATGCAGAAGATTGCCACACACACAAAAAAAAAGCTCCAAAAACTGTTTTCAATTTGGTTGGGAAGCTGAGCCATCATAGGTTTGAAAATTAATGAAACTGTAAGCACATTAAAAATTTTAATAATTATTAAGATTGCAAATGTTCCTAGGGAAATAGTGATTTTGCTATCCACTCGCTAAACAGCGGTCGCATATATGATTAAGTACTTATCAGTGGGGAAAAAAGAAACCATGGTTAGAGTTCAAAATCATGGCATTTTCTGAAATTTTAATAGTGTTCTCTATTTTCTGAATGGAGCAATTGAGATGCACGCTAGCTTTGAACTCTTAGGGAGTCAGTGAAGGAGTAGTATGTGTCCAATATGCTTCCAAATTAGAGTTAATTAATACACTGGCTCTTGAAAATCAATAAGGAAAATGAGGTTACATGATAGAGGAAATTTACCGCCATCTCTTGAAGCTTTGGGATTTATTCATGTGCAGAATTTTTGTACTTTCAGGTAATATGAATAATTGCCCTTTAGAAACTGGACTTTATACTCAGTCCAAAAATGCACATTGGATTATCAGTGCAGGTTCTTAATGGAGGACTAAATGACATAGAGAGACTGAGAAAGGATGTCTGGGAGTGATAAACAAGCCTGGAATCTTCAAGTATTTAAAGTATATCCTGACTGCTTCACAAGGGACCTGTAGACTACAGACATTTATAGTGGGAAGGTGAGGAGGTGAGTTTGGACACAGGCCCGAGTAGTGAGACATCTATAGGGAAAGGGATTCTTTGGGGTGAAGCAACACGTCTCTATGTCCTCAATATGTTATGGGCTCTGCATTCCCAACTACTTCTTGGAAATGAGCACGGTTATAGTTTAATCTCCCAAGTATTTCCTCACACCTCCTTCCTCCACACCTCCCCCCCACCCCCGAAAGTCAGTAGAATACACCAACTTTAAGCTTTCTGAGCAAAGTGGGTTAGTATGTGTTCAATGTTTTTACATTTGTATTTTATCCTTTACCCTTCAAATCCTGCTGCAGGCATCTCATACAACTGCTCTTTAAAATGTACTCTCACTGTTTATGTGTTGCTGATCTCTGTGTCTCTGAGACAATGGAACAGAATTGCACAAAAATGAAAAACATTCCTTCAATCATACAATCTTGTGGATGACCAAAAATGAACACACAACAGTAAATACCTATTTTACAATTTTTTGAGTGACCAATATCTTTAGAAGGTCATTTCCTAATGCATATCTTCAGGGAACAATATTGCCTGTATTAAAACATGCATCTGGTTCATTACTATATTTATGCACAATACCAGCTTAAACAACCATATATTTTAATTCAATGCATTTCTGGTTTCCTCAAGATTAACTCTATGATTCTCTGTAGGCATAAAAAATTAATAAGCATCTAATGAAACATATAATTCACTGAGATCGATTGTGGGAATTAATCTCAGTAAGTGAGCATCCCAAAGTAAGATCTTTTTCCACTGAAGATATGTACCATGAAAAATGGTACAATATATCTTTCTTTATCATAAAATCAGATAAAAGTAAAACATGGTAATTGTTGTTTGGTACAACAAGACATAGTAGAGAAATGAGAGAATTAGGGATAGAAAAGAACATATATTATCTTAACAATTCTTTGAAATCATGACTGGTTAACATAAGACCCTAGGATTAAAAAAATAGATCTAATCACGTCCCATCTACACTTTCCAGGAAAAGAACTATATTATATGAAACACTTAAAACAGGGAAATGGAAGGTTTGTTAAAAGGCAGGCGGGTGACTGTAAATGGAATAGAACTAGACTGTCTTTTGAGATGTTTTGAGTATGCTGGCCAAATAGGCTTGTCATTGATCACATTCATGCTGAAGCTGACAGTGGTTTGATTAGACAGCTAAAGCTTATTTATTTGCCAATGGATGTGTTTCTGTTTCCCGATTTTTGCTACTTCTATTTTTGTCATTACTTTTGTTCCTTTTTGATTCAGGAGTTCTTTGTAGATGACAAATGTTTTTACAGTAACAACTTATGGCGTGACCTGAAAGGACTTTTAAAGTATTTTATTGAGTTCCTAAAGTGATATTCTACGTTAGCCAATGTTTAGATTTGCCCCAGGTCAAATTGTATTGGTGTTTAGAAACTACTCACAGAACTCCATGGTAGTGCTTTTACTGCAGGGTGTAGGGATGGTTCCAATCCACACCTTACACACTGTCACTAAGGTGGTAATTCTTTAGTAGTGTACAGCAGTACTCCAGAAAGGGGATTGAAAACTGAAATAGCTACTGGAAATATCACTGGGACATTTAAAAACTCAGAGTGTAACTGTTTGTGCTGGAATTTGACACGAAGTTTAACCTTGCCTTTTTACTGCATATCTAGTAACCTCAGCTGTTGTAGATCTTTTATGTTTCAGCCCAAATATGAGAGCAACTTATCAAATGCAGCACTTCCCTGCTTTTTATACTGGTAGCTGTTACAGCCTTGAGGTCAAACATTTTCAAGTTGAATTTGGTCAACACTTTTCAAATGTCAGCATTTTAAATTATTTTTCCCCTCTTCCTTCCCTATGTAATAAGAGGAAAAATGGCAGATCTACTTGCAAGGTCATATGAGAAGCTGGACCAGTGACGCCAAGTTGTGTTTAGTTTTTCAGCTACTTGTTGCTTTGTATCAATGTTCCTAAAGCTTAGACATAAGTTTAAAAAAACAAAACAAAACAAAATAAACAAAACAAACACCAAAACCTTGGCTATCTAATCCTCATCTGGGAAAAATATCCTCAGTCTTGCTTAAAGAATTTGCTTGGAAAATGTCGGAGAGATATTGGATCATAGATTAATAGATTATAGATGTATATTTTAGTATTGTTAGGAAGTCTTTTGAAACTAAATAATATGATCTGGTAAGGAGGATTATGGCTTAGGAGAAGAAGTCAGTAAATTGCAAGATTTCAGGTGGCTTTTTCTGATTTAAAACAGTATTAGTAAGTCTTTGGCTTCTTAAAAAAGTAGAAGGCTGAATACAGTAGAGATGAGAAAGTCTGTATATCACATTGCTTTTGAACTGTAGAGTGAAGGATGAAGACAACACGGAAAGAAAATTTGGTTTGGATGGGAAAAAGAACACAGATTTGAGAACAAATACTGAGATATCTTAGGTATTTGACTATAAGAATGAATATTAGGTGGAGAATTGAGTCACAAAGAGGTGAAGCTGCTTGCTCAAAGTCAATTTGCAAGTTGATAGAAAAATGTGGAAACTGCTGTTCTGTGTACAGTGGAGCAGGTTTACTTCATGGTTGGCCTGGCCCATCACATCTACCATGGTAGGCACCTGGATTTGCTGTTCCCTGTGCAGACTTTCTTTTGCAAGGAAATATGGTCAATAAGAAGTTCATGGTGCACTTCAGCAGGTACCCTGGTCTTGGTTATTCATGGACTCTGGATTGCAGGACACAATCAATTGCATCCTGCTTGATGCCTTAACCAAAAGATAAGCCTTAGTGGTGTTTTTCTGGAGCTTTTTACCATTTCGAGGTTAATGATATCCTTAAGTGTCACACGTGGAATTAAAACAGTGAGGTACTTCTGCAAATTAATTACTCCTTACTGAAAGCAACATACAGCACTCCTCAAACAATAAAGCTCTGTTGGGATGTTGTAATTCTCTTTTATAAGACATTGCTTGCTCATTCTGGAATCATTAAAAATCAGCCACCAAATCAATGAGTCTCATTAGAAACCTGTCTTTTTGCTTAATACTATTGATTTAATCTGTTTTAGAAATCCCTATTAACCATTAGTCAATTAAACTCATGACAGTTATATAGGTTAGGTAAACCTGACTATTACCTCAGAGAGCTCAGAGTAGATTAAGTGATTATCATTCTTTTAATTAAAAGACACAGTTTAGATACTTTGTACCCTCTAAAGCTTCTATGATAAAGTCTTCCACCAATGGTAATTAGATATGAATAATACATATATTTATACACTAAAAGCTAAATAAGTGCCTGATAGTTTAAAAAAACCAGTTTGTGCAGTTAATATGGTGTATGAGATGCATAAAACTGAAAGGCAATTATTTGATGAAGAAATTTATCTCTGTGTGACAAATGCATTATTCCTAAGCCTGCCAAATAGGTTTGAATAGGTCAATAGTGTGCAGGTATAACTGACGGAGCCAATGCACCCTTGTAGTCTTCTGAACCTTATATCATCTACCCACACTGTCTGTACTGATCCTAGTAACCAGCGCCTCTACTCTTGACTCATATCTCCAGTTATTCAAATGCTTGGTTTTTATGCTTCACTCTCAGAAATGTAGGGGTGAACTGGGGAAACCTTGTCTCTTCCTCCTGTCTCTCCTTTGCTGACCCTTTACTCAGCAGTTAGTAGGTGAAAACAGCTCCTTCCATTGCAAAGAAAAGCAGAAATAGGGACTAGGCAATCTATAAATCCCATTCCATCTCCTAATATGAGATGAGAGAAACTTTCTAGTCAAACCCAGCTGTATCTCAGTGATTTTTCAGAATAAGAATTCAAGTAATACCAAACCTGGGACAGAATAGATTTTCTCTGGGATACAAGCTTGAGTTTTCTAAACAAATTACATTTTGAATATTCAGTACTGTTCCATAAAAACGTGCTTACTTCTCACATTTTCATCTGTCTTTTCTAGAAAAAGAGAGTCAAATATTCCCTTTGCATATATTTAAAGATTAAAAACAAGCCCTTTTTAAACCATTGGCATATTCTTTTAATTCCTACTTGTAGAGACTGAAAAACAGAGGAAGAAAAATGTCAGTTCTGGCTTATTTGTGTTTTCCACATAATAGTACTGAATTGTTGATGGTTCTCTGTGAAATCCAACTGAATGAAATGCCCTCAAATAGTAGTGTTTTCTTTAAATAGGTTTAATTTTGTGTTTCTTGTTCACTAATAATTTGAAAAGAAGGCACTTTACTTGTGTGGTAGGCTTCCTTAGCTCTAAATACTCTTTCTCTTCATTTCAAGTGCTTTTCAAATGAGAAAGTATATGTTTCCATTGCAGAACACAGTGTACTGAGAAGCACTGCTGGAAATGAATTAATTGAAAAATTTCTAAATTGTTTGTTTAGGCTCAATCTACGAAAAGACTTGGGTTCTGTAGTGCTCGGCATCTAAGCTGATATTTAAATGTATTTCTAAATTCAGCTCCTAGACAAATTAAGCTTAAAAGCATTCACTGTCTTCCCTCATGAACTGTTCATAATTACTGTATTTTTCAAGGCTCTCTTCCTTCACATCACAATTGTTTTAAGTGTAATTATACTATACTACTATTATACTGAAATTAAAAATGCTCCTTCATTGTTGTTCCATATGCTTTTATGAAGCATTAGTTTCTTCCACATTAAAAAGGAGATATACATATTTCTGTGAGAACTCCAGATACAGAGGTTTATGACTTCTCTAACTTGCATTAAATTGTTGTCAATAGTGGGATAATTTTAACCATGCTCCCTCCCTTCCCTTCTCTCACTATCTATCCATACTTATAGGCATATATGTATAGGTATATATATGTGCATGTATATGTCCTATTGCTAGTTTGCAGGTTTGTGGATCTTGGCATGAAAAAGGCCAATGTCTCTGGAATTATTCCTGTGATTGTGCAAAGCTTTCCAGCATCTGCTGTAACTGCTGGTCTTATTTCAGTGAATAGCTACTGTTGTGCTGTAGCCAAAACTTGTACCAGCATTTCCTGGATAAAAGAGTTTGTGCTGAATTTTAGATGCCCATGTTCATATGCTACATCTAAAGCAGTCATCACAGCTCCTGTCAGAGAGGATAGAGTAGAAGTGGGCACTTCCAGGGATGTTTACGTCATTTAAAGACAGATTTCTAAAATAGTTCAGCAAAAATGTGTTTTAAAAGTGCTTTTTCTTTCCATTATCTATAAAGGGAGTCTATAATTAGATCAGACATAGATGGTTACATCACAGAAGTCTAAAGTTAGGTGATATGAATCCCACACTAAAATTTGGTCTCTGTAAATTTTAGATCTAATTCTAAGAAGTGCGGCACACATTTATAAAGAACATTTTGAAGGGTTTTGGGCCATAGATATCTATATCACTTTTAATTTTTGCTAGGATTGTCAGCAGTTTTAATTTCTCAGTCTAGCTCTTGCTCAGGGAACTTAGCAGCAGCCATGAAAAAATGAAAAGTATTTTTATGCCTATTAATTTAAGCAGTTAATTAGAAAACAAGCTTTTAAAAATAAAACCAAGATATATGCTGCGCATTAAGCAAAGAAATCTGAAAATTGACACAATGTCTGTGCCTTCATGGCTACAAAAGTCTACTTTTGATCATAACCTCATAGAGATGTTAACTTTATATCCCTTTGATGCCATATAAGGTGTGAAGAACCTCCCCATGTTAATAAGCACACCAAAGAAAAAAAAATATCTCTGATTGGCAGGAATACCACATCATTAGTATATTTGTTACATGCTTCCAAAATTCACTCTTAGCTGGTATGATAGGTTGACCCTGGCTCAACGCCAGGTGCCCACCAAAGCCATTCTATCACTCCCCCCTCCTTCACTGGACAGGGGAGAGAAAAATATCACAAAGGGCTTGTGGGTCAAGATAAGGACAGGAGACGGAGCGTTCACCATTCACCATCACGGGCAAAACAGGCTCAGCTTGGGGAAAATTAACTCAATTTATTACAAATGAAAACAGAGTAGGGTAGTGAGAAATAAAACCAAATCTCAAAACACCTTCCCTCCACCCCTCCCTTCTTCCCGGGCACAGCTTCACTCCCAGATTCTCCACCTACTCCCCCAGCGGCACAGGGAGACAGGGAATGGGGGTTGGGGTCAGTTCATCACACGTTGTCTTTGCTGCTTCATCCTCCTCAGGGGCAGGACTCATCATACTCTTCCCCTGCTCCAGCATGGGGTCCCTCCCACGGGAGACAGTCCTCCACGAACTTCTCCAAAGTGGGTCCTTACCACGGGCTACAGTTCTTCATGAACTCCTCCAGCGTGGGTCCCTTCCACAGTGTGCAGTCCTTCAGGAGCACACTGCTCCAGCGTGGGTCCCCCACGGGGTCACAGGTCCTGCCAGAAAACCTGCTCCATCGGCTCCTCTATCCACAGAGCCATAGGTCCTGCCAGGAGCCTGCTTCAGTGTGGGCTTCCCACGGGGTCCCAGCCTCCTTCAGGGACCCACCTGCTCCAGTGTGGGGTCCTCCATGGGCTGTGGGTGGAGATCTGCTCCACCATGGACCTCCATGGACTGCAGGGGGACAACCTGCCTCACCGTGGTCTTCCCCAAGGGCTGCAGGGGAATCTCTGCTCCAGTGCCTGAAGCACCTCCTCCTCCCGTCCTTCTTCACTGACCTTGGTGTGAAGCACCTCCTCCTCTCCTCCTTCTTCACTGACCTTGGTGTCTGCAGAGTTATTTCTCTTACATGTTCTCACTCTCTGGCTGCCATTTCTCTCTGTCCCACAACTTTTTTTCCCTTCTTAAAAATGTTACCACAGAGGCGTTACCACTATCACTGATGGGCTCGGCCTTGGCTGGCAGTGGGTCCATCTTAGAGCCGGCTGTCATTGGCTCTATCAGACATGGGGGAAGCTTCTCACAGAAGCCACCCGTGTAGCTTCCCCACTACCAAAACCTTGCCACAGAAACACAATACAGCTGGCTGCTATTCCAAGCTGTCTATTTCTTTTTCCCTCCCCCACAAGTAACTAAGATAATGTCCTGGTTCTACTGAAATCTCTGAGAGTCTCAACCCATGAGGCTCCTGTTTGACTGAAGTGGTGCAAGAGCACTAAAGTCTTAATTTCTGCTCTGCTTAATAGGAGGCTCAAGAGGAGACCTGTACTGTGGGCTTTCTAGATCGGTCAGTGACAATTTGTGAGATGCTTCAAGAAAACAAACACACACACACACTCTCCTCCCAACAGCCCCTATGACTTGATCTAGAAATTGGGGATTTTGAGAAATAACAGAAGTTATTCCAGATAGTTTTAAGTCTCTCATAATTTGTTAACTGGCATCTAGGAAATGTGCAAAAACAACTGACGGTCTTTGATCTGTCTTATTCACTAGAAAGATGAAGTATAGATTAAAGCTATATTCAGTGCTTGCTCAAAGTTCTAGAGATGAATGTCCTTTTGATTTTGAAAGTAAAATTAATGCCTAAGAAAACCACACCATGACCTTTAAAAGTCCCTTCCATTATTGAGCCTCTCAAGTTAGGCTTAGCAGATGGCAAAGTTGATTATGGAGAAATTTTCTTTTGTAATGTACAAACAATAATTTAATAACTGCTGTTGGTTGAGGAATTGCTTGAGATGTGAGGGGTTGGTGTCCTCATAACAGATCCATAATTATGGAAGTGCTGTGGAAGTTAGTGCACTGGACTTGTGTCTGACAGACATGGGATGCAGGCGCTCTGTTGCTGGAGAGTTAATGAGAGGCATTGGGCACAATTAAGTCTTGGACTTGAGTGCTATAATAGTGATTCTGAGAAAATTTAGATATTAGATAAGTAGAATATGAGGTCACAGGTTATGTGTTTTACATTCAGAGTCTTTGGGTAACACACAAAACAGGTACAGGCCCACTTCTCTTTCTTCCAGATTAGATCCTAAATATACAGCTATTAGATCATATTCTCTCATTCCAGGGTATTTAAAACTGAATTCCTTCCACCCCTATCTGACAACAGGAAAAGTGCTATAGGAAGCTGGAAAGTGCACCCATGCAGCATAAGCTAAAGCCCCATGATCCTGGTGGTCTCCTGGAGCCCAGCCTGCCTCAGGATGGAGACTGAACTGCTGCCATTCCAGTCAAGCTGGATGTCCCATGACTCCTGAGCACACCTGAAGAGAGAACTTTGAAATTATGAGATTTTTTTACTAGTGGAAAATCTGAGCACCCCTAAGTACATGCAGCTCTCCTGAAGATTACTTTTGTGGATTTTAGGCACCTCATCCTTTGTTTGCTAAGAGTGCTTCAGCTTCAGGACATAACAGTTATCTTCAGGACATAACAGTAGTTGTACTGACTTCCCTGTGATGTGGAGGGTGAATATGTTAAAGATTGTAAGATATATACATACTGTGAGAATGGGAGCCATATAAATACTGGCCCATTTTTATGGCAGTGATAGAATATGTAATTGGCATTGTTCAAAGCTACAAAGCTGATTTTATGAGAGGTCTGTATTTTTAATGTTTCAATTAAGGTTACAACTTCTGTTGCCCACTCAGATATACTGTAAAGTTGTTAGAAATCTAGTTCATACATGACTATGAAATACAGCATATTAATTATGCACTTTATAATAGTGTTTTTTATTAGAAACATATCATTCATAGGTGTGTCTCAAAACTGCACAAGAGCAAGTTACTCGATTTCCCAGTTTATTTATTCATAAAGTCTGAAGTGCTTAGCAAGAAATGAAACAAAAATGTTGAAATACAGCAAATTCTTCATTTTGACATATATATGGCTTATGCTTGTCAAAACATTAATCTTTAATCAATGTTTGAAATAAAGAGGCTAGTGCTCATTAAATACAAGATCTGGAGAAATAGTTGTGGTTAGTCAGTAAAGTGTGACTTCTTTATGGATGCTAAAAAACATTTCAATGGCCTACATGTTAAAGATGCTGATGCATTAATTGTTAATGCAAAATATCTTTTTATTTTTCATGATTCAGAAGTTAAAACTGTAGTTCAATTCTTAAAGGTATTTGAGTATGTGATTTCCACTGATCACAGTAAGACCTTGCTTCTAATTAATTTCTAGGAATTTGCCTTTTTCTCTATTGATGAGACACATGTTCAGGGACAGTGCCCAAAGTCCTAGCTCTTTCAAAGTAGCTTATTAGGATCACGTACTTTTCAGTGACATATCATAAAGTTAATCATGACTATTCTTGGCTTTTTTTTTTAAGACCCCTGCTTTAGAGGTGATGGGAACTGATAAACACCAGAGGCATTGTGAATCAACGAAAATTTCCCTGGCCTGATCAACTCACAATCTAGATAAACAGGCTATAGGTGATAAAACCTATGCAGGCCCCTCACCAAGGCAGTCTGTGCTGCATACCAGGATTAGGTACTGAAAAAGTTCCCTATTATTTAAGGAACTGAATCTTAAAATAAGTCTAGCTCTTCGCCTGAAATCTCTGGCCAAACTCCAAGGTTCATAATGTTCCATTGTAAACAAGTTTTTTGCTGGATACCAAAGACACTTCCAAGACAAGAACTGAGAGTAAAATTCAATATTTAGACCTTGCAATTCAATCATGATTAGACTTTGTGTGTCTTAAGAACAACCATTAGGCTGAATCATTGTCTTCTTTTGTTGAAGTCTATATGAGCTTTGCAGAAAATGATGAGAAGGGAATGGGGTCCTGGGAGTGCTTACAAGGAGAAGGGTGAAAAAAAATTCTACCGTGTAGTGTCAAACTGAGATTTGTTCTGTCAAATGAAAGAAATATTATCATAAGGCTAGCAAAACCAGGAAGAATACTCACTGAAAACTACACAGGTGGTGTCATTTTGAGAGGAAAAAAAGTAAACCGAGCAGAGTTCTACTGTGTAAGAAGAATGCTGGTTGACACAGGAAAGTATCTTCCAGTGATTAAGTCACACAGTATTTACAAAGGAATTCAACCTTGTGGTAGTCTGGTTCTACAGTTATTTAAAATGGGAGTTATCATAGGGGAAGAAAACTCAAGCTCAAGAACATTAGCAAAATACAATGTCAGAATGTTTAATTTCTTTATTCTCCTTGAAAAAAATGGAATTCTGGAAAAAAAAAAGTCAGAATTTTGCGTTACACTGCAGGCCATATTTACAATAGAAGATCTGAACTGAACCGATTTGCCTTTTAAGTATCACCTTTGTACCCTCTGAAATAAAGGATTAGTTTGTAGATTTATGTAAAGATGGGAGAAAATTGTTTTCTGACCCATGTTTAAGCAGAACTTGTTTCTCCAGAAGAGGTTGCTGCAAGTTCTGGTGAAGAAAAAACATTACAGACATTTTTGAAGATACTCTATTGAGAAAGGAAAGAGGAATCAAAAATCTGTAGGGAGCCACCTTACTGGATAAAAAAAAAATAAATTATACTGAATATTTCCATTGTGGTGTTTAGGAAGTAGATGGATATGTTCATGGTGGGTAAAATTTCAAAGAAAAGCCTCAATATAAAAACAGTTTGCAGTCACTAATATTAATTTAAAACAGAATGCTGAAATTTTCTGCAAGCAACAAAAATATGCTTCATAAATTTATTAATGTCTGCAGCCATTATAGTGTTGTAAGCCTTTCTTACTGTTGATTAGGAAGCAATGTGGCAAGGCATTTTGAAGAATTACTTTTGTGTATTGGGTTTCTGTGGGAAGGCTTTGGTAGCAGGGGGGCTACAGCGGTGGCTTCTGTAAGAAGCTGCTAGAAGCTTCCCCTATGTCTGACAGAGCCAATGCCAGCCGGCTCCAAGATGGATCCGCTGCTGGCCAAGGCCAAGCCCATCAGTGACAGTGGTATTGCCTCTGGGATAATGTATTTAGGATGGGAAAAAAAGTTGCAGTGGGCACAGAAACTGCAGCTGGAGA
>JANZLQ010000040.1:11134452-11148132 GCA_026212715.1 Elanus axillaris
CGCTGCTGGCCAAGGCCAAGCCCATCAGTGACAGTGGTATTGCCTCTGGGATAATGTATTTAGGCTGGGAAAAAAAGTTGCAGTGGGCACAGAAACTGCAGCTGGAGAGAGGAGTGATAACATGTAAGAAACAACACTGCAGACCCCCAGGTCAGTGAAGAAGGAGGGGGAGGACATGCTCCAGGCGCCAGAGCAGAGATTTCCCTGCAGCCCAGGGAGGTCCACGGTGGAGCAGATGCCCACCTGCAGCCCGTGGAGGACCCCATGCCAGAGCAGAGGGATGCCTGAAGGAGGCTGTGATCCTGTGGGAAGCCCGCCCTGGAGCAGGACCTGTGGCCCCATGGGGGCCCATGCTGGACCAGTCTGTGCCTGAAGGACTGCACCCCATGGAACACACCCACGCTGGAGCAGTTTGTGAAGAACTGCAGCCCATGGGAAGTACCCATGTTGGAGAAGTACATGGAGGGCTCTCTCCTGTTGGGAGGGACCCCACGCTGGAGCAGGGGAAGAATGTAATGAGTCCTGCCCCTGAGGATGATGAAGTGGCAGAGACAAAGTGTAATAAACTGACCCCAACCCTCATTCCCTGTCCCCCTCTGGGGGAGTAGGTAGAGAATTCGGGAGTGAAGCTGTGCCTGGGAAGAAAGGAGGGGTGGAAGGAAGGTGTTTTGAGATGTGATTTTATTTGTCATTGCCCTACTCTTGTTGATAGGCAATAAATTAAGTTAATTTTCCCAAGTTGAGTCTGTTTTGCCTGTGCTGGTAATTGCTGAGTGATGTCACCCTGTCCTTATCCCGACCCACAAGCCCTTTGGTATATTTTCTCTCCCCTGTTCAGCTGAAGGGGGAATGATAGAATGGCTTTGATAGGCACCTGGCATCCAGCCAGGGTCAACCCACCACAGTTTATAACTAGTAATGTTGTTTCATTTAATATGGTTAAATTGCAGGAGTATGTTACCCCTTTCACTTTTTTGCTTTTGAAAAAATAAGAGTGATTATTTTCCAAATACATTAGTGAGTGTTTTAGCATTTGAAAATTGTATTTTGCTTGAATGATTTCAAACAGAACTGAAGATTTCCTGCACTGTACAACAGTCTTAACCATCAGTTTCTACCACAGTAATGCAGATTAAAGTTACTGCTATTTATGTACTTATTTGATGACTTTGACACTAGTATTTCACAAATAAAAAAAAAAGGTGCATTTGAAGAAGAAAGTTAAATATTTTTTCATGTGTCTCTGGCACTCTGCTGAAAAAAAAACAGTTTTATATCCTTGCCCACTGTTCCAATCTGCTGAAGGGGTCCAGTGGTTAGTGGGCCTGTTGTCTTCTCCCTTTGAGTTTGATTAGAAATAGCGTTATTTCTTTCAGTGAGAGCCAGACAGATGTCTACTATTTTATTTTTACTATTTACAGTTTATTACAGCAGTTCCATGATACAAGGAAATTTATTTCCTTTTTAGAGCTGTGGAAACTGAGTCACAGATGGCAGTGTATGTTTTGCATGGCCAGGACTAAAAATTGATTGCAAGTAAGAGTTAGTGACCATTCTTCCACCCCACAATGTATTCATTTCAGTGCTGTTAATTATTTAAGCATTCAGGTGATTTTAGATACTAAAGCCAATGTCAACCTTTTTGCTGATGGGCTTGTTGCTTTGCAATAGAAGAGGAATGTCTTGTGCAAGAAAAAGAAAATAAATTATAGCATTTTCACTAGTATAATTGTCAACAATTAATGGACCTTAACTTTCTGAATAAAAGCAGCTACTCTAGGAACACTGGGCCTACACAACTAATTATGACTAAATATGACCCTCTAATTCTACAGATTTTTATTACCATAGTGTGTCCTGAGTGGTTCTCAATTGCTTTTACAATGAAAGGCCATGGGATCTGCAGTTTGTTGCATTAACACTGTGCAGTATGGTATCTGCAGTCCTAGTAATATGATATGGGAATGCATAACCAGTTGTACAGCATTCCTGTTTGTCTGGGGCTGTGTCTAAATGGGTTACTGGCTTTAGTGGGCCTACTGAGTTTCATGTAGTCACTGACCCAAAATTATTTGCAAGAGCACACCACAGAAAGGGAATAGAGAAAAGGGCACAGGCAACTGACAACTAATTTCAGGATGGACAGTCTTAAGAGCATGCAGAGAATGAGAAAAGATATTGAGTAAAAGAAAGGACTTATTTTGAAATGCACAGATCAGAGCAGAAAATGAAGGTCATGGGCTAAGTCTACAGAACCTTTAAAATATTGTAAGGAATCTTTAACAGATTCTAGCATGAAAGGTGTGCAAAACCTACCAAACTCATTCCACAAAGGCATGTTTACACCGTCTTAAAACTGCTAAAAGAGGCTTTCTGGTGCATGGACAGGCATCTTGCTTTTCTGTTTCAAAGGTATATACCTCTAATAAGAGAGAGAAGTAAAAAGAATTATTTTGTAATAAAAACAGTCTCTGTAAAGCTCATCTTAAAGGTCAGAAAATGCAGTACTTACCAGAATGCACCTTTGATTTCAGTACTTTGAGAACAGCTATTGGCACTATAGCTTAGAGTGCCAGTGTTCAACTTCTAAATGTTTATGCCCATGTTTTTATACACTCATTCCAGCTGTAAGAAAGATAGTCCACAGCAGATGGTAACAAATGAACTCTAAATTCCTAAGACAGCTCTTCTTCTAAAGCCTTAATACTAGCACACAGATCAATAATTGCAGAGAGGAAGTGTACCCACAGAAATCCTTAGTTTTGATGCAAACACTTGGGTTCTGATCCTAGATGCTCAGCACCATCCTATGAAGAGGCACTGGAGGAAGGTCTGTTAGAAGTGCACCAGTGTAGCCACAGTAGTGAAGTATTCTGTGGGGTGTTATTAGTTAAGATGAGGTGATTACCCACACAGAGCTTGGCCTGGCATCATGTGTCCCATGCATAGAGCATCTCAGCTGGATGTAACCAGTAACTCAGAATAACACTGTATCTCTACATGTGCCTGAAAACCTCAATCTGTCCTCAGAAGGTCCTGTTCTTTACATCTCTTTCTGAACCAGCTGAAGCAGGACTTCAGTATGTCTTTTACCATATTTTCATTGAATAACAAACATTTCTTTTAAGACCCTGCATTGAAGAGTTCTCTGTGCAAGTGTGGAAGTATATTGCCTATTCTAAATATTTCTGCCTCTCCTGCTGATATTTCATCCTTCCAAAGGAGTTCTATTAAGCATTGAATATTATGAATTCAGCTTAAAAGTACAGCAACTCTTATGTTGTCATCAATTTCTTTTCCCCTCAGTTTTTCAGGGAAATAAATGTAATTTGAAGACTTTGAAACAGATAGCAGTTACGATATGTGGCTTGAAACTGACATATCAGATCTTCTCATTCCCACTTTGCCTTGTGAAGTTCACAGTGTGGACTGTGAAAACTTGTTCATTTGAAAAGCCAAAGTAAATAACATAATAAACAAGCAGAATGTCAAGATGGGTCCTTTTCTCTCCTCTCTTGCTCTAGTGCCAGTGAAGTCTGTTCCCAGCCACTGACTGTCACTGGACTTGAGGCTATATGAACAGTGCACAGACTTGCACAGAGAAGTTAGAACCTGATGTTTTTGGCAGCAGGCAATAGAGGAAACAAATAGGCAGTACATGAAATTTGGAAAACTATAAAGGGGAAAGGTGGGGGAGGAGGGTGTTGCATCAAAGGGTAAAGGAATTTGGCAGAAAATAATCCCCCTTGCATTCCAGCTTATCCTCAGGTGTCAGAGGTGCTGAGGCTGCTAGGTTTAGTTTCTGAGTGATGTCCAGTTCAGAGCTATAAGTCCAGTTGCACAATGATAAATGCACTTATAGCACACTGTACTTGGCTTAGCCATGTTCAATGCATGAGAATTACCAGACTTAGGGAGTTTGGTTGCGTTAACAAGCTACTGTGACTAGATTAACGAGCAGTGCAGTTTATTAAAGCAACAGTACAGGTTCTTTTGGATTACTAGTGAGAAATACACTGTATGCAAAGCATGTGCAAGTAATAATACAGGTGACTACAAGCACATAAAATTATGAAGGAAAGTGATCTAAAGATTTCAGTTTCCTGGGGAAGCACTCAGTACAGCTGAGTGTTCGAATCTCACCCAATAGGCGTCCCTATGCAGGGGGAAGAGAGGTTCAGCCCGTTGACTGATCCCAGAAGTCAGCAATATCCTCCCAACTGGTCTATCTTCCCTAATAGTCTTCCTCTTTTGGGGTTAAGGAGAAGATTGTAGAGGCTGTTTCAACTTGTTTAGATCACTGGTTATCGTGACCAGTTTATTTGCAAGTACTTCACCATCTATGCAGTTTAAGACTCCTAACCCTGTTCCTAAGATTCCAGTCACATCTCTCTTTGATCGTCTCGTGGGAGTGATGGCTCATCCATGCTGACCACCCTGCATCAGAAGTGCTCAGGAATGGTGAGCAGTTGGGTTTGATCACAGAGATGTTGATCTCCATTGATAATTGCACTCATTAGAGAGAATAAGATGGATTGAATAATACTTGGTTTTGACCTGTATGTTTAATTATACAAGGGCCAATGTTAAAGGTGTAAGGAGTTAGACTAATAAGAGACCAAGTGGATGCATTATCAAAAGTCTGTGGGGGCAAAGGTTTTCCATTTTTTACAATTGGCAGAGATGTCACTGTGTCAATCATAAACTCCAGTAATAATTCAGTGCCTCTATAACCCCAAAGACAATAAACAACAATAGGTCAGATAAAGGTAAGGTTATACCAAGAGTCTAAATTTTGTCTGTGATTTCATAACACTCCGTATTATAGACTTCTGGTCTGGTAGAATCAACATAGACTGTCTTAATTTCAGTTGGTATGCAATAGGTAGACCCATTGATCACTCAGCAGCTGATTTGTATTCTCTTTCCCAGAATGGCCATCTGAGGAGAGTCTGTCCAACTCCATTCACCTCTGGAATACACTAGAGATTCAAATCCCTTTTGTTTTGTGGTGTTCCTATGCTTGCACTGTATCTCAACAGTGCATGGTTCCAAGGGTCATCACCAAAGGCTATGGTATGAAGTGGTAGATTTCTAATTCCACTCAATAGTGTGGTCTCTGTATAGTTACTGGCAGACGTTTCAGATGGAGGATGTGGAACTAGGTTAGGCAGTGTAGTTGGGCCAGGTCCAACCATATCTATTTTAAATTTGAATGACAGTCCTATTCTGTGTTGCTGCCAAAGACAAACCACAATAGTGGGTTCCACCAGAGTGAAGCTATGCCAGCAATCCTGGTCATTGGTGATGCAATGGTTTGTTGCCATATTATGTGAGAAAGTGTCAACTCTTATTATTCTTGTGGCCCTTTCATGGGTTGACCCATTAATCATCCTTCACCCTACTTGAACTGCCTTTCCAGCTTTACCCTTCGGGAGTGGATACCACCTATCACAGGTCCACTTGTGTTTTGAAAACACTTTGGTCCCATGCATAACTACAAGGGGCCAAGTTTAAATTTTTCCTTGGCATTCCCGTAACCCCAGTATGTCTAACATAAGCTTGGGACCATGGCCATTCTGGATCACCTTGGCTGTAAAGCAGAAAAAATTGCATTGTCGAGACACAAATGAATCCAATCTCTTGGTTCATCATCTTAAAACCTGAGTTTCTAGGTACTGACTACGGCCAGTATGAGAGACGAAATTCCTTGGATGCACTTGAGGCTAGTGTAGGTTAATCCATCTGTCCACGTGCAGTTCATTTAGGATTTTTATAAACACAAATGTAAAGAAAATCTGCTTGGTCTTATTTGACTGAGAGTGTTGAAAAGAGGGTAAGATCCATTGGGTGCTAATCTGGTGTATTTTTCCTGAACAGTCTCTAGCTTCCCATGCATAGCTATTTTTGGGTGAGGATTAGTACCATTGGTACTGTTCCAATCTGAGGCATTTAGCTCTAAGTTCCCCGACCTATGCACTACTTTCACCTGTTTCAATCAGTCTTTCTCCTGGTGCCACTTCCACTGCTACAGCTTTATATTTCCACTCATTTTCTTGGTGAGATGATGCATCGGTGAACCACACCCCAGTAAAATTACTGCCTTCCTTCAACGGAGGTGCTTCCTGGATCGGAGATGGTTTGCTTAGTGGAGATTGGAACCACAGAGTGCCATCTATGTCCTTTTGCAGTTTAGACATTTTAATATTACCTTCGGTGACTAGCATAATTTCATTGATGCCTTTCAAATAAGCATACCACTTACGGACAGTGGATTTCTGGGCAATGCCAGCCAGTGGCACTGTCCCTTTAGGGGCTATATCTAAGAGTCGGCAAGGCCCCCGAAAGATTATACTTTGTTCTTTTCT
Source organism: Elanus axillaris (assembly GCA_026212715.1). Classification (NCBI taxonomy): domain Eukaryota; kingdom Metazoa; phylum Chordata; class Aves; order Accipitriformes; family Accipitridae; genus Elanus; species Elanus axillaris. The sequence goes on from JANZLQ010000040.1 coordinate 11,140,821, forward strand.
TAAATATTCTGCTAATTTCAGCGCTCAAGCTAGGAACAGAAAACCCTTCTCAAGGTCCAAATATCTGCTTTTAGTATCATTGAGAGAGTGAGAGCTAAATTCCAGTGCTCAACTTGTGGCTGCTATGTAGATGTCCTCAAATGTGAAAGAAAGTACATAAGTGTTATAAATAATAAATCAAGAGGCTGATTGGAAGGGAGAGTGAGCATTTCAGTAGTAAATGTGAGTGGATTGCTTGGCAAAGACATTGAAAGTGAAGACAAGCCATGTACATGTAATGAAATAAAGCAAAACTTGTAGAAGTATTCAAAGTGTGGCAGCAGAGTGACCGGTTATGAAAACAGTCCTCACTATGAGTAGGATGCAATTGTATTTGCTTAAGTCTACAGAGCAAATTGCTGAAATTGAGACAGAGATAGCAAGAAAGTGGATAATACTTCAGATAGAAAAGGCCTTACTATGCAGAATGATGCAGGAAGATTGTGAAAAATCCTTTGCTTTCTAGACAGAGATGAAAAACAAGCTACCTCTCACTCAGCCATGACTTCCCCAGCTGTTGAATGAGACCTGCAGCTAGGGCTCTGTAGCAAGGAGCTTGGTTAAGAGGAAAGCCCAGCAGATGAACCAACTCCAAAAGGCACATAAGCTTTCATCAGATTCTGTTGGTATGTTTTGGAGGTTTTTTTAATGTGTTTGATCAACATTTTACCATGATATTTTCCCTTTCAGAAAATTCCAGTTTCACAATGAGACCATTTGAGTTTGAATTCCAGCGACTTCTACGGGAAGGGAAAGCATGAACAGCTTCCTGTTTTGCCAGGACACCAGGACCTAGAGAGAGAGGCCAAGATGTTGTTTTGGAAAGAAGAAAAGTTATGACTCTCCTGATTTATTCCACCTTTGCAATTAGCTCATAAATCCCAATAGGAAACAAAAGTCATGGTAGCTCTGAAATATTTCTTGGTTTCCTTGTTCTCTCTTTTTCTTTCATTATACTAAGTTGGTAAACAGCTTTAGTCTCAATTAAGCAGATTAACTGTAGTGTTTGAAATTTAACTCTCCAGTCACTTTCTGTTGTAGATTTTCACTAATGGTATGTCTGTTCACATGCATGCCTGAAGATTTATCATTGTAACTCTCATTAGCCCAAATAGGGGCCATATGGATAATTTCCCATGTAACATGTTGAAAACCAGCTTTCTTATTAACCTTAAAGATATTCATGGGGCTAATTCCTGGCAATCATGCAGGAGATGAACCCCAATATGTTGTTCGTAAACAGATTCTTGTGATTTCTGAGACATGCAGCCATATTTCCCTCAGAAATAATCAAAATAGCCTTTAATATAGGTAGTAGCTATGGCAACTGTTTAAAAATATTTAAACAACATAAAATACACAAATTATTACAGTGTATAAGTTATTGCTGGCTTGATAGTACTGTGATTTATAGGTGCTTTCATGAAAAGTCTGGTTTCCAGCAAGAATATATAGAATGTGTGTAAGAGTTCAGAGACTTTCATATGAAGTTTCCTTTTTCTGATCTTTGCTCACACCAGTGGTCCTTGCTAGGAAAATTAATCAGGAAGGGGTAACATGTCTGTGATTTTTAATATAGCATTTTGATTTTTAAATGTAGACTAGAATAAGGATGGTACCAAACTCTGGGGCTGCTCTGCCTTGTGTACAAGGAAACAGCTGATAAAGCCATTCAGTGTTTTTCTTAAGCTTCATATTCTACCGTGTAAGTGATACTGTTACAAGACATTTGGGAGATGAACTTTGCCCCTGCCTTTGTCTTCATGCTATCACTGACTGGAATGACTCAGCTGCATGTCATGGAAGTTTGAATGCTTCCTATAGAAAGCACAGCAGAAACGTCTGAGGTCAATAGGAAGGATTTATTGCTCAGGGCTAGTGGGCAGCAGATGGGGTAGCTCTCTCCATTTGCCCCGGATGCAGTTGCAGGAAGGAGCCTTCTGCCTTTGAGTAGGGTCAGAACCATCTTTCACCAGGGATATAAGGATGACCAAGGGAGGATGAAGATGATAATGGAGTCAAAAAATTTTCTTGCTGGTTTTATTGCCTCTGGGAACAGAAGGTAGAATGTCTGGATAAGAAGAATGGAAACTGAGAAGAAAGGAAACTGAGGCAGCAGGTTATGGGTATTACAGCCAGATCTGACTGCAAGTCTTCTCAGGGACATATTTTCCCCTTTCCATGAAGATGACAATCCTTAGTAAAAACTCTGTGAAATTTGGATCAGAGCTCTGTGATCAGAGCTTTTAAGGTATGGATGTGTAAATGCTTGATTATTTCTACTTCATAATAATGTATACCAATAAAATGAAGGTATATTTAAAGATATATATGTTGATGTTACATTTCAATCCTTTGTGATTCAATGTTTCATTCAGGGATCCCTTTTTAGTTTTGTCTTTACAAAAACGAAGAAGCTTAATATTTTGCATTTACTCTGCTAATACTGGGAGCAAAACTTGATATATTTGTTTCATTTATACTATGGTCAATGGTTGTGTACTTCAGCTGGCATCTTAATGTGGCTAGCAATTTAATGGAGCTTGATGAAAGACACTCTGTATGCTTTCCCTGTGAGATTATTTTCACATCAGAAACCATGGACATCCCAACTAGTTCAGCAAGTAGAATATCTGATATTGAAGTTAATGAGTTCTTATCTACTTGTTCCTACAAAAAAACCCCTCAGTCTTTCATGGATGCCTATTCAGTTATGCAATATCCCATGAAACATCTTTTTTCTTTTCTTTAGTCAGAACACCTGTAGCACTTGAACTCTAGGACAAAATAGTAAATTGCTTTGATTTGCAGTCTGATAGAAGTGCTTTTTTATCTTCACTCTGAAAACAAGCTCCACCAAATATTCTGCATTCCATCTTTGCCTGATGCTCTTCCAGAGCCCTACATAGGTGCTCCTCCAGATAAGCTCTAGGCCTGAGTAATAGTGGGAGGTATGCTCTTGAGAATATTTTCTTCACTTGATTTTAATATTTAGACCTTAAAAGTTTGGGATTAAGGACTGTGCAAAAGCTTTCAATTTATTCTGTGGTGGTGTATCCTGTCCTCCATCTGCCCATTAGCATTCAAAAGACTGGACAAATGCTTCAGTAATTTTTTAATTTTTTTGTTGTTGTTGTTAAATGTGTAAATAGAGATTCATGAAGGGGAACTTTGATTTGAATTTTTTTCGGTGGATTTATTTCCTGGGATTGAAGGTACATATACCATCCCTGACTAATTTTTGGGGAAAGTTTGTAAAAAAAATTACAGTCAAGGTGTACCTGAACTCATGAATACTGATTCTCCTCTGGTAAGCAGCTCTGGGAAGCCCTGAAAGTGTGCTACTGCTTAACAGGATGAGGCGTGTTTGGGAGAGAACTCAACTGCAGTTAGGTTTCCTTAAAAAGCCCTGTAAGACTTAGGACAGGTGATGCAAGAATAAATGTTCAGAGAGTTATTAACACTCATAGGTAACATGTATTTAATGAGTTTGCGTGTCATGTATAACTCTAATGGCACTGATGATTAGTAACTAAGCACAAAGATATTCCTGCAGGATGCTGTTATGTGTAAGACAGCAGACTCTGTTGGGGTATTTCATGGCTGTTCTTCAGAAGAGGCAAAACTGCATAAATGAGTTAGCATGTATTCTCCAGTCAGTAATGAATTTCCTGTTTAGCATTAATGTGAAAAAGAGGTCTTTGCAGTTTGATCAAGCAAAGAGGGCAGAAACACAGAACTTGTTGAAAAAACACATCATAAATTAACCTTAACCTTTGAAATACAATTTACCTGTGTAGATGAGATCAAATCATTCTCTGGGAATAGATCCTGAAGACATTTGAGCATTAAACAAGTAAAGAGAAATGTTCTCAAGAAACAATAATAATAAAACATGCCATAGCAAATTTCTCATGTTTATCTAAATTAAAGATTACTTTAAAATCTGCCATCTTGCTGATGACCTCAGTTTTCAGTATGAAATGCTAAATATTCACACAATACTGTTAACTTCCACTGCACTTCAAAATTTTTCTTTAACATAATCTTTAATCGGATGAGGTTTTTCTCCTAGTGTACTGTGGATCAGCCTCCATTATTAAAGCAGAATCGAACTCAGTCATGGTTCTGGAGAACTTATTATAAAAACAAACAAAAAAAAAAAAACCCAAAGAAACCCTCAGACAATTGGTACATAAATAAAGATACTTTCTCCATGCTCTAGTCTTGTGTTTGTTCTGTTTTATGGGTAGCAAGGGTAGCTGGCTACAGAGCTCTGAAGGGCTCATTATTAGGAGAATTTTAGAGTTTTTTTCAGAAACTGAGTGGGACTATACAATGTGCTGAGGATCTGAAGTTCAGGAGGGGAGCCAGAAAAACAAGGGAAAAGAAAGAGTGAGTACAGAGTGAGCAAACTAGAAGAATGGTATCTGGGATGCAATGAAAATGCTAAAAATGTTTGGGGATTTTGAATTCGGTGACAGACAAAATACAGTTGAGAATGTCTGTAAGAAGGGCAAATGAAAGCACTGGAATTTTCTTTCAGATGGTTTCTATTACAAGAATGTAAGTGCCTGCATCTACAATTTCTAACATCTGAAATTCCTGAAGGTCTGATCACACTACAATATTAGGACTGTGGCTGATAGACTCTAGAAATTTTCTGGTGTGTGTTCCTCTAGTTGATACACAGTCTATCCTTCAGCCCCTAAAGAGGTGTCTTGAGTACAGGTCTGCTCTGGAAGCACTTCAAAATTCAGATATATTTAGAAACACTTGTAATTGATGTATATTAAGTAGTGCAGCTTCAGCTTGGAGAAACAAATTTAGCCTGAAAACACAATATACAAAAGGAATTGTTAAATATTTCACAATAGCTATAATAGGGTTGGGTTTTTTTCTAATAAGTTGCATGGTCCCTATTTTTCATTCTGTGTTATGAAAGCTTCTGTTCTCCCATCTGGTTTTCTTTACTGTGAGGTGCTCCTATAAGCCCTTGATCAAGTATGGCATTTACACCTATGCTTTGCTTGTAAGCATGTGACTGTTCCCATTTGGGGAGGAGACAAGGTAGGAAAAAGATGATTATATCCTTTAGTGCTGTGCTAGACTGGGACGCTGACAATGCTTTTTATCACAGGTTTCTTGCCTTGGGTTTGCTGGAATGTGTTCTGTGACTTCTAGAAGGAAGTGATTTACATTTCATCTACACCCTTATTCTCTTTGTACATAGCATCTTGTTCTGAATACTCGTGAATGGTAATAGTCTTTGCTGAAGAGCAAATGTACTACCAGGGAAATCCGTTTGTGGATGGGTTTGTTTTTAGCTCTGTGTTCAGGAAAAGGGACTGCAAATATGCTATTTCCAGCTGCAAATGTTTGTTGTGTAAAGCTCATTAAAAGAAAATGAAATAAATTACAACCCCTCCCTTTTTTTAAACAAAAGATCAATTTGGACTAAACCCACTTATGCAGTCAATTACAATAAGTGTACATAGGTAAAAATATAAAAGCTCAGCCAAGGGGAAGTGTTTAATACTATTGTATTGGTCCAAACAAATACCTTATCTTAAGCAGTAATTATATAGCTACCAGTTTTAATTCATTCCCCTCCTACCAGTTGTGTGGACAAGAAACGATTTCCTGCTTAGCTTACTTGAATCGGACATAAGAGGAGATTGAAAGATAACTGCAAAATTATTTGTCCTGGTTTCAGCTGGGATAGAGTTAAGTGTCTTCCTAGTAATGAAGGAGGGAGATGAGGCAGGGCCTCAAGTCATTTGTGCTAGATTTGGGATGCTTTCCTAATGCAAGACACTTGGAGAACACCTATTTCAAAAGTGAGTTACTTCTAGTAAATCAAAGCAGCTCATTTATGACTGAGATTACTCAAAGTTTACATCACCAAAAATGTCACTGACATGTGACTCAAAGTAATCATGCGCAATTCTTGTCTGTTGTTGTCCTCAATATTATTTACTGAACATGGCAAGGTCAATTCACATCAATAAGGTTAATTTGTGTTGATTCTCCTAAAGTTAGTCCCCTAGTATTGACTATCATTTTCAGTATGAGAGAAAACTTAGGGCACTGAAGAGGTGATGGAATTATTGGAGTGCATGCTTGCAATTCTACTTGCTACCATTCAATAAGAAAGTAATTTAGATTTGCTCCCACTTTATGTTGTTAATCTTCTGAAGATTAATTCTACATTGGGTTAATTTTTGCCAGAATAATAACTTTAAGGTAAAGTAATTCTGTGAAAACACATTGCATGAAATAGGTGGTACCCTGAGGGGAAGCAGCTTGAACTCCCTGTTGTAGGTTTCTGAGGTCATCAAAAACAAGGATAAGAAAAGGAGGAAGCTGTATTGCTTGGCTAGATCTGCGAAGTCACATGTATTGTGTTTCTGTGGCAAGGTTTTGGTAGTGGGGGGGGTTACAGGGGTGGCTTCTGTGAGAAGCTGCTGGAAGCTTCTCCCATGTCCAACAGAGCCAATGCCAGATGGCTCTAAGATGGACCCGCCGCCAGCCAAGGCTGAGCCAATCATTGATAGTGATAATGCGTCTGTGATAACATTTTTAAGAAGGAAAAAAGTGGTGGGACGAAGAGGAACTGCAGCTGGAGAGTGACAACATGTAAGAGAAACAACGCTGCAGACCCCCAGGTCAGTGAAGAAGGAGGGGGAGGACATGCTCCAGGTGCCGGAGCAGAGATTCCCCTGCAGCCCGTGGTGATGAAGACCATGGTGAGGCAGGCTGTCCCCCTGCAGTCCATGGAGGTCCACAGTGGAGCAGATCTCCACCTGCAGCCTGGGGAGGACCCCACGCCGGAGCAGGTGGGTGCCCAAAGGAGGCTGTGATCCTGTGGGAAGCCCGCGCTGGAGCAGGCTCCTGGCAGGACCTGTGGCCCCATGGAGAGAGGAGCCCAACGGAGCAGGCTTTCTGGCAGGACTTGTGACCCCGTGACGGACCCATGCCGGAGCAGTCTGTGCCTGAAGGACTGCAGTCCATGGAAGGGACCTACACTGGAGCAGTTCATGGAGGACTGTCTCCTGTGGGAAGGACTCCACGCTGGAGCAGGGGAAGAGTATAATGAGTCATGCCCCTGAGGAGGATGAAGTGGCAGAAATAATGTGTGATGAACTGACCCCAACCCCCATCCCCTGTGCCCCTGTGCCCCTGGGAGCAGGGATTAGGTAGAGAATCTGGGAGTGAAGTTGTGCCCAGGAAGAAGGGAGGGGTGGAGGGAAGGTGTTGTGAGATCTGGTTT
>JANZLQ010000040.1:11148232-11162187 GCA_026212715.1 Elanus axillaris
GTTGTGAGATCTGGTTTTATTTCTCACTACCCTACTCCATTTTGATTTGTAATAAATTGAGTTAATTTTCCCCAAGCCGAGCCTGTTTTGCCCATGATGGTGAATGGTGAATGCTCCATCTCCTGTCCTTATTTCGATCCACAAGTCCTTTGTTATATTTTTTTCTCTCCCCTGTCCAGTGAAGGAGTGGGGAGTGATAGAACAGCTTTGGTGGGCACCTGGCGTCCCGCCAGGGTCAACTCATCACATCACACTGCTGAAACCTTTAATTCTTTGACATTAAAGCCACATAATTAAATCTTTACTCATCTCTACCTCTACATGTTCCTGGAGAAAAAAGGTATTTGCTAGAATAGGACCCCACTGCATATGTACAAGAAGGTAATTTCACTAACTTGCCTGTTTTCATACAGAAACATTTGCCTATTTTAGAAACAATCGTGCTCTGATTGTGTGTCTTGCAACTTGCTGTGTCCAGATCAAGAGGGGAACCAACGGTTATGTTCCCCTACACAGATGTAGTTTACTCTGAACATGTTCCAGCCAGTACCTTGACTAAGATAGAGGGAGCAAATAAGTGTTTGAATTAAAAGCTAAATTATGTTACATATGTGATGATACTGCTGTGTAAGTAACTCTAATTCTGGTTTTCTCTAGAGCCTGATAGCTTACCTTTGCAAAAGGTTAATAATATTCAGAAGTCAATATAAATTTTACCTATAAAGGACTAAAATTCATGTAGCATGATTACTAGTTGAAATTTTATTCCCTTTTCCAGATAGTGAAAAAATCTTATTAACCAGCATGGATTTTCTTTTAATAGGTTACTGTATACTGACACACAAACGCATTTTCATTACCTGACTTTTTTAAAACAGGATTTTAAATTACTGTCTTCTAGAGTAGAAATTGAAATCAAGTTGTTTGGCAATTGTACATTCTAGCCATCAGCTAGATGGCTGTAAATCATAGTGAACTGAGCTCTGCATCTTTCTCCATGAATAGGTCCATGAATTGTTGTTTAGGTTTTGATACAATTTCAGCTACAAAATTCTAGTTGGAATAATGAGAAAACTAGACGAATGAAACACACAAAACTGGCTAAAAACCTTCTGATGAAACATTTTATCCAGCAGACAAATTGGACTTTTCTACCTCAGTGCTTGAGAAACTCACTTCGACAACAGCAACAAGCAAAAAAAACCCAGTCAATGTTCTTGTTCAACATTTCAGAACAAAGCACTTTTTCTGTTTTCATTTGAAAACCAAATTGTTTTTCATTTAGAAATATCACATTAAATATGTCAATTTAAAGAAAACTCAAAATACTTTTATTTACCTGGAATAATTTTCTTTTTTTTTTTCCTGTGGGGGATTTAAAAAATGGTGGTTGAAAACTTTTATAGAAAAAGGAGTTCATTCCCTTGATTCAGCACTAGTTCAAAGTAACAGGACAGATATCCTTAAGAATAATATGGTGTATGCAACTGCATTGTGCTTGCTGCTTGTTCAGATAGGTGCGCTGTCTTTTGGCAAAGTCCTCTATTTGAGATGAGCCTCCTATGTCCCTGGTTGCAAAGCCATGTTGCTTTGCTGTTCTAGCAGGAACTTAAATCTGTTTACTTAAGTGTAATGTTTGTTGACTTTTTCCATCATCTTGAACTGTGGTGTGGAGTCAGGACCAAGATCAGCTCTTCCCAGGCAGTGCTGGGCAAAACTGGCCTCCAGGAAGAGCTGGTTCTGCATCCAAAGTACCAGCACTTCTGTCCTAGCCTGGCAGCAGTGCATCACCTGCATTACCAGTGCTTAGATAAACGTTCCCATTCTCCACATTTGGAGACAAAGCTGAACTTGAGTTTTTTAGCCAGAGATACTGCAGGAAGTGGGAAGAGGAATAACTTCTCAGTGAGGTAGTTACGGACCTGTGTCTATGCAGGGCTTCTTGTTTTACAGCACAGTCTGGAGTTTTGGGCCTAAATGAGAAAACATGCAGTTTATTCTACTCTGAGAGCTTGTTTTAATCCCAGAGTGTGTCAGAATAAAGAACCTTGTGGCTCAGTGACCTGTCTCTGGAAAAAGCTCTCAGGAAATGCCTTGGGAAGTGTGTCAGAACTGGTCTAGCATATATCGTCTCCTAATATTTTCTCATTTCCAGCTATTTTGTGTTAAAGAACTTCCTGAACCTGATGTGGTTTCTGTTTATTCATTATCCACCAGTCAACCAGCTACAAAGAAGAGGAACAGCTGCTGTTTGTTTTGAACTTCACTGTTTGCTGGCTTTGCTTATACCCCACAGCTCTGGGGGAAGGAGTGAATGATCAGTCCCACTTCCCATTCTCAATGCTCATCATGGATTTGAGAGACTTCTGTCATATCCCCTCCAGTCATCTCTTTGCAGGCCAAAGAGTTTGCCATTGCACCGGTGCAGATACATAAGAAAGGATGTGGTGGATAAAGACAACACATTTACAATCATGAAATAACATCAAACTACATTTGTTCTAAGAAATGGCAATGTGCATTGGGATGACAGTTATTTGTCTTCAAGAATGAAACACACTAGTTCTAGACATAAAATTGTTCAACTTCAATGCAATGTATGCATTACAGACCTGGCAGCTTAACGGTACTCTTACCATTCTGCTGAATGTGGGTATTTTATCCAAATATACAGTCATGTTAAGCTGTATCAGTTAGGAAAGCTGTTGGAATTGCTCGTATTCCTAGAAATAAAATAAAATTAATAAAAAGTAATCTGTGTTTAAATTGTCACTAGGATCTTCCACATGCATTCTTTACTACACTGTGCATTAATATCATGCCTGCTCTGTTGCTGCTATATTGAAATAACTTCCTCATCTCGTATGACTGTTCATCATGTTTGATGGCTTTTCTCAAAGCTCTGCTCCCAGGCTTTTGTTATTATGAGAGAATCTCAATTTTCACTAAAACAAAAGCAAAACTCTACAGCCTTCTTGATGGCAGAGACAAGCTGTAAGTGTGCAAAATGTACATCGAAAGATTTTTTTTTTTAAAAAAAAAAGACTAATGGAAAGTCCAATTAAAGAAAATAGCATGATTTTGTGAGTGCTGGCCTAACAAATTTTTGAACAGTTAGCAATTTATCAGAAGTTAGAAATCCTATATAAACCTAAGATACTGCTGTGAATGCTGACATATAAGGATCTTCCAATTTCACAGCTGGAAACTTGAGTAGACTCTAAATGAAACACTTTACAATTAAATCATCCTTCAAGCTGCCTTCTTCAGCTTGCTGCCTTTTAGATCTTCACTGTGAAGCAAAATCCTGCATTCCTCTTGAAAGAGAAATAAAGATGGGGAGGAGAGAAAAATTAAGATTCAACTGTGGAAAAAAATCCGATAAATAAATGGGGGCTTCTTTCTCTTTCCTAATCTTAGTACAAATGCTGTTTAATAAGATACCAAAAATATTCAATTAAGATCAATCTGTGGAAGATGCTACAAACATATTTCTATGAGGGCGCACTCATTTACAATATTAGAGGTGTAATTACCAGCTGGGTGCTACAAAATTAAGTGGAACAATAAATTTATCTCTCTCACAAACATTCAGAAAACCTTCAAGAATATGTTGGCATCTTCTGTATGGTCAGACTAATTTTACTTTATATCAGCCTTCCTATTAAAATAATCACTTTAGATAAGAAAAGGACACATATCTGTTGTTGTCATTAATTTGCAGCATGCATACTCTGTAGTTTTTGAGAAATGGTAAATTAATTACAAGTAAATGCTGCCCTGCTCTTCTGGGGATTCACACTTGAGCTATTTACTTGTTTCATGGATTTGTAGTGGGGTTGATTTATCCAGCTGCAGTAATTGAATAGGAAATACCAGTACCCCCCAGCTTTGACGTTTGGAGCATTTAATGTGTAGGTAATTTGACAGGAAAACTGGATACCCTCAAGGAGTAATGTTATTTATTAAACTATAGAAATAGGTACTGGTTCAATGAATCATTTAGAGCCATTTGCTCCATACTGGAAATATTGATTTAACCTTACTAACTGAAATGCAGTGGCATTTACAATTTATATACAAATAAGGTGAAGAGCAATTCTTGCATATCTCTTGGAGCAGTAAAAAAATATATCCTGAGACTTTTCCATGAGACCATTTGTGGCAATAGTTCAAATTCCAGAAACATTTGAAACTTTGCAGTGCTTCACTGGAGACAAATTAAAGATGTTTTTAATTCATGTCCATATTGACTCCATAAGGAAAGTTTACACCAATCTCCGTGATTAATATATTGTTGTATTGTGTCTGAGACAAATAACATTAGTATTGACGAATTTAATGCATGTTACTTCCTCTACAGTTATTCATTATGCCAAGTTTTCCTCTAAAAAATTAAAAAAGGAAATAGTAGGGAAAAAAGGACAGCTGCTATGTACACAGTAAACTGTTTACTTGCCCAGGATGATGGAGTGGGAGAGGCCAGGGATTGCATTTATCATCACGCATTTGGTTAAAGAAGGCGCAGGATCAAGTTTGCTGTGTTATGATCTGGCCAGCACAGACATGTGGTTTTGCCTATGGCCAGCCTGGGCTCCATGTTGTCAACAGTAGCTTATTCTTGCTGTTAATGCCTTCAGAAATTCAGGAGCTATTCATACACACAAATTGTGCTGTGCAGTAAGCATAACTACTTGCAGCAATTTCTGAACATATAGACTTCCATAATTCACAAACTAAACTCTCTTAAAAGACAAAGTGTTTGGATATGTTCCTATCAAGATATGCACTATACAAGCAAATTAAATAGTGGTCTCTTTTATTTACTGCATAATAAACACTCTCCCTCTTTCTCTGCACTAAAATTCTTGTCCATTGCTTGGTCATCTGCTGAATCAATTATTTATAAGGAAGGAGGTTATAACCTTTTCCTTTTGGCCTCTATATCTCCTATATCTCCAGGGTATTTGATCCAGTCACAGAAAGTCACCTCACTTCCTGAATTCCTTTTCTTGGAAATCAAAACTGCACATTCACTGCATCCCGAAGCACATCACATCTTTGCTCCTATTTTGTGTATTTTTTTTCCTCTTCTCATTTTAATATTTTTTCTCTTGTATTCAAGGGACTTTGAAGTCCAACAGAAAGAAAAGATCCTCATATGCTTTATTAAGTATGGATCATATCCACATGTGAAAATATTAGCAGACAGGCTATCAATTATATTGAGTATGTAGATTATATGGGTATTATTTTGTCTGGGGACCTCAATTGCTTTAGAGTAGGAACTTGAGCCAGAGACTCAAATCCCACTTGACAGTGTTTTATCAACACAGAATAAAAATAACCTGTCCTTAAGCAAGAGATTTGATGTTTGGAGCACAGTGCAAAAAAAGGTGAAAAAAAAATGAATGGACAATGTTAAAAGCTTCCTAGAACTGTTTAAACTGACCTTTTTTCTCAAACAATTTCAAAGGAAAAGTGTGAAAAAAGTGTGATTGTTATTTTAAACAGCATAGTTTGAAATGAATAAAATACTTTTCAAAGCACTGAGGGAAGATTTTTGTTCTGAGAGCCCCCAGATACCTGTTCATAAGTAATGCAAATTTGTTCTTTTTCTGTCTGGAGTGCAAAATGGGAGATGAGGTTGATCACCCCTCAGTGAAGCTTTGCCTTGGTAGTTCAGCGTCACCAATTTCAAGAGTAAATAAGCAGTCCTTTAGGTTCAAGAACATACAATGAAACAGGGAAAGGCCAAAATAGGTAGTTTTTATTGTCATATTTTTGTTAAATGGAAAACTAGCTTATTTTCTATTGGACATGAAATAGTTCTTAACTTCAGTGGATCTTTCTCATCAAGCACTGGCATGTGTATAGAAGTAAATCCACCAGAGAGGCATTGCAGTCCTAAAAGATAATACAGGTGAAGGGGATGGAAGACAGGGAAACCTATGATAGGTGTTTTCTGTTCATATCTACATATAGAAATTTATCTCATATTTCCTGTCAGTTTTGGTGCTTATCTTAAAGCCATCTCTTATTTTCTGTTGGAAGAAGGCATCCAAAATAAGAAAGGATCATACAAGAAGGAAAGAGCATAAGGAGGTCTACCGAATGAAAGTGGCAACGTAGCAAGGTAAAATAAACTAGCTAGGGCTGAAATTAATACATGAATAAGTGTTTCTCTAATCATTTGAAAGCTGTCACTGATTAGGAGTCCCTACTATACCCTAAAATTAAATATCTCTCTATTTGTCTCACCTCTTTTTGCCTAGTGTCATGTTAGTGGTTTCAGTCATTGGACTGCTTGTTTTCATTTTTTATGTGAAATTAAGCTGGGTGTTATGACCTTTTCATTTAAACTTGATATATAATTTGGTGGCTTATTAACAGCTGGCAGAAAGCACTTTGATAACTTCCTAGCATCTTGATCACACTTGGGGACCTTCTTTCATAGCAAAATAACTGCAAAATTCCCTGAGGCATGAAGAAGAACTATATTTTCTTCAAAATATTTAATATGGCTCTTAGATGTTTACCCTTTTCTCAACTGAACAATACTTCCCATTGTATTCTAAAAATAACCATCAGGGTAATTTGTACAAAACTGCTTAGTATTTGTAAACTCAGCAATCTGTGATGGTCTGCATAACATTATGTCTGTCCATAACTGACCTGCAGTATTTCACCTGCATGTTCTTCAACACGGTTAGTGTTTGAGCACTTTTAGCTATATCAATTCATGATGGCATTTATGTTTTCAGTTGTAATTGTTTTAGTACATGTCTTTAAAGAATTTAAGATGAGACCTTGAACTCAAAGAAATAGATTCTTCAGCATATATTTTCTTATAAATTTATGAATTAATCTACAGAAAATGAAACTTTCACATAAAAGCATGACAACCATCAACCTGTATCAATTAAAATACTAAAATGAATGAATAATTTGCCATTTGCAAAACTCACTAAATGTGTTAACTTCTTTTGCTCACCTGTTTTTGTTGCTTTGGCAACAAATGCTCACTGCATGATGCAATTCTGCCTTTTTCTTTTTCTTCCTAACCTGAAGTTCATAAAATTTTCTACATAAATAATTCCAACAAAGGTGATTCACAAACCTTTTGTTTTCACTTATTAACTCAGCCTGAGAGTGTAAAGGTAAATTCAACTGAAAGCTAGTGGAGAAAAACCCTGCAATCCTTCCACAGTTATGTAGTCTTTCCCAGTGTGACACTGATCATGCCAATTTATAGCAAAGGCTGCAATGAAATTGCCACACCAAGTAAGATGAAAGGGCAACCCATTATGTTGCCAAGCACCATGCATAAAATATTTTTGACAGATGCCATACTACCCGGTATTCTGAAAAGAAAATCATTATTTCATGCTCAAGAAAGAGGGCTAGATTAAATCTCATGTGTTTCCCTGGAGGGGCACTAGTACCACAGGCGTCATTGAAGGAAAATCTGCTGAGAGCATAGATACTAGCTGCACCTTCAAGGCACGGTGATCACACCAGTGATCACGTACCAGTGGCATCTGTGAGCAGAGTAATTTCATCCTATAATGTCCATGAAACCTTTTGCTAGTGTTTGTGCACCTCAGAGGGGGTGTCTAGAGTCTGATGCTGGTGGGAGAAGCTGCAAGAAAGCTTTGTGGAAGAACTGGTCCAACAAGGACATCTTCACTGAGGCTTTGGACTGAAGCAATGCTGAAAAACTTCAAAGAGGTTATTAAGCCTGAGACACCTGCATTTGAAGGAATGAGTATCTACAACAATAATTAAAGCCGTTGTTATTTTAAGGACTGTAATCTGACCACTGAAAAGGAAAGTTGTGCTATATACCCAAAATTTTATTCTCTGACAATCTTTAAGGCATGCTGACATAGCAGAGGAAGGCATGCATTGCTTCTGAGAAGACCATGACCTGCAGATGTTGTAGTAAGCTAGACTTTCACAGCTGCATGCAGAAACAGACTGCTGCAGCCACTCTTGTTCAGACTGAGACAAAATCCATTTGGGGAAGACCTGAGAGTACTGACACAGGGCAATCTGCGAGGCTACAAATTGCAGCAGGTTAATTAGGAGTACCTGAAGATATTCACTAGGAAGTGGCCATAGGGGGAAATGCAGAGAGTGTAAAAAGTGGAAAACAAAGTAATTGAAGAGCAAATATTTTTGCCAAATACAAATAGGAAAGAGGATTGTTGAAGGTAAGTTGTCCAAGGGTATCTCTGCTTGCTGTGTTTTTCCTTTTTTAAATTGGTCACTGTGGGCTGTAACAGCACACTTAAAGCACAGCATATGTAATTACTGAAGATTATAGGGAACATTGGTAACTAGCAGTATCACACCACATCAAGGCTGCTGACAAAAGCACATAACACACTTCCTTTTCAGCATCAGTCATGGGGTTAGAGGCCATGCAGATAGAAATGAACGTGTATTGAAGTAATTTTCTTGGCAAACCAACAACCTGTATACAACTAAAAGAACTAGAGAAAAAATACTGTAGGCAAATAAATAGACTTTATGTAGTTGTTATCATACAAATAGAGCGTCACTTCCTATCTGCCTGTCTCATGGGCTCCTGCAGTCATGTGTGGCAGGATGGGGACAGGTACGAAGGGTTTTAGTGCTCCTTCATCTTGAACAATGAAGCAGAATGGAAAATTATCTTTGAGCTACTCAAAATCTTTTCCAGATTCTGCATCTTCAGTAGAGTTAAATCTGGCCTCTAGCTGGGGAAAGAGAGTGTATCCCAGAAGTAATATAATCATTCAGTGCATGGGGGACTCCCCATGATGCTAATGCTGGCAGAAATGCTTTCATGTCTTGTGACCTATATTTCACTTCAACACTGTAATTATTAGAGTTTAGGGCCTGGAAATGCTTGCATACTTCATGGGTAGAAATATGTACGGTGGTTTCACTGATTTCCTTGGGGCTATTCTTAGAAGTAAAGTTACTCATGCAATTGATTGCAAGATTACAGGTTGGGTGTCTAATTTCACACTACAGTGAATAACTAACCTGATTATTTCACCACCTTCTTCCCATATTTGAACACTTTTCTAGAGTTGTGAAATTGTGTTGAGTATGAACTGTTCGCATCATGCTTGTGTGCTAATAAAGACTTGATGTTTGCTATTGCTACAGAATAATCCCCTCTAGCATATTTAAAATATAGCAGAATATTCCTTTTAATGTACAAATATGTTACTGATGTGGTTCAGTAGGGGTTCCCATGCATCAGCATTGTTATAGGTCACTGCAAATAAGCATCAAGAAAAAAATATATACACCACATCGTCCCTCTACACTCTATGTGATGATAACCATTTTTATGTTGTACAGAACATTGTTGCCCACCTTATATCTATTCTCTGATCTTTTAAAGCATCACTCTGGTAATCATAATTGAACATGCAAACATCAGTCTGAAAAATCATTAAGTACATAAGCTTACAGAATATAGACACACTGTATCATGATTTTTAAATTCAGAAAGCAAGAAAGAAAAGGCCTTTGGTATTTTTTCTGTTTTCTGGATCTCCATAGGACAAGTTCTTCAAACCCCATAGCTTCAGAATACCCTAGGTCCTCTGTCCAAGACTGGTTTTTTGGTGAAGATTTTCCAGTATGTAGACAGAAGATTCTGCATTTAGAAATAGAAAGCTTTTCTCCCAATGCTTTATTTAAATGTGAAGAGGCTATGTAAGGACTTTCTGGGAAAAATAGGACTAGTGAATACACTTGGTCAAAAAATGAAATGGCTAAATGTGCTTTGCAGGCATGTTAACAATTAAGTAAACTTTATTTGTTTATCAGTTTCTTATATTACCTTTTCTTTCAAAGTCTTCTGCTCTAAAAAGTCAGTCTAATCCCTTTCATTTTATAATCATATATGTTAGGCTTGCTGCATTGGTTTGATCTGGGATACAATTTAATTTTTTGACTTGCTGAGCCTTTGGTGTTTTAACAACTCCTTTGATTTAAATGAATGTTCTAAGGAAGGTTTCTGAACCCCAGAGTCCTTTGTGTTTAACAATATTCAAAGCACAGTAAACTGACATATGTCTCTTTTTCAAGTGTTCTGTGTAGCTGGTTGAGATCATGCCCATCTGTCATTTAATAACCGCCAAGTGCCAGCTGCAACTCTGGCACTGGTTCACTAGCTGTCAGTACAGTACCTGCTGTGGATAGCTTTGCAGCCATATCTGAGGTCAGAGTTGGGTTTGGCTGTCATGAAACACAGGAGGGAAGAAATACAGAATCTTTTAGAAGGTCCTTTTTTGTCTGCATCATCATTAGAGAGGCACCTGGAAGGCCTGCAAAAATCTTCAGTAAAATATCATGTTTCTGACTGTGTGAAACTCTGTCATGCCCATTCATATGCATGCTCACAGTGTCAGTGATGGCTATAAGCTGTGTAGAAATTGTTTTGCTCCTTTCTCAGACTGCAGACACAGTTCAGTTGGCATCACAAACTTACATTATCTAAAAATAAAAAGGGATTGCTTCAACTTGCAAAATAGGTTGTAAACAGTTTTATCACATAATATCACAAGGTATGCAGCTCTTGTGATAAGTTTTAGATTATTTTTCTCACTCAGAACAGATGTCTATGTATCCCAGAGAGCTCTCTCAGCTGGAGCTGGTAGTAATTTTTGACAGCTATTTTTCTTTTAAAAAATATCTATTTTTCCATCAGGCCTTAGGTAAAAGCATGCTAGGTGTGGCAAAGGGTACCCACAAAAGCTAATCTTGACAGATTCCCTTTACAAATAGTGCTGAGTGGCTTTGAATGACTTTTTAAGTTGGATTTCTCCTCTCCATGACCTTTCTCTTAAATATGATGGTCTCAAAAGTCTTTGCAAATGCCTGTTCACCTTGCAAAATATTTTGACTGAGTCATGTTCCTAGAGTGGACAGCAACCTAAAAAACACAAACATCTAGAATGTGGAAACCTGGCTTCATGCCATTGCTGTGTTATTCTCCCATTTCAGACATAATTGCTCCAACCCATGGGCTAAATGGGAATATTCTCCACCTCTTGACTTTTCACAGAAATCTTCATAGGCTTTTATCCTGAGTCAGAGTGGGATGGCTTGTTGAAATCTATGTTTTGGAGAAAATTTTTTTCTTATTTATGTCTAGTTTTAGCTGTATTTAATATTATATAGTTGGCACAAATGGGTACAAATTACATTTCCTAGCTCCTAGTGGCAAACCTTGGGTGTATTTTTATGGTAGCTTTGGTTACAGTCTCCTGAAAGGCAAATGCAAACATCTGTTAAACCAAGTTGAAATATTTCAGTCATTGTTCAGGCTCACAAAAGCAAAATTCTTATTATTTTCATGGTACAAAGGATTTCGCAATATTCTTGGAGTTGTTATCCTTTCATGCTTTCACAGGCCTTACAAGAATCCCAAGTGAATGTTTGCCTGTGAGAGCCTGATTTACTTACCCTTTCAGCAGTTCGTATCATGGAGGGGGCTTTAGAAAGCTCATGCTAAGAACTCATCTCACAGGTTCTTAACACCAGTAGTCCCGAGAGCTGGTTTCTAAGCCATCTAGGAAAAAAAATAAAAATCTCCATTTCACTACTGAAAGATGCTTTCCAAAATCCAGTCAAATGGGAAGAAGAGTGGAAGGTTATGACTTAATTAGAGTCTTCTGAAAGGGAATCTAGAGTCCAGCAAGATCTGAATGTCATGTAGAAAATTATATCTTAGAAAAAAGAAACTATGAGGCAATTTTAGCTGGAAAACTTCAAAACTGAAATTTATTTTTATGACCTCTGGTTCATGTCTAATTTTAAAGACAGTCAGTAGTTACACAGAAGACTACAGGTTTGCTGGAGTGTTTGAAATTATCTTAGAGTCTGAAGGTTTTTGAATAGCGGAACTTTATGTCCCTGATCTGAAGTTAGATGCCAGGAACTCAGATACATAATTGACCTGAATGGATGTAAACTAAAGTACCTGCATTATTTCATCCTGTGAGATTCTTGCCCTCTAACTTAATGAAGTGTTTAACTTTTGTTGGCCCATAAACACGTGAATGATCATAATATGATCTGATCTGTAGCAAACTGATAGCAAAATCTAATAACAATATCTTATTGGAATAACAACCATAAAGTCTAACTCCTATGTAGTCTTTTTCAGAGCTACAACTCATACAAATTCCTACCAGGCTTAGAGAATAACTTTTATTTTATATAGCCAGTATCATTTAATAATCCAAAGTAGCTATTTGTATCTATATCTAAATGTGTGCATGACAAATTCACAGAAATATGTTGTGTAGTAAGTTGAATTCAAACATATTGCTATAGAAGTACAGCATTCAGGTTAGATATAAATAGCCCTGTAGCATTATTAATAGATGTCGAGTTGTCTGGTTTTCTGCTTCCCCATTTACATTTCTCTCAAATGTTGGTAAAATGCAGGTGATGTGCTCCCTTTGAAAGAATGAGGTCTTTGTTTTGTAAAACTGGGCATTTCTGGGGATAAATGACTGGGGAATAATGCATATTAACCCATCTGTAAGAGTCCAGTGCAAAGCCTATTGAAATTAATGTTTTATATACAGCTCTATATTCTGTTAGGAAATTATTTAATCCCTTTATCATTCAAGACTTTGAGTTGCAGAGTGATGAGGCAGGTAGAAATCACAGGCTCGTCTTCCGATTTATTCCCTCTTCTTTTCTTTTTGTTACTTTTATATCTGTTGATCAGGTTCAAAAAAATTTGTCATGGGGTGAAATGTTAAGGGCAATTCTTTCTGCAGGTGGTGAAGAATGTTATTTAGTGGTATGAATAAAGGAGAGAGACTTCCACGGACAGGATGAGCTCAGCCTTTGTAGACTGCACTGGCCAATCAGCTTGCGCATGCTGGTTGGTTACTTGGCACAATCTAGTTTGGACTGATCTGCACAGTAATTGATGGATATAGATAGAGGATCTACAAAACAAAAGGTTTACATTTCAGTGAATATCTTCATTTAGCCATAGGTAAGATGATTTAAACATACGCCTTTCTCTTCATTGAAGGATATGGGTCCTATCTACTTAAAAGAATTTTATAAGGTAGTCATTATTTCCTGTGACCAAAGAAGTTCTGATATCTATAAGCAATAAAATGTATTATGTCAGAAGTATCTCTAAGTAATAGAAATAGTGTCATAATAGATATAGTGTCAAATACATTTTAATATCATGGTATTATGGATTAATACAATGGATTAATTAAAATCCACTGAATTAGAACACTTGGATGAGAGGAGATAGTCTGGATGATGCAATATGTCATCCTAGTTTGTAAATATTATTATAAAAGATACCTGCATAAAGGCAGCATTGAATGAAAAAGTTTCTAAGAATAGAGGCATACAGTGAATAATGTAGCTAATGTATCACAGATTATTCATAAACATTTTGAGTCAACTGATTTTTCACCCATCATAAGTCTAACCTTCATCCTTTATAGCCTGATTTTTTTTCGATAAATTGGACCTTATTTTATTTTCCCTAAGACCAGCTCCTACACAGCTTGTCACTGTATGTAGTAGGTTGATCCTGGCTGGATAGCACATGACCACCAAAGCTGCTCTATCATTCCCCTCCTCAGCTGGAAAGGAGAGAGAAAATATAACAAAAGGCTCATGGGTTGAGATAAGGACAGGGAGAGAGATCACTCAACCAATTACTCTCACAGGCAAAACAAACTCAACTTATGGAAAATTAATTTATTGCCAATCAAACTAGAGTAGGGTAATGAGAAATAAAATCAAATCTCAAAACACCTTCCCCCCACCCCTCCCTTCTTCCCAGGCACAGCTTCACTCCAAGATTCTCAACCTACACCCCACCCACCCCTCCCACAGCAGTTCAGAGGAAGAGGGAATGGGGGTTGGGGTCAATTCATCACACGTTGTCTCTG
>JANZLQ010000040.1:11162255-11178996 GCA_026212715.1 Elanus axillaris
CACCCACCCCTCCCACAGCAGTTCAGAGGAAGAGGGAATGGGGGTTGGGGTCAATTCATCACACGTTGTCTCTGCTGCTCCTTCCTCCTCAGGGGGAGGACGCCTCACTCTTCCCCTGCTCCAGCCTGGGGTCCCTCCCATGGGAGACAGTCCTCCATGAACTGCTCCAATGTGGGTCCTTACCATGGGCTGCATTTCTTCAAAAACACACTGCTGTAGTGTGGGTCCCCCGCGGGGTCACAAGTCCTGCCAACAAACCTGCTCTGGCGTGGGGTTCTCCCTGGGCAGCAGGTGGATATCTGCTCCACCGTGGACCTCCCTGGACTGCAGGGGGACAACCTGCCTCACCATGGTCTTCCCCACAGGCTGCAGGAGAATCTCTGCTCCGGCACCTGCAGCATGTCCTCCCCCTCCTTCTTCACTGACCTGGGGGTCTGCAGGGTTGTTTCTCTCACATGTTTCTCTCACTCCTCTTTCTGGCTGCTGTTTCTGTGCATGCCACAACTTTTTTTTCTCTTCTTAAATATGTTATCCCAGAGGTGCTACTGATGGACTCAGCCTTGGCTAGTAGCACCTCTGTCCTGGAGCTGGCTGCCATTGGCTCTGTCAGACACAGGGGAAGCTTCTAGCAGTTTTTCACGGAAGCCACCTCTGTACCCCCTTCCGCTACCAAAACCTTGCCAAACAAGCCAAATACACTGCATATTTCATTATTTTTGCAATAAGAATTGTTCCTTCATGATGACTGTAGGATGCTACCATAACACTTTATCAGGTTTTACTTAACAAAGAAATATGACTTGCTAGTAAAGGTCTCTGTTGGAAACAGAGATGGAAATCAGCATTATCAAGGATGACAGAATCCTGAGGCATTGCTGGAGACTTTGAGCTTCTTGACTCTGCCTCTCCAAAATTACTTGA
The DNA here is from genome assembly GCA_026212715.1 of Elanus axillaris. NCBI lineage: Eukaryota > Metazoa > Chordata > Aves > Accipitriformes > Accipitridae > Elanus > Elanus axillaris. Next base: position 11,163,177 of record JANZLQ010000040.1, read on the forward strand.
TAACTATCTTAAGCCTTAAAGATCCCATGTTTTCTTCTTTCCAGGGAGCTAGGGCAATCCTGCAGAATTCTTAGCGGCTGGAAATTCAGCAATTTTGTCTGCTCTAATCTCTGACTATACAGTGTTAGCTTTTTCTGTATAAAATAAATTTTGGCTCTTTGCTTTTGAATTCCCTCCTTCCTCACACTCAGACCACCTCCTAAAATGCACTCTTGAAAATAACCATAAGCCATTTGAAATGCTGATTCTTTATTCATATACATAGTCTATTTTTTTTATAACTAAAAAGGATAATACAAAATTTCTAATTGGTCTGATCACTCAAAGAGCAAAATTATTGCAATTTCCCATGAAAGAAAATGCTTTGGCGTTCTTTAGGTCAGAATGACAGCAAACCAACATGACATGCAGCAAGCTACCATGATGAAATATTGCACTGATAGGCAGATAATCAATCAGTAAAAATATCTGATAATTGAGCCTCTCTGAAACATGGTACAAAGGCATATAGGCATCATGTGGTTTTCCTTAAAATCTAGAAAAGAAAAAAGAGAAAGAATTAGCATTGCAGTCGACACACTTATTGTAGACAGTAAATATTTCTAACACAGTGGTTTTCAAAAAGTTTCAACCAGTACTTGGAAGCACACTGCAGAAATTTGATATTCAAATGTTTGCTTCCTATGGGTAAATGAAGCTAGTAATTGAAATGTAAACCTTTTGTCATGTAGGACTTTTGAGATTTTAAGGCAAGAGGCTGTTCCATTATTCCAGGATAATAACACTGAGGAGAAAACTGCAACAGTGTGTCTGAAAATTTGAAGTTACTTAATGCTATAAAATGTACCTGGTACTTGAGATAGCCACTATGTTTCTCAGGGCTAATTTTTCTTAATAAAAATAAGCCTCTTTCTGTGAATGTTAGTAGAGTTTAATACATGATAACATGTGGAGGGAAGGTGTAGGTTTTTATACCTGTGGCAGTGCTGCCTTTGTATCTGAGTAATGACATCCCACATATGAAGTCTGAAGGTTGAGGGTTCTTTGCAGTGTTTTTTACTGAACGCCTTTGAGCAGCTTTGAACAGGCAATTGGATCCATAAACTGCAATTAAATCAAACTTCTAAATGGATTATTTTGATGGTGGCAGGTGGTCTGAACTTCTGGAGCCAGTGGAATTTCAGCACCCATGACTGCAGCATTTACTCCTGCAGTGAAGGTTCACCCTGTGTTACCAGTTGGCAATAGCTCAACAAGTGCTGAACTATCAGACTACGTTATTATGTCCTTGTATATTTATTCTTCAGCTGAGTTGTCTGTGATACATGTGTGGATGTGTTCATCATCAGCAAAAAATGTTCTTTAGTGGGACTTTACTGGTGCAATCCTTAAAACGTGTTTTTGTTGCTGTAATATTCAGCTGAAAATAATATAATCAACATTTTTGGGGAAGAAGGATTATACACTCTCTCATTAGAATATGTCAATGCCAAAATACTGTTTTTAAATAATGAGGAATACTCTTAAAATAACTCAAACACATTAGAGGTGTTAACATAAGGGGTCTTTCTCCATTTTTCCCTATTTACATACATAAGAAATTGGTCTGATCATTGGTATGACTCAGAAAAGTATATGTTTGCAGTGTTTTCTTTATAGAACACCTGGCAGTAAGACATTTTTTTGATTATTTTTGCCAAGTTAGGTTTTAAATACTTCTATATAATGAATATCCATCAGTTACAAACCCTTTCTTACGTCCTAAGTACCTTTTCTTTAATCCCAAAGGATCACTGCAGAGATCTTCTCCCTTATATTGTTTCCTTTTTCTCAACTTCATTTAATACTTGACTTTGTTTCTACCCTTATCCCTAATAATTTGTCTTTCATTACTGACTGAACATACTTAGCATATGTCTTTGTATATGCCTAATACATATTCTAACATGTAGGTAATGAAAGAAGTGCCTAGGTCTCATGGTCTGTCTATGTATGTATCTTGTACACATTGTGTGAAGCACTGCACAGATGCTGTGTTCAGCCTTTGTAAAACAAATCATTTCATAGATAATCATGTAAAATGGATGTCAGGAAGGAAAAGGTATACTGTCATACACCGGGGAATGTAAGCATTAACAATGTGAGGAAAACTTCTGGACAGGATTTTAGTGCATTCTGTATAGTGGTGAACAGACTGCATTTCTTGTTGGAAGCAGATTGTGAATTTCATTCCATGCATGCAGCCCCCAGGGCGAGATGCTCATATCTATGGAAAGGGAAATGGGTATCTTGTGACATTTCTTGAACTTACTTTGCTACAGCTTTTCAAAGGCTGTGTCTTTTTCTTTCAGTTTTCCTAACTTTTTTTTTTTTTTTAATTAAGATTTCAGGCTAAAGAAAGACAGATAAACAGAGATTAGGCTCATGGCCATGTTGGCCAGGATCATTTAGGCTTCTGGAAACGAGCTTATGCTTCCAACTGTAGAACTGGTCTGAGAATTGTGTATGACAAAGTGCCAAAAATTTGCTGAATCCTAACTCATTTTTAAAGCTGTGCACAGCAAATGAAAATAAACATAAAACTCACTGTGTTATAAAAAGATGTAATTTACTGAAATTTCTCCTGGAAGAAAAGGGAAAAAATGTTTGGCCTTAGTTATATTTTTAAAAATATAGTGATCGGTGCAATTCACTTCCATGTACAAGATATCTGTGAATGCTGTGTCTAGCCTAGGTGCAACTTACTCCTTTCCATTTTTGTCATACACAGACTCTTCATGAAACTCCTCAGTCACTGCTCCACAGTACCTCTTTTTTTTTTTTTTTGAAACTAGGGAAATGCTAATTACAAATAAATACATATACCATTCTATTTATAAGAAAATAGTTTAAAAAAATCAGTTTAAGAATATTAGCTTATTTTCCTATAGGTTATTTCAGTTTCAAAAGGGATTTGCACTTACCTTACCATTTCCAAACCACTGTTTTCTACTCTTTTGTTCCTTCATATTTTCCATATATCAGACAGTATTTCATGGTTGAAATTCTAGTCCAATGGGTAAAAAAAAAAAGGCAAATACTACCAAAGTTAGCTCTTGTGTCTTTAAGCATCCAGTAATTCATATACATCAACAAGTTAAATGATGTTCTGTAGAAAAAAGAAGTAATGGAAAAGTCAAGTGGAAGCTGGTTAAGAGACATCAGAGTTATTGAGGATATAAACAAACTTCTGTGAATTGTTTTTGTCAGTCCCTCACTGTTAAACACCTTTTTTTTAGTACAGAAGACTGAAGTTCCAGTGGACTGGAAGAGTCCCAATAAAAGGACCAAGGGAAATATTTATTGTAGAGATCTGTACAGAAGAGTGCAAGAGTTGGGAGCAAATGGACAGGTAATTCTGAGAAAGATGAGGCAATAAAATATCTTGATTTATGACCGAAATGCCTTGACGTCCTGCCAAAACTTGGAAATGCTTTACAGAAATAAAAAAAAATACATAGAATAAGTGTTTGGGGACACTGTGCAGGATTAATTCCTTTTCTCTTGCTCCCATTATGTCTTCCAAAATACAGCCAATGTTTTTCTGTTTTCTCTGAAAGGCAAATATAGGCCCTGCCCTTTTTAACAAGACCATCTTTCCTCCCTTTCCCTTTCTGCTTGTTCAGTATGAGTTTTGCTCTTCTTGCAGCCCTGCAAATGTGGGGTATAGGTAGACTGGGAGAAACATGATGTTCTGAATTTGACAAAAAAAACCATATAGCAATTCATATAGTTTCATGTAAGCTTCATCAAAACTCTGCAATTTCCTTACTGCAACTTTAACAATAAATAAATATTAATGTTTAGATCCTGAATGTTAGCTGTTCTTCTAGCAGACTGAACTATAACTATACTTTCTAAGAATGCTGTTTTCATTCCAATAGATAGATTTAATTTCTTTGAAAACCATCGCAGTGTTTATAAGACATGAAACCTAAATGCAGATAGTATAGGCTTCCTGTACAAAGCAAGCAGCCCACAAGATCAGCCATTGAACTCACCGTGAGATCAGCTGGATTACAGGTCTCAGCTACTCATAATGAGTTGCCAGTAACATAAAGTACCTAATCTCCATTGATCCTAATGCGTCCTGATAGTAAACTATGGCTCACAGCAGTTTACAAGCACTCAGAAAAGGAGGGTAATGTAGATAGGGCGAAAGGGGAAAGCTATTGCTACAGTAATCAAACTAGCTGGTGGTTTTCCAGGAAATGCCTATTCTCTTGGGGTTTGACATGGATCTTCTCTGACAGCCAGCCACAAAAGCACAGGTACACAGGCATCTTGCTTCTTTCATGGCAACTCATGGGACTTTGTGGCATGTCCAGTGTTTAACAATGAAGGCCAGAGTGAGGCATCCTGGAGGAGGCTGCAATCCCCAAGATTTGTGAAGGAAAGAACTTTGAATGATGGTGTATTAAAAATGTAAGCAGCTATCATAGTATTTTTAATCTGCTAAATGTGCACCCAGTATTTCCTGCTGCTGCTGCACAATTACTAATTCTGCAACAGTGCCAAACCAATATGGCTGTCCTTTGCATTCAAAGACTTATCTTCAAAATACAGACAGAAATCTCTCTCGGATATGCAGTGCTTTTGAAAACTAAATTCTGCTGCCTGTAGATATAGCTAAACTCTTTTAGTTGTTACGTCACTTCCACCAACCTCTTGACCTTAATAACTGCTACTTGTGTACCTCAAAATACGAGAGAGGAGACCAAGCTAACAGAAATACTACTCTATTTTTCTCCAATATAAAAAATTTCCCAAAGTCTGTAAGTCAACAAAAAAAAGCCTTTACAGACAGATTCTGCACTGAACAGTACAGTTTTTGTAAACAGCATCCAAAAAACTTTAGACCCTATCATTTGCACAACTAAAATATTTTGGTTTTGTCTAAGAAATTGCACTGATAGCTGAAGTAAAGCTGCTAGTAGTTGTACGTCTGGTAGACTAGGGTATTGTCATGGTTTAACACCAGCTGGCAACTAAGCCCCATACAGCCACTCACTCACTCCTCTGCAGTGGGATGGGGGACAGAATCAGAAGACTAGAAGTGAGAAAACTCATGGGCTGAGATAAAGACAGTTCAATAAATAAAGCAAAAGTCGTGCACACAAGCAAAACAAAACAAGGAATTCATTCCCCACTTCCCATGGGCAGGCAGGTGTTCAGCCATCTCCAGGACAGGAGGGCTCCATCACATGCTAACAGTTACTTGGGAAGACAAAACACCATCACTCTGAGTGTCCCCCCTTCCTTCTTCTTTCTCAAGATGAATACGCTGAGCATGATGTCATATGGTCTGGAATATCCCTTGGGTCAGCTGGGGTCAGCTGTCCCAGCTGTGTCCCCTCCCAACTCCTTGTGCCCCCCAGCCTCCTCGCTGGTGGGGTGGGTGAGGAGAAGAAAAGGCCTTGCCCCTGTGTAAGCACTGCTCAGCGATAGCTAAAACATCTATGTGTTCACCTGTTTTCAGCACAAATCCAAAACATAGACCCATACCAGCTACTATGAAGAAAATTAACTGTACCCCAGCCAAAATCAGCACAGACATGGACAAGATAAGGCCAGCTCTTTTTTATCTAAATGATCCCTAGACCCTGGATTAGGCTTCCTAGATATGATGCACCCTGTCTTAATTAAGGTGGACATAGAAATTACAGTCATCCTAATGCTGCTTCAGTGTAGTGTACAATCTAGATTGGATCTAAACTCAAAGGAAAATCAGATAAAGAGGAATAGCGCATCAGACTAGCACATGGGAACTGTGGGTCTAGGTTCTTATACTAGTATAGTAAATGTCAGTAACTAAATTGGTTCCTTCACTGTGTCTGTTTCTTTATTTGTAAAATGGATTTCTCTTGTGGAATGCTTTGAGATCCAGAGATGATACAGGGTATTTAGATTGAGGTAACTAATTATTATTAGTTTTAATCATAACAGCTCTGAATTGCTTGTCTAAAGAGAAGAAAGTGAGTTATATTTGGCCTATTATTTTGTATCTCCTGAAAAATTGTGATCTTTACCTACTATTGCATGAGTAATCAAGGTTGGGACCTAGCTGTCATATAGTGTTTGTGATAATTTTCAACATCTGTGCCTGACATAAAATTTTGGTAAAAAAAATACGGCAGTGTATTTATATAAGCTTTAATCAAAAGCTTCACTTACAATTTATGCTACTTTTGTATGAGGTATATCAATTTCAATGTCTTTAAATAATATTCATGCCATTAAGAATTATAAAGGGAATGTTCATCACTATTATTTAAATTGTTTTATTTTCCTCTGCTGTGTCTCTTTGGAAATGTTGAATGCCACAAAAGAACTATAATTGAGAAATCCCTTGCTCTCTGTGACTCTGATTTCTATTATAATTGGAATAATTTGCATTTTTATGAAGATACCATTCTGTCTTCAGGCATCCATGACAGTGCTTGATATTTTGAAGATCATTTGGAAAGACACACAGAAATTATTTGCTTTTAGTAGAATGGCTCTTAACTTCCACACAAAACCAAATTATTTGGGGCCAAAGGAAATAGATAAAGGGTCATAAGTGTCTGAAGAAGGAGCTGTTGGTAAACAATATCTCCAGAAATTGACTCTTCCTCAAATGCCTGCAAAGACACTTTACTAAAACCTTCTTTTGCAGACACACTGAGAAAGATTCTTGCAAACTTACCAAGCAGTAAAATTACTGTTAGGGTTAGAACCTTCCATAACAGCAGGTCACTTCATCTCTCTATTCTTCTTATAAATGCCTATTATAGAACTTGTTGATTTTTTAACTTTGGGAGCCTGAGGCTCTGACTACATGGCCTTCATCTGGTTCAAATACAAGCTTAGTCTCTGGCATACTAGCATAAATGAATAAGTGGTATCATATTGTAACTGTCATTCCCTATTGTTAAGAAAATCACTTTTTAAGAAAGCAGACTGAAACCGAGCAGCTGAGGCTCTTGTACCCCTTTCACTCCACTAAACTCACAGCAAGCAATATTTTGTTTTGCACTTAGACTATGTTGAAACGAGAGTAATTGAGCTTGAGGGAACTTTTATCATTGTATGTGATTAAGAGTTCAAATATGGTTCTCCATTAACCTACAAGCATATGTACATGTACAGAAGAAATGCATGTGTAAATGAAGATTACACACCACTGACTAACATTCAGCAGAGCTTAATGGCAAATGATATTTACAGATTTTTTCGGTTTCATAATGGAGGGAATTTACCACTTCAGAGCTTGTGAAACACCAGAGTCAAAATGACCAATGTAGATCATCTGGCACTTATCTAACATCTTTGAAACTAACATTAGAGGTCTAAAAATGCCAGATATGCCCAGTGATCAAGATTCTCTCCCAGGTGAGATCTGTAACTCAAGCTATTTCAACTATCAGTTGATAACAGAATCAGAAATATTTATTCCATGAAATAATTTTTTTTGCATAATCCTAGTAATTTCAGTTGTGCCCCTTTCTTTCTCTGCACTGAGGTAAGAAGCTAAAACCTCAACCATCAAGAAAGAACTCCATTTCTAGTACTGACTCAGGTCTTTCATATAGAAAGTGTCCCAACTGAATGTCTTAAACATATTGCTTTGAAAAAGGCAACTTGTGAATTAACTGTATAGGTTACAGAGAATTAGTTAATTTAGCTGCAATGTCCAAATCCTGCTTCCTGATGCTTTTATCCCATTAAATTTCTTTATTACAGATGATCACATTGATTTCAGTTGGACTAGTTAGGCAGCATGACACTACTCAGTGAAGCAGGTTGGGATTTGGTCCAGAGTCATTTGGCAAAGGAGACAAATACTTCCAACGCTGGTATGTGAATATCTATTATATACTCTTTATATATAGGTTTTATTATAAAATACTGCTGTATAATTTTTATTATGTACCTGCTTACTTGTACTATAGGTTTGTATTAAACATCTAGGTGATCTGAAAAAATGGTATTAAAATGCACAACTGGAGATGCATTTAACATTCAACACAAGAATCAAAACTTAGCATTTATAATAGTATATTTTAAGAGTGAAAACATCGGAAAACATTTATTATTTTAGATAAAAGGTATCTTCTATGTATGTTCTTTAAAAGTTGCACTTACATTTCCAAGTATGTAATTTTTACCTGTTTCAGCTTGGAGTACTGTTAATGGCAATGGGAGTTTGCAGGAAATAGTTGATCTGGAATTTAAAACCTTTTCTACTTGTGTTTGTTTCTCATGTTATATTGTTTGGGGGTCTGTAATATACACATTGCTGAACAGGAATTTCCTCTAAAACTGTGAGGTTTATGTTGAAACTGTACTAGTTATAGACTTAGGTATGTTAGCATTCTCTCAAAAGAAGCAAATCCTGTAACTCACATTTACATAACATATTGCCAATAGGGAATTTGTATTTAATGGATGTTATGCTGGCAAAGCAAGTGTTTGAAGAATCATATAAAGCAGAACATGATAAGATTCTTATAAAATCCCTTAAATCTTCTAAAGTTGTCCAGTAATATTGAATTAATATTTTCTTGTATTCTCTTAAATGTTCTTGAGTTCCGTTAAATGCTTGGCTTATTTCTTTGAGAAAATAAGCAAATTCCTCAAGACTTTTAATAAAACTTTAACTAATTTACTGTGGACCTTCTGCTAAACATAACCAGTCTGTGTGGTGGGTAGTGGAAACAAATTGAACTTTGATGTAAATGAGAGTATTTCTCTGCCTATAAAATATGTCTAGAGATGTCATGGTGGACAAGCCCATCAACAATCTAGACACACAAGTCTTAAGATATTGATATTATTATCTTGTTCTGCAGTGGGTACAGGTATCATATGGAATAGTTTGAGGTTGGAATGAATCCTTAGGTAGGTAAGAATACTACCTGTGTTTTACACAACCCTTTCTTCTGATGCTGAAAACTAGGTTTGATTGTTCAAGTTGGAGTGGGAGAAAATGGACAAGCCTCCTGCTTTGTTTTTTTATTCTGTAGAGCTGAAGTTTTACTTTAGAAGTAATGGACATTATTTTGTCCCTCCACAGTATGCCCAGACTTGGTTTGGTGAGAGAGCAGCTACAAATCAATGCTTTAAATTCTAGAGCTAGGCTGCAATGTATATTCTGAATTATACTTCTGAAAGAGCATAGCTTATTTCAATCTCCTGTGTGTGGTGGTCTGGCATGTTATGGAACTCAAAGTATAACCAAAGAAAGGTCATTTCAGTTATTAGGTAACGGTGGTCATGATAAACTTTCTGACCCTGATAAATCCCTTTCTGTCAGGACATAAGTTACTTTACATTTCCATTTTGGTTGGAAGCAGTAGTGCAGTTTTGAAGTACATTTCTCAACCATGCCCTTTTTCTATGTGTTGCTTTGTTTCACATGGTGCTTTGGGGATTTCTGAACTAGTGTTTTAGGGGGGGGGTGGGAAATGAACCTGATGCTCTTCTCCAGATGCACACCAAATATGCTCCAGCGTTTTCTGGGCCTGAACCTTACAAATGGTCCTCTGGACAGGTTAAATTCATGAGTGGTAATTATGTCCGGTCCAGAAAACCAGCTTAATTGTAGTACAAAAACCCCCACTGTAATCACGATGTAGGGGCTTTAGCAAAAACTTTCATTCAATAGTGGTGCCTGTTGGACCAGATTACATGCTCATATAGACAAAACCAGAGAGTTTGAATGCTGGTATTCAAAAGCAGTAGCTTTTATCTTGCTACTGACCATACAGCAGTTTTGTGCTTGCATCAGAGCTTAGCCTGCTAAAGTCAGATGCTTACGTTGGAGTGTCCATTCACTTGGATGTCCATAAGCCTTGGATGCATCAGCCTTACAAAACCAGCTTGCATAACTGTGAATCAGCAATATTCATTATCTTTACCTCTCTCACAGAGGCACTACAAATCATGATTAATCAAAATTCATGTATGAATTTATGGAACAAAGCACTTTGAGCCTTAAAGACCGCAAGACAACTAACTTCTGAGCAACTATAACCAAGCACATTGGTTCATCTATAGTGGAGACATCTTCAAGCATGTAGCAGACTAAATGAAACATTATTTTTTTTCTGCTAATTTTATTACAGCATTGTTCTTCATGCCCTGCATAATTAAAGGTCTGTCATCATCTCCATTATGAACCTCTATTTTTGCTGGTTTATAACTTTGCCCATAATTTACTATGAAAGGGAGGCTGCAATATGGGATCTTGTCACAATCACAGGTTCTTCTTGCACTGACTAAAAATAAAAGCTAAGTTTTTCAGAAGTAATTAATCAATTGCACTCTTCTCATTTAATCTGCTAGAAGGGTTATGAATCTCCAAGGGTGGGTGGAAGAATCTGTCTTTTCTACAAAACAAGCTTCATTGGGCACCCATTTTAAAATTGTTGCTCTTTAATGAAAAGTGAAGTTTGTTCCTCTTTTGAAACAAAGGAGTGACCAGAAATACAGTATTTGGTATCAGATGTTCACTGCAACACTCTAATACAAAGAACCCTTCCCTTTCCAAGTAGACTATGCATTATTGCTGCCTTGTTTTCTGGCATTTAAAAGCAAGAAAAATGTCTGAGGAAGGCATGGCAGACCATTTTAATATGAAATACTAGTGTTTCATCCTTATTTTGCAGATATAGATATACAAATTAAAGACTTCCTAAATTAATAATGACACAAATTGCTAGAAATGTTATGAAGGTGCAGTCTGGCTCTTTTATGATTTTTTCTTGCACAACTACTGATTTAGTAATTAGATATTGTGAAGCCTTATAATGACTTGATAAATTTTCAATTGGTCCTAGGCCTGTTTTTTACATTCTTCTTTGGCAATGAAATCTGAAACTATTATGCAAAGGACACAATCTACTGTCTCTTATGATCATCGCAAAGCTGTAACATGTCCATTCTTTTGTAGATATGCTTCTGATTTTACTAGCTCTTTTCTGTTACTGTGTTTATCCTCCCATATGTTAGTAAAACTATAAATGGTGCCATTGTTTTATATCACAGCTCCAAGTCATCCCTTTTCTTAGGAGAATTGAATTGGATCCAAGATAAGTGTATTACTATTCTCTGGAGAGTTTGACAGGACGACTTCAACTTTACACCTCTTTGTGAACACATTCTGTTGCTATACTATCCTTCTGCATCAAATCTCAAGTTTTCCTAAAGTACCTGGGCCACAGTGGATTACAAGTGAACACAACTGGGGCCATAGCTATTGTCTGTGAAGGTAACAGAGGGGGAAACAGTGAGTGTTGTGAGGAAAAGACACAGAAAGAGGAGGAAGAGAAAGGGAATCTGTACAGTTTTCTAGTCCTGCTGCATTTCAGTGGAGGAAATTCTCTCTCTTTGGGTGCTCTCACTGCACTGCCAGTCCTAACATAAGCTGCTCTTCTGCACAGTATTGAAGTGTTGCAAGAGGGTAGATATACCAGGCAAAGAAGTACCAGTTAAGGAGAGTCTGTATTTAGAACAGAACTTTATGCTGTTAATTCAACTAAGCAGTTGAGGATGTGTCTGGGTCGCCCAGTCCTGAGAGGTAGGTATGAATGTGTTCAACATTTGGCACATATTTTCCTGAACATGTGGGGCATTTTTACAAGGATCTTGAGCATTTATGGCTTAAGACTTGCTTACATGCTTTTTTGAGTTCGCACTGAAATAAGAAAACAGTCAGAGAGAAATTGTGACTTAAAATATCTGCCTTGTTCAAGAGGAGTCCTTGAGTTCTGAGTCTCATGCTGAACTTGATGTGCACTGTCTGACATGTCTGTGTGCCTGGGCTCTGACTGCAGGGGAAAGGCTCACAGAGAAGTCATCTGTATAAGGCACACTTGAGCGCAGCAGGACACTGTACCATATGCATGGCAGAAGTGGGTAGCTGGCTGAGAAAGATGGTGTAGCACCTGCAAACAGTTTAAGGTCAGGTACATTTGCTCACTTGCCAGTGACTGCCACCCCATATAGATCCTAAACATTACTGGCATTGATTTAAGTCTGTAACTGTTGCAGATGGAAAAGTGTCAGGCACATTTTTAGCAGAAACATAAAAATGCTGACATCTTTTTTTTTCTTTCTTGACTACGCCATATATTAGTTGGTATCTACTAATAGACACCTCTTTTGAATTTCAGACAGTAAAAATAATTACCACAATTTCTCTTTTGCCTCTCCCCCTTTGTTTCTGACGGATTCTGAGTCTATTTGAATGAAGGCTTGGTGGCATAAATAGCCCTGAATAAACCACATCAACCCCTGTGTCTGTATATGGAATAGTAGCACGTTCAGGCCTCCTATGCAAAAAAAGCAGATTAAGAATAGACTAAGCACATTGGTTCTTCTATGCCCCCAGTGTGTGCTTCATCTCACTATTGCATTATACACATTTGTGGTTAAACTCTGTGTAATAGATGAACATACTACAAGCACATAAAAAGAAAGTAGCTATTAAAATTAGTTTGAATTACTCCTCTTCTTTGTCCAAAAAGCCTCCCTCCAAACCAGAAGATCTTTTGTCATGAATTATAGAGGCAAACAGAAGTATTTCTAAGTATCATGTCTTCCTAAACAAGGATTTCAAAGGAAAAATAAGAAAGAGCCCTGTAAGAAGTTCAAAGAAGACGGAAAATGAGGAAGGGAAATAATTCCATCTGGGGCTTAAACTCAACTTTGGGCATCAAAGGCAGGCCTTCCAATGTGTTTCTTCTCTAAGATTTTCAGTTTATGGGAGTAGAAGAAGCTCAGCATCTCGCATGGTATTCCAAAACTGTCAGCCCTCTGAGTCTAGATGAGTGATTGTATTTTCTTCTATTGAAGGAAGATGATCTAGAATTATGAAATTCCCATTTTCTTTGTTGCCACCCCTACATTGAACTTACAATACTAATGTTGTATTCCTTGTATGTACATCACCAGATTGAAAAATTGTCCTTATTAGTGAACTGGCCTAAATTCCAGATCCTAACAATACTGTGCATAATGGTAAAATAAAATTTCCATCTTACTGATTATCCTGACATCATCAGCAGCATGCCTTTCTGGCAATGAAGGTTAACTGCATCGTGGTTCCATTTATAAGAAAGGAGGTAGCTGGCTGAAGCAAGTGTTTATTCCCCTCTAGTCAGCACTTAAGAGCCTGTATCAGATGCAATGACCAGTTTGGGGCTTCCCAGCCTGAGAAATACATTGACCAAATAGAATGACTCCAGTAAGGGCCACTAAGTGGATAGGGGAATGGAGTATATAAAGTATAAGGAAAGTCTGAAAAGGCTGGACTTCTTCAGTGTGAAGAAGTCATCTGACTTCAGCTACCTAATCTGTAGTTACAGAGAAGTTGGAGTCAGAGTGTTCTTAGAGATACACAGTGAAAGAACAGGAAATAGCAGTCACAAGTTGCAACAAGGGGAATTCTTATGCAACAGTGAAATAGGTCTCCTGGAGTGGCTGTGCAATTCCCATCCAAGAAGAATTTCACATCTCTGCGGTTCAAGACTGTCAGCAGCCTTACTTAATTCTAACTTGAATCAAACTTTCAAGTTTCCTTTGTTTTCAGTGGACTGATTAGACCAGATGACCTCTGAAGATCCCTTGCAACCTAAATTATTTTATGATCTGTTTGTGTACAAAGCTTTTATTCTCAATTACACTGTCAGTGAGCCAAAATTATAGCCCTTTAATTATTGAAATATTGAAGAAAAAAAGTTTTCATACTTTCCAGTTATTTTTCTCTCTTCTTCCAACCCTAACTGCTTAATCTATCTACAAAGTGTCTGAAAACACAAGAAGGACTACTCAAGTAAATGTGTTGGAAGTGTTGTGTTAATGACATATCATGGTTTAAGCCCAGCTGGTAACAAAGCAGCACGCAGCCACTCACTCCTCCCCCCCGGTGCCGGTGGGATGGGGAGAAAATATAAAGATACACTCATGGGTTGACACAGGGACAGGGAGGGATCACTCACCACTTATGGTCATAGGCAAAAGACAGGCTCAACTTGGGGAAGAAAAATCAATTTAATTTACTACAAATCAAATCAAAACAAGAATAATGGGAAGTAAAACCAAACATTAGAACACCTTCCCCCCACCACTCTCTCCTCCTTGGCACAATTCCACTCCTGATTTTCTCTCCCTTCTCCCCTCCAGTGGCACAGGGGAACAGGGAATGGGGGTTGCAGGTCAGTTCATAACACGTTGTCTCTGCCGCTCCTTCCTCCTCGGGGGGGAGGACTCCTCACTTGTCCCCTGCTCCACCATGAGATCCCTCCCATGGGAGACAGTCCTCCACGAACTTCTCTGGCATGGGTCCTTTCATTGTGCTGCAGTCCTTCAGGGACAGACTGCTCTAGCACGGGCTTTCCCATGGAGTCACAGCCATCTTGGGGGGCATCCCCCTGCTCCCATGTGGGCTCCTCCCTGGGCTGCAGGTGGGCATCTGCTCCCCTGCTCCCCTCCATGGGCTGGGGGGGGACAGCCTGCTGTGTCCCTGTGGGCTGCAGGGGCATCCCTTCCTCCAGCCACCTCCTCCCCTCCTTCCTCACTGACTTTGGTGTCTGCAGAGGGGTTCCTCTCACATTCCAATCTTCCAAATACTGCTGCGGGATCCCCTTCTTAAATATGTTCTCCCAGAAACTCTACCACCATTGCTGATGTGCTCAGCCTTGTGGTCCCACTTGGAGCTGGGGAAGCTTCTGGCAGCTTCTCACAGGAGCAGTCCCTTCAGCCCCTCTCCTGCTAACAAAAGTCTGCCACACAAAATGAAAACATAGCAGAATAAGATCATGGTTTTTTTCAGGCAAAGAATTACAGTATTTCTAATTGCGTTATTAGTGCACATATTTAAGGTCATAGGATCTTTATTTGTTTTTCAGCCAAATGCTATCTGCTGACATTAAAGTACTAGGAAAATTACATTTCCATAATTTCTGTTGCTTGATACCTCTGCAGCCCCACAGCCAATGTTTTGTAACAAGTGCTAGCTATTAAATGCTGTTGCAAAGGGTCTGTAAAGTTTATTGCTCTCTGTGGAAACCCCTTTTCGCACAAGTATCTTATCCAGGTACTACAGGAATTTATTGCTCAGAGCAAAGTATTAAAAAAAGTAAGTTGCTTTACTGCTTTGACAGTCTTGTACTTGAAGTGGTTAATACCCAACAAAAAACTGCAATACAGGTTTAAAATGGAGATATGTGGTACAAATGAAATTCTCAACCTCAGCAGATGGGATATTTGGGAGTAAACGATTTAAAATCCTTGTTGTTTTAAGAGCTTAATGGACTGGGGAAGGTAGGTAAACTAATTGGCAGATGTGTCACTATCAAAGAAAATATCCACGTCCTCCTCTATTATGTCAATCCTAAAGAATTAGCAACGATAATTCAGCTTTTAGTAGTGATACTTGGAAGGATGTAGCAAAACAGCCTAGTGAGGGCTGTGGATATGGAAAATACAAGAAAAAAATTATTCTTTAAGCACTATGGGCTTTGTATAAGCATTAGTTACTGTCGTGGTTAAACCCCAGCCAGCAACTAAACACCACGCAGCCTCTCACTCACTTCCCCCCACCCAGTGGGATGGGGGAGAAAATTGGGAAAAGAAGTAAAATTTGTGGGTTAAGATAAGAATGGTTTAATAGAACAGAAAAGAAGAAAGTAATAATAATAATAACACTAATAAAATGGCAACAGTAATAGTAAAAGCATTGGAATGTACAAATGGTGCACAGAGTAATTGCTCACCACCTGCCGATCGACACCCA
>JANZLQ010000040.1:11179096-11191552 GCA_026212715.1 Elanus axillaris
GAAAACATCAGAGCGTTATCAACATTCTTCTCACACTGAACTCAAAACACAGCACTGTACCAGCTACTAGGAAGACACTTTACCCCAGCTGAAACCAGGACAGTTACCTCCCGAGAAACCAAGAAAACAGCAGTGAATTTCAACAGCTACATTAAGTCTGTCTTTTTGGCTTGGCTTTTTTCTACAGATAAGGAAGTTCTAGGATTAAATAAAAACAACTTACCTTGTGTCTCCATTTGAACTGAGAGTCAGAATAACTACAACAAAACCCCACATCAGTCCTTTAGGAAGGAGGCTGAGTAAAATTTCCTGACAATATAGACATGCTTCTCCTGGTATCTTTCTAATATATTCAATTAACAGTTGCAACTAAAAGTTAATAAGTGCAGGCTTATCCCAACATGTGTTTTCAATCCTTATCCTCCTTTTCTCACATACTTTACTGTTCCCTTTGATATTGACTCTTTACTGTGTTCTTGTTCACATAAACAAGAAATAAAAAATGAAGACACCTAACTTCTAGAGGAATAGCTGTAGTATGCCAAACAAAGGATTATATTTCTTCCTGAAAAACTTTTATAGAGTATTTAGATTGACTTTTGTTTTTCTCCACCTTACCTCATGAAACATGTGTGCGTTTGGTTGATACGACCTTTGATGATGTGACTGTAGCAGGAGAGCAGTGAGGAGGATGACTAGGAGGAAAGAGCACAAATGTATCTAAGGCAGCACCTCCTGCAGCTTCTTTCATGTTATTCTTTTAAAAAAATTCTCAATCTCTCTATTAAAATTAATACATGAAACACAGTCACTAAAATGGTTATGGTACTTTGAAGTTTGACTTGACTAATATGACTGGAATTTGCTTCAAAGCAAAGACTATCATTGACAGTTAAAGCTTCCATAGAGAGAAAGATCTAGAAAATGCTTTGGGCCATCTTTTCTTGTTACCCTTTTAGTACTTCTAAAAAGAAATTTATGATCACCCTAAATTACAAGTTTCAGAGAACAAAATTGCTTAATTTCTTGATAGCTAATTTCTTCCTTGGGCTTTCAAACCATAATAAGGCTTTTGTTATAATTTACCACATTTTGTATGTATGGTAAGAGCAGAAAGAGAGCATCATGTATCCTTACGTGGACTCTGCAGTACACCTAATACAGACAGCATTGTGTGCATGCCCTTTCTTAAATAAAATCTTGACTTACAGTTCTAATTTAAATGACAAAGTCTTAAAAAAGCATTAAAGGAGACTTTGAAATTATGCTGATTAAACTATCAAGCTTGCTTATTAGATTGTTTTGACAATATGTCTTCTTATTTAAACTATACTACAATGCAGTACCTCATGGGGAACAGGTAGGAGGTTCTCTGACTGAAGACAGAGATTACAACATAGCATTACAATATGCTAATAGCTGAACTACCTCAGCAGCAGTTCAGAAAAGAAATTGTGACTCAGACATATCTCCTTCCTTGCTCCTCTTATCTTGGGGAGGAGTGTAAATTAGCTCCTCTTATTGTCCTTCATGGAACTGATATTTGACTGTCTTTTGGTAAGCAGTCTGGGATGGCTGAGTTTATTGCTACCATAAACAAGTGTTTCTTAGCTGACAGAACAACCTCCTTCACTGAAAATAAAGTAAAGCTGTGTTTAATGGAAGTTCCTATGAAAAGTAATTTTTAAAAAGAGCTCTTGTTTAATTTCCCTTGGCTTTGTTACTAATAATATCATTTGATTTAGCAAAAAGAAACTTTAACATTTTTCATTTGAACAGAAGGAATGTTACTTCCACAGCATGTATTTAATAACTGTTCTACCCCTTAAGATGTCATTTAGTGTCATTTACAGTCTGCTGCTCAAATCCCCTGAAAATAGTAAAGCAGGGGTTAGATATTTACTTTTCACTGGTTTTAAATAAGGCCTTGTTTAATCCCTAAGTAAAAGACTTGGCCTTCTCCTCTAGGAAAAAGAGCTGATAATAACTCTGAATGTGTAACTTCTGTGTCACTGAAAAAAGATTTTCACTACTTGCCTTTCCACCTTTTCGGTTTCTCTTGCTGTAGGTGTGTAAGGGATGTAGAAAAACATTTGCTAGTCAGCCAAACTGCTACATGATTTGACTGTATGTAGCCTAAAACTAAAATGCTTAATACTGACTATGGAACAGATAATGCTAATGCTGGCTACTAAACAGAGAGCAACTTCCATAAACTAGCAGCTCTTCTGATGTGTGCATGTTTTGAACTAAGTCTCGCACTCTGGGAAGATCAGAACACATTCAGTGGCCCAGATCAATTAAGCACATATTTTATCTGGAAGAGGTGCCACAGTGTCTCTCCTTTCCCAGCATAACTGAACAGCTGGCAATCTTGCCAGTGACATAGACATTTTGAAACCCATACACCTACATAAACTCTTAACATTTTTTTTTAAAGGAATGATGTTATAAAAGTCATAATCTTTTCCCTCTGATTCCTGCTACTCAGAACAATTCTGCCTACAAATACATTTTGATAACTTACACATTTTCATGTTATCTCAAGCAGGGGGGAAGTGGCTTTCTTTATGACCAGAAGTAGTAAATCCCTGGGATTTGTTTGTTGACACTTACATTTCTGATGAAGTGCTCACTGGAACTCCAGTCAACACATTCCACTCTGTCCCAGCCTAAAGTCATCAAACTTTAATACAGAGGCACTTTTCCCAGAAACAATATTACGTCCAAATATCTAATTTAAATTTAAAATAAAAGAGCTAGATTCAAAAATTCATGTTATGGTAATCTCAGCATGAATGATAGTCAATAAGAAAATAATTTACTAAAATTAGCTAATATCCTGTATACATTCATGTTCAGTGGTTGATTCTAGAAGTGGCAAAGTGCTCATAGAAAGGGAACCTTAAGTGCAATGCAAAATAACCATGTCGTATAGTCACTGAGTAAAAGCAAGAGAATTTTTGTATGTCAACCCTAAACCATCATTCAGGGACAGCTCCAGTAGACTTCAAAATATTTCACTTTCAAGAAGTTAAATTCATGCTTATTATTATTATTTTTATTTTTGTATAGCCATGTCCTAGAGTCCTCTACAGAACACCTGTAAATAGTAAATTGGTAGAGTTAGAAAATTAATATTAGCAACACAAAAATAATTAAAAGCTGTAGACAAGAAGGCAAGGATATGTTTAGAAATGGGTTAGAGAATCAGTGATGTGGAAAGAAAGAGGGAGGCGACTTTCAGCTAGTACATGTTGAAAAGGAATGATCAGCAGTAGCAGATCTTATGTGGCAATGCAGATGAAGTGGTACAGAAAACACAGAATAAATGGGAGGATATAGTTGGAGGTAGGCCCTGGGAGAAGCAAGAGAAACAGCTTTTAGGTTTTTGGAAACAAAAGGCAGAAAAAGCCAAAAGTAAAGCAAACTCTTTTAAGTAAGCCTTTAATTGAATTATGTTCTTTCCTGCAGCCTCCATATTCTTTCAATTCAGATTATCTTTTGAAGCATTTATGTATGTAAATAACATCCAGTAGAAATCTCAATGCCTGTATTACTAAGAAAATTATTAAGGGCCAAGATAAAAGCAAGCTCTTCCCAAATTTGTCTTTCAGGTACCTTGGGTTTGCATCCTTAGGTGGGAGGATGGAGCCCAGATGTCCAGAGGAAGTCAGTTGACAAGCAATGTGGTTGTTCTTCTGTCACTCTTACATACTTGCCAGCAACCTATCATGTCAGTTCAGGGTTTGCAGCAGTCTTCTTGCCTCATAGAAAAATATGGATTAACCTAGCTAGTTCCTCCCATCAGTACAAATTTGTCCTTTAAACCCACATATTAACAGTGTGGTAACATGGTTTACAATTTTCTTCTAAGTATAGTAATTAACAAAGATGCAGTACTTGTTTAACCTGACAAAACTCATTCAGCAAAGAGCAACAATGTAGGCAGATCTGTATATTGGCATATGAAAAAAAAGTCTAAAAATACTTGTATAGAAGACAAAAGGTGGCTCTTGAATACATGACCCAGTCCTGGTTTCAATTATATGTTTCAGCATAGGGTATTATGATCTTGGTTTTAGCTACATGTATGTGATGACAAAGCAAAGCTTTTAAACAAAAGGCCTGATTCTAGCATTTACAATGGGGTAAATTACGATTACCGCCGTTAAACAGAATGGAACTGAGCTCGTACAAAAGCTTTTTGAAATAAGAACTTTGCTCAAATATTGTCTTGTCTGTTTCTCTTTATATGGAAAAAATATGTTAAAATACAGATTGGATTTTGAGATTTACACCATTAATTTACTGTTTAAAATACGATTCTTGACTGCAAGGAACAAGTGCTAACAAGTAGTTAGGCCTTTCAATCTCATAAGTGAAATGGGAACATCTAAGTCAATGTCTAAATTATGTGTGTTGCTGTATACCTAGTTTCTCTGAAGTGAAATTTGTTCTAAAAAGGTGTCAGAAATAAATTTTGCATTATAATTACTGCACTGCATTTCTCAAGTGTTTGCTGAAAAGGAAATACTACATATGAATAAATACACTTGTAATTTATACAGAGTTCATAGAATACAGTGGAGAACTTCTGAAGCATGAATAATAGCCTCAGCAGTGGGACCTCATAAATTGGAATACACTCTGAATGGACATAAAATTGGTCTATTTTTCTCTCAGCTGATGTTGGCATTGAAAAGAAGTGAGAAGGAAAACTAGCTTCCTCAGTACCAGTAAGTTAACTTTCCTTCAGCAAGAGCATAACATCACCATCAGTAGAAATGAGGCACCTACGCATGAGAGCAGTTTAGCCCATACTGCACTTTGTCACTGTTTTAGCATGGTTCAGAAGATACTTTTTTTACTCCATTCATCTTTGACTCAAACCTCATTTCTTCTCAACGTAAAGCTTCTGTTTACATTTCTGGAAAGATTTCATGTGAAACAGACCCTTCCTATAAAGAGATAATTTCCTTCATTCTGTCAGATTTCCACAAGCCATTTAGACAGCATTTATCACAGGGTGTGTAGTTCATTCTTGCCTTACATAAATTTTTTGTACCTTGATGTGGCAGAAAGGCATAGTACCAATTGATCAGTAAATACTTTGAGCTATTCTGATTTCAGTCATATGTAAATTCTAACTCAATTTAGAGAAGACTGAAAATGGAAGTGAATATATTCAAATTGCTGAGGTGCTTTTGTGCCTAAGGTTCCATGTTAGTACAATCATGAATGTTTTTGATAAGTACACAGATCTCACATGGTTGTGTGTACTTTTACATCATCTCACTCAAAAAAAGACAGCACAGCCTATAAAGGCCTACAAGTGTTGTCACTGAACAAATGTTTACTTCAGTATAAACAGAATTATACTATAAATCTGCACAATCAGATGCATACAGAACTGTTTGATTAAGTTCATAAGGTTCATAAGGTGTGATAAATGACTCCTTAGTTTAAAATATGGGAAACAATCAAAGTTACTGTGTCAGTGGCTGGTAACTTAGACCTCTGAAATGTCAGGTTTTTTACCTCTGATCTAAGGAATAGTTGTGTCTATTGTAATGTACTCAAGAGATGGACATCTAATTGTCTAATCCAAGAGAGGACCTAAACATAGCTCTAAATGCAAGTCATCCTTTTTTCCTGATAACCTGACACAATAAAACACATTTGGGAGGGGTTTTTTGTCCATGTGTTTTATGTTTTCAGTTTCATCTGTAAGGTATCGACTTTTGGCTGTGGCATATCTGAAGTTCCTTTATTATTTATAAATATCAGTGTGTTGAGAGTATCTCTCAGGAGGAGGGGACAGAATCGATACTCTAACATTTGAAGTACATCTTTCACATTCAAGATTACAGTGGGTGACCCACAACAGATGAACCACATGGTTAATGTCTAGCAAACTGGAGTGTTTTTTTATTATCTGAGCTCTCATGAGATTGTATGAGGTAGCATTATGCACCAGGGCCACCCATAACATACAACCTAGGTATTGCTGAAATTTTTTCAGGGAAAACACGTTGCCCTTCAAGTAAAAGCTGTTGAGAAATTAATGCAGGAGAAAAGATACAGGCTTTAGTTCTATAATTCCCCATGACTTCTGAGCTGAAGACGTCATCTAGCCTTTAGACCATGAATTTTCCTTTATGAGAACAAGAAGGTTGATGCTACATGGGATCCCAGGTCTGTACTAGTTCTGTGGCAAGAGCTTTATGGCACATAGAAATCTGAAAACTCTCTCAGGCACTTCTGGATCATTTAAGTTTACCTGTCTGTCACTTTTGAAACATCACTGGTTTTATTCTTCTAATTGTCATTCTGAATTTTGGCAGTCTTACAGATCTATTTAACCATGTTACTTGGAGATTTCAAGATAAAAAGCATGGGCCTATTATAAAGTCTGCTAAACTCAGCAAGAGTATTCCCATTAACATCAATGACTTCAGATCAGGACCTAAAAATATTGTTCCTACTTACTTTTTTTTAATTAAAGAGCTTTTTCAAGCAAAACACTTTGGCTTGTGCTTAATTTTAAGTATATATGAGTCTTTAAACCCTGCAGCTTGAACTCATTGTACTTACTATAAAGTTCATTCATTTCTGTTCAATGATTTAGTGAACTACTAGAGTTGTATTTGAAAGAAAAGGTTTGACATAGCTCTCTGTGTGTCTAAGCATGCATTTGTGCATGCAGTAATAGACTTAAAGCATTAATTTTCAGCTTCTTTTGACTTTCTCAGTACCAGAATTATGAAATTGTTAACACATGAAATTATTGGCAGAAAATGGACATAAGATAAAGTTCAAAAAAATTTTTAAAAGATTTAAATATAAATGACCATAGTGGTATATATTATTTGTTATTGAATAGAAGTAAAACCAAGTTTCATTTTCATTAAGAAGTAAATTTATAATTTGTATTTGTTACAGTAGAAGCTATTCTTAATAACTAAATCATAAGAAAATTACATTCTGATACTTTGAATCAGTATTTTAGCTTTTTTTCTCTGATGATTGTGATCAGTGAATTTGCGTTTTAAACAAGATATGCTTAATAAAAGCTTTTTGTTAAGGAGGAATTGACGTTAATGGCATTGATGTCACTGTTTTTCTAGATGAACAAAACTTTCTGACATAGCATGTATGTTTTACAAGATTTCAGCAGGAAGTCATGTGTGGAGTTTTTCAACATCTACATACATTTTAATGCTGAAAATATAGTGAAAACAGTTGTGGTTATAGGCTGGTATGTAATGGCAGTTCTACTTTATAATGAACATTTAGATTTTTTTAGTTAATGCAGTCTTTTAATAGAGTATACATTAGTGAACACAAGTCAATATGAAGCTTCCACACTGAAAGTGGTGCATAGTATTATTACATTGCCATTATCTCCAATTAGAATAGCTGATTTTTTAGCAATCACTGGCAAAGAAATATATACTTATCTCTGCATGGTAAATCTCTTGATACTTCTTCAACAGACAGGAAAACTGATGCACATGTTTGTGATGTATTAGGAGGCATTTAGAAGCAGAGCTCTCAACAGCTATCAGAAATCTTTCCAGGGAAATCTATATATTCTAATAAGAATAGAACAATATCATTATAATTCATCTCCATAGTTAAAACATGTAAACAAGATGCATAGAACTTAAATTTTCCCAAAAATGCCTTTCACAATTCAGTAAAAAAATTTCAAATTTAAATAGATGTGCTCATGTAGTACCACTGGGCATCCTTTACACTGATTGCCTATGAAATTGTCAAATGTTTTCAGTAAGTTCTTTAAAAATAAATCCTCTCTCAGTAACATAGCTGGCTACAGTTGTACCTCAAGCTAATAGTACTCTTGCCCACAGATAGGCTGAATGAAAAATATATTAATGGCTATTATAAAGTCCAAGTTTTAATTTCGTTTCTTTGGATGGCTCATGATAATTTGAAGTCTTTAAATCGCAAGTAGATAGTATTCTAAAAGACATTATAGCTCAACAATTATGAGCACAAAGTAAGAACTCCTGGGTGATGTTCTTTGGCCTGTGGGAGGCATGAAGTTGGAGTAGATGATAGTAATTGCTCTTTTTAGCTGCCATATCTATGAATCTAAAGTACCTTTTCCAAAATCCTGAGGGGAGGGAAGAATAGATGGTCATCAAGGAACAGTGGTTTCTGTTAATGTAACCTTCTAGCTACCATTTCTGACAGTAGCCCCCTGTACAGAGATCACCATTCTGCTTTTTTCCATCAAGGAAGAAAGTGATTAAAAACTTCTAGCAATACTTGTATAAGGTGATATTCAAGATAGTGGTTTTAGCTAAATGAGAGGGTAAGTGATACCCCACTCTTTTCATTTTACTACTCATCCTAAAAGTCATTTTGCTAAAGATGGCATATTACCGCTGGTGATTTATTCAAAGGAGCTCATTCTAGTTCCCTCGTGGCTATCTTCAGGTGCTTAAGGCATATTTCCCTAACCAGTTTCATACTCTATGAAATTTTTCTCTCTTTCTTTACCTCTCTTGTCAGGAAAGGATCAAATTCTCTCACATTGAAACAAGTTTGTTCTACCCTTCTGTGCAATCGTGGGAGATAGACGCATCATTTAGACAGCCTTACAGGTAATCAGGATGGTAATTGCTAGATTATGTGCCACTGCAGATTTCTCTTCAAATGCAATCTTAATTCAAAAACAAGTGTCTCCCTGACATCTGAAGAAGTAATAATGTCCAAAATACACTTAGAAACTCTTTCAGTCTTCATGTAGGGATTTCTCAGATTTCTAGAAAAACAGATAATATTCAATTTCTTTCCTCCCACTCATTCTTAAATCCTTGGAGCTGAGTGTGAAAGCATCTTGAAAGTCATTGCATTTAAGTTCTACCTGTATTCCTGTCTCAGGTTTCTGCACTGCAGTGCACTTAACCTTGCCTTATTGAATTTTTCACTTTCCTATGCATCAAGTATCCCAATAAATATGCCATTAAAAGAGTGTAATTAATTTAGGTGATGGGGGTCTGGTTGTTGCAACCACATGAATTTCTAGACAGTAATCCTGCTGCAGAGCTTCAGTGTACATTTTCTGTGCTGCTGCCAGAGAATTAGTCTTTTATGAAATATAAATACAGTGATGGGGTATATAGCCACATTTCTCTTATTTGTGTATATAACTTCTAGTTAGGGAGATTTAATTTGTGATCATAAACTATAAACTAATCCAGCCTGGTTTGATTTCTTCCTTTTCCCTTTTGTGTCCCTTCTCCAAAACATCCCATAAAAAGTTTTGTATAATCCCTGATTTCTCTCTGCTCCATTGAAATTGTCTTCCTCCCAGCATCTCATAGTAAGTCCTATACCCCTTTAGACAGTAATCCCTCTTCATTTGCCTGGTGTTCTAGAGAGAGTTTCATTAGTTGAGTCACATATTGGTGGATTTCACACTGGCGACAACATTCTGCTCTGAGAGTTTCAGGTGTAGCCCATGTAGGCGTACTCCATTCCTCACTGGCAGGTTAGTTGGATTCTTGGATTCCTCCATCTGTCGTCACTTCTATGATCTGTGCAGGGTCTTTGTGTTTAATTTGATTAGCCTTTAGCTGGATAACCCAAGATCAAGCACATTTATTTTAGTGTTCAAGGCAAAGCCTCAGGGGGTGGTTAGCTGTGGCATTAGCAATGATAGTGAAGGAGGAAGGGAACAATCAGTGGAACAGGTTTATTGTGTAGCTGGGAAGCAGTACTGATGTTTCTCATCCTATAGGAACAGGGACTGATGCAACTGCCAAGAGGTACCTAGTGTCCCTTTCTGGCAGCCCAAGCAGAAAGATGAGAGGTTCACAGCTTGATTCATTGCTTTAGGCACTTCAAAAATGATAAATGCAACAGGAGTGCTCTGGAAAACAGCCTGATGAAAAGGCATAATTAGACACCGTTTACACATTGCAAACAGGGGAGGTATGTACTTATAGACTTACAGTACTTTCCATACTGCATTTTTTTATTAACTCTTTTTGTTCCTACTATAAAGTTTGAATTAGATTGCTTTTATCCTGCTTGGGTACCACAGTGAGAAGACAGTTTTATTCTGCAAGTGAGTCAGCTCAGTTTGAATAACTGCTCAGTTGATAGTTTGGAAACACACTGTTGGGTTTTGAATTGTTATTTGCCTCAACAAAATATTCTCAACCAATGCATATTTCAGTTTTGCCCCAGATGATATTGCTAGCAAGCTCCCAGTCAAAAAGAGGTATCAGTGTTTCAGAGTAAAAATACTGTTTTCTCAAACACACGTTCACTTCACTTTTTCTCTTTTGGTGATGCACAAATAGCTTGAACTCTTTGAGGGAAGTAGGGTGAACATATCAGCTCTGGCAGTAATATGCTACAGTCAGTCCTTTCCTTGTTTCTTCAGCTTGGAAGATAAGAAAAATCTCTTTTGCCAGGAGATAGCGAAGAGGTACAAATGGGTGACTGCTCAGCTGACAGGTAAAATTCAGTGGAGGTTCTGCTCTGCCAATAGTTGAGGAAATGTCTGTGGCAGTTTAAGTGTCTTCTCAGTGATTTGTTGCTACCCTCCATTGAATCCTGCACAGTAAGCAGTATGAGCACTCCTTTCTACAGTGTAAAGGAAGTTAAAGCTTGCCTTCAGCTGACAAGGAAATCTGCTCAAATTAACCCTATTGGTTTTACACTGCAACAGCTGAAGAGTGTTAGTCTGAGCCATTCTCATAACTGAAGGGAGCAACATGCTGCTGAGATGAAGCCTTTTTTAGACAAGATGGGTGGAATGGAATCTGCAGTGACTTTTCAGCATTCATTACATAAATCCAGATGATTTTACAAATACTTGACAATAAAAGAAAGTTTACTAGCTATCAATGTTCATTTTCAAAACAGATATGACACAGATAAAACCTGTGCAAATTCATGGAAGTTATAGCAAAAAGTGACTGTGTCAGATATGTTAACTCCCAGTTGGGATGTCACTGTATTCCGAGGGCTCGTTAGAGACCCTAGTGAAAGAGTTCTTTTGAAAAACAGTCTTGGAAAAAAACAAGACCTTTTGTTGTAATATCTCTCTGGTTGAAATATGACTTTACAAAATTAAATCAGAATGGAGCAGTTAGCAAAACTGGACATGCCATTTGGAACTTCAGTGGGAAGTTAAATTGAAATGAAATTGTTATGTCACCCTCAAACAATTTTGTTTCCTTCCTCAAAAATATTCAGAACACAAAAAAAGATCTAATTTGCAATTAATTATTTTTTTTTAGGATTAAAAAAATATATTTATCATCCAGCTTTGTTTTAATTAGAGGAAACTGTAGATTGCTTACATGCTGTGCAAGTGGGACATGCATTTGGTACTTACTTGGTTCTCCTGTGATCAAAGCTTTCCATGACAGCCATGTTCCACTGTAACCACAGCACTTCTTAAGCACTGGACAACATTAACAGAGGGGGTAAAAACAAGCACTAACATTGAAAAGAATATCAAGTCTCAGTTCTCAGTCTCTCCCTAGTGGTCTCTTCATATTCAGATGAGCTTTTGAAAGCATACAAATGACAGATTATTTCTCCTACAGAAAGAAATTTAGAAGGAAATAGGTTATTCGTATTTCTTTTCTTAAGTATAAAGCAGCTGTGGACTTAACTTTCTGGACCTTAATAATGATGGACCCTGCAAGGCAATCGGTTCATGCACTGTATTGTTGTTTGCAACGGCAGAAAGGATAGGGAGTCCTAAGTAAGCGGGAACGTGATTTCACTGCAGAAAAAAAAATCCATTCTTATTTAAAGTATAATGGAAAGTCAGTGGTATTAAAAGTTCCTGAATACATACAAGAAGCACACAGTGATCACGGGTTTCAAAGAGCTGCCATGCATGCACAGCATACTTAGTGGCAGGATATGAAAACATACTTGAACCCCAATCATGCTCTTCTGTGTCTTACAGTGCCTTATGCCACCGTTTGAAAAGAAAAGTGCTGCATAGAAAAAGCTGAAACACTTGACCTTTCCATTGATTTACTTTTTTGAGGAAAAAAAATTGTGGCTGGTGGTTCTTATGTGCACAACAAACTTAGGAGTTTTACTGGTGACAGCATTACTAGATTTGGATCTTTCTCTTTAAATATGGCAGTCAGTATTATCTGAGCCACTTGACCAGACAGTGCAAAATATGGTCACAGAAGGATTGGGATGAGATGGACTAGTTGAATGCACCATTAGCAAGTTTGCTGGTGATACCAACTGGGAGGTGCTGTTGACTCTCCTGAGGCCTTGCAGAGAGATCTTGATATAAGACTGTTGGGCAATGATTAATGGGATGAAATTTAACAAGTCGAAATGCTGGATCCTGCATTTAAGATGGAGTAAAGCCGGGAACAAGTATAAATTGGGAGAGAAGTGGGTGGAGAGCAGCCCTGCAGAAAGGGAACC
>JANZLQ010000040.1:11195055-11227859 GCA_026212715.1 Elanus axillaris
TAAACTGTTCTTATCTCAACCCACGAGTTTTTTCCGATTTTCTCCCCCATCCCACCTGGGGGGGGGGAAGGGGTGAGGGGCTGCGTGGTGTTAGTTGCTCGCCGGCCCTAAACCACGACACATTTGAAATGCTTCCTAAATTGATATAAATCTCAAAAAAAAGTGCTAGAAAAAAATTAAGCAGTGGGAACAAAGGAAAAGTACCATTCAGTTGTAAAAGAACTAAGGGTAGGAACAGGTGAAATAAAAATGGCAATGGTGTTTTATGAGATCTTTTAATACAGGAGAAAAATGCCCTAAAGAGAGAGACCACAACAGTTCTAATGTGCGAGAAAGAGAAGCAGCAAACACAACAGATAGACATTCATTAGTTGAACTTTAGCTTTGGGAAAAGCTTGGGAACTCTTCATGGAGATCAAACATGGGAATCACCAAGAAAAGCACAGGAGAGATTCATTTCATGTTTCCTTCTCTTTCTTTCTCCTTGGTATTTGAGGTTTTCAACTAAATGCTCCAATAAAAATCATTAAAAATTAGACTCTTCTTCAATTCCTTAGTAGCTGGAAAATTTGGATAGAGTTATGGAAGGGAATCTGTATTTGAAACAAATATCTAGGTGAAAAATTTGTATTGTAAATAAAGAATCCAACTTATTTCACTGCAGAAAGAAAGCTGAAGCGCAAAGAGAACTGGTATCTGCTAAATATGAAAGGACTATATGCTACTGACTATTCAATTTATGTAAGGTACTATCCTTTGCATTTATACTTATGAACTGAAATCATGACTTCCAGATGAACAAATAGTCCACAAGAGTAAATTTACAAAGGGTAAATAACAAATTGTACATTTATGTACAGGAAAAGCTTAATAACTTCCTCATCTAACATGAACTGCAACAGAGTTCTTGGGAAATGAAGAATTCTTTTTGGAGGGATAATAATTAGGGGGAAGATATATAAGCTTCAGTAGAGAAAAATAGGACTATTTCACCTTGGTGGGAATGGATGTTGCTTACCGTTTGAGGACATTTGAGTCTCTAACATTGGAAGATAGCTTTTCAAGGTGTGGAATTTACACAAATTTAGCATCTTTCAAGATAAGACAGTAAATGCTACTGCACTCTGTGACTACTTTACACATTTGGGGATGCTTAATCTGTGTATTTTCTCTCTACTGTTTCTACACAGGCAATACAATAAATCTTATTCACCCAGTCCGAAAGCGGGGGGAAACAGACAAGGGCTAGAAATTTGAAACAAAGTTGTGATATTGTGTGGCTTTTCACTCTCTTTCAAAGGTATCTTTATTATTTTAGCAAGACTGTAGAAGAAAACGGTCTTGATGATCTAGGTTTTACATAGTTTTTACTCCAGATAACATAACTAAGACTTCACTTTATACATGGTCAGACAAAAGGGGTTTGATTGCCACTTAGAATTTTTCAGCAAGCTGTCATCCTTATTAAATTTTCTTTCTCATAAAACTCCCCCATATAACAAAAATATAAAAAAAGAACAAAGTCATCCTAGGAAGAACCTGTGCCTGTACTTCTCTACTCATGCAAAATTCTTTCCTGATTATTATTTGCTGGGTTTTGGATCTTTTATTTTTCCAGATAATTTTTAACGTGTGTGCAGCTGTCTCTGCATTTGAGTCTACTGACTTTTTGGAGAAACTGTAAGTTCAATACTAAATAATATGCAGTTCAGCACTAAATAAAAAGTATTAACAGACTGATTCAATCCAGATATTAAAATTCATTGCGTTCTGTTCATTTATTAATTTGGACCTGCAGCAGTGTGTTAGCAAGGATTCCCATCAAAAAACTCATTAACAAAAAGGAAAATTAAGAAGTTTTTAGCCTTTCATATTAACTAGCAATGTGAAGTGGAACTAGTCTGAACAATTTCACTTTGAGATGGTCTTCTGTTCAAATAGCACAGTATTTTTCTTCCTACAAAAATATAACTAACTATTTCAAGTGCATAAATTCTCCTGGTTATAGTTACATCACAAAGCAGAGTCTGTCAGATGTAAGTCCCAGAACTGTAATAGGAGTTACATGCTTAAGCCCTCCTGTATCAGTTAACATGCACTTGCAGAAATCAAACAGCATGAAAGCAGTAACAGCTTTTGCTGGAGTTATTGAGGTTTATTGTTAATCTTTGCTCTTAAAAAAATACATTAAATAAAAGCATTTGCTGCAATTTATCCAGTCAGAAATCCACTTTAAATTTGACAAAATGGGATTTACAGGCCACTGTTGGATGTAAGAACCCTAGAGAAGGCATTACAGTATTATTCAGATCATATGCATTTTTATGTTCTGTATTTTGTTATTTTATCTGACACCCACTTTGCCCAATGTCACAAAGTCACTGTCTTCAGTTACATGCAGGGTGCCAGTACTCAAAAGACATATCTCTTTCTAGCCGTGTCACGTCTGAGGTAAATCACGCAGTGCATGCTATTCAAGTTTTCTGAGACTGAAATGGGAAATACACAGTAGTTATTTGGTATCTTCATATTTGTTATTAAAATGTGAAAATCTCAGCATCCTGATCTGCAATGGTTTTCTTTGTTAGTTCTTCAGCTCAAGGCCTCATTTTCATACCTTGTAACCTCAAAATTCTCATTTAAGTCTATGAAACCCAAAGGCAGGGTACTCAGAGTTGGACAGCAGGCCTTTATTCAGACTCTGACACATGAATTAAGCATTAATGCACCTAAATTACTAAGATTTGGAGAAAGGCACTTTTTCAATACTCAGTGGAAAAAGGTGAAAGTTTATTCAAGTTGTGCCCGCTCAAAGTGGTTAAAGAAGAAGTCCTCTTGCTGGCTTTATGCAAATTTGTGTTCGTAATATATGGCTTCATCCAAAACTCTCTGGATGCAGAATGAGCAGGGTTATTTTGTTCTTGGTAACAGCAGCTAGGCTGGCAACAGATAGCAAGAACTTCCATTACACTTCTTGGCAATGATGTGAAATGGGTATACCTAGTGGTAGGAAGTATGGAAGAGCACAGAAAGTACCAAAAAACCAAGGGCTTTCTCATAGATATTGGCAGGCATCCTGTAGTAAATTATTTAGTGCTGAAAGCAGCATTACTTAATGCTGAAAGAAGCATCCTGAGGGGCACAAGATGAAAAATGCAGATATAATCTGATTGAATTAAATCACAACCATTCAACTGAATGTCTCTTTTACTGTAGATTTTAACTGTGTATCAGCTACTAAGTTAGGCAGGCCTTTGGTCTAATGTAGCACAATTATTCTTGTACATTTAGCCAGGCAAGCTGTTGAGTGTTTGAAAAAAAACAAAGCAGTTTGCTATATAGAAATAGGGCTTCAGAACCAAGAAACAGAAAGAGCATAAAGCTGGGACAGACAGGTCTCTATTACATGTACAGAATTGGTTATAACTACATAGGTACAAATTTTCCATCTGGTCAATACCTGACGTATTCATTCAAAACGATACTGGATTTTGGGTTTGTTTTATTTTTTTTTAATACAAATCAATATATTTGCTGATACTGTTGGAGAATGCAAAGCAGCTGGGGAAAAAAAACCCAAATAATTCTCAAGAGCATTGATCAATTTAACTATGTAGAAATGCACTAATTTTTTCAGTTATATCTTTGCAAAGAAAGTGTGTCTTGTTAACAATTCTTGTAGCATTTCCTACTAACAATTGTGCCTCTATGTTTATGATCTATCATGAAGTTGGTGTGGTAGCACCAAATCAACTATATTAAAGGAAGCCAATGTAAAAAGTTACTACCCTTTTATTTTAGAGTCAAGTTAATGCACGTTCCATTGGCCAAACTAGTAAAACATTTGATTCTGTATTTTTAGGTGGGACATCCTTGTTGCAACTTTCACTATGACAACATTTACAATATCTTGTAATTTGACTAGTTCTGTTTTGAACTCTGTGTAAGCAATTTAAAATGACTCCAGTATAGCCTACAGAGCTCCAATTACAACCAGTGTCACTCTGTGTAAATACTGAGCTATGTACATGTTATTAATGTAGATCAAAGGATTAATTTAATGAGTCATCAATATCCTTATTATTCCCTTCTTTGTGACTCATCTTGGTAGGTAAACGTTTTAAATCAAGGTAGTATAGTTCCAGCAAAACACTTGGGCACTAAGATTCTATTTTCTTTGCTTTCCAAGGACAAGACAGAACCAAAAGGTTTATAACTAAACAAACAGGGAATAACATGTACCATACAATAGAAGGTCATTTCTTTATTGAAGGTTACTGGCAACATTGTTAAAATGAGCACAAAATGTGAAAGGCTTGTTAGCACCACCAGAGTTATAAGGTAAAAATACTTCTGGTTGCCATGATAATTATGTTGCAAATGCTAAGGAAGGATTTTAGAGATAGGAATGAGACTCATAGCTGTAGCTGGAGAGTGCTTGCTCCTGGTTTGTTAGCTGTCTGGCCAGAACTGGGTGCAGGATACCAAGCGCCCAACGCTATACTGTTTTAAGCCAGGCAGGGATAATCTCTGGACTTTGATGCCTTCCCATGCTGATCTAGTGCCTGGTGTTAATTCTTAAGATGACTGTTGACAGCCCAAGAGAATCTTCCAAGAAGATGTGGATTTACAATATCAGTGATCCAAAAGGCAAATTCATCTGTGTTTATGTTGGTTTTAAGCCCAGAAAATAATTTATTTGAGCTCAAACATAATGAGTTTTAAAAGAAATTTGGTACTTGGAGCCATCTTTTCAAATCTTTTCTCTGTAGCAGATTGGAGGTAGAACCAGCACAAGAAACTAGTATAGAACAGAACTAGATGGAGACTAATTCTTCATACTATATGAACCTAAACTGAATGAAGTTCTTTAGAAGGCAATTCCTGGAAACTATGCTTATAGTAATAATTGGTGTTTAAGTACCAAGTGATATTCTAAAGGTTACTACTTAAGTTTAATTAAGTTATATTGCTGGGAAAAAAGGCTAATGTCACAAGATATATTTTGGGATATGCAGAAAATCCACACATATTTTCTGTCTTGGCTCAGACAATGTTTCTGGACTGTCAAACACTATACACTTCAAGAAAGGTACAGCCAGTGGTCCAGAATCTAGAAGTTAGTTAGTTAGTTAGTGATATAGACTGTTGATGAAGCATTGATTTGCTTTAATAAAGAAAAAACTTATGGAAGATGGGAGATTTTTCTGCAGGAGGCTACAGTAGCTATATGATAACACTGTTTTTTATGTCCACTAGGGTAGGACAAGGAGAGCTGAATTTCATCTGCAACAAGGGATTTTGTGTTAATAAGAAAAGATTTCTGATTATTAGGGCTGGAATAAGAGACTGGAACCTCCACCACTGGTCTTAAAAAAAAAGAAAAAAAAAACAACAAAAAGAACCAGCTTAAACAATATCTCCTAGCAAGGACATTCACAGCTGATGCTGCCTGAGTAGCAGAGGCCTGACTTAGAGGACTTTTCAAGGTTTCTTTCACATTCACTTCTGCAGATGTCTCTATTGCTGGATAAAACTCATAGACACTAATAGGCGCTTTTTTTTTGCATAATGTTTGCCCCAAACATTAATCTTTTTATTAACAATGTTAATTCCCTCATGAGAAATTCAAACTTCACACTGGTAATGATATTACTTGACTATTCCTTGCCATAGGTTCAAAGTGCCACTTCTGAGCCACTACTTATTACAGCTATGTTGCCCCCAATTCATTGCCTGTTATACCTATTGTACTAACCTGATAGGTCATAGTAATTCATGCACTGAAGTCAAAGAGTCATCTAACTCATTGTGCAATAACAGAAATGACACTGCATATTTACAAGTTTTATGTCAGTAGAAAGTGACTGCATCTGCTCATTATTCACATTAGATGGGTTATGAACTTAAAGCTAGCCAGGAAAAATATCTCGTGGTACTGAACTCAATAAGGGTCTTAGTACAAGTGCCAGAACTTATAATGAAAAATCAAGATGAAAAGTAAGTATCCAAAGTTAGTTGCACAGATGAACAATGGAGATAATCTATATGTTTAAGGTACCTAAGTACCTTAGGTAAGTAAGATGCTTAGCAGCCCAAAATGCTAAGGGTTCTCAGATTTCATTGGAGCATGTGAAAATTACAGGTTCCTATCATCTTGCTTTTAAAAAGGCCTTTATTTAGGTCCTAATTGAAGTGCATAAAACTAATTTTATCCTACTGACTTTGACTATTTCAGTCAAAGTATAAATAAAAATAATTCTACTTGCCTACTTTCTGCAGAAGGGCTTTATTTTTTATGGCTAGACCATAAGTAGTTAAGAACTTTCATTTTGTGTAGTATTCAGCAGTAATCTGATTAAGAACTTTTTTCTTTCTCTGAGGAAAATAGGATTTAATAAATTTATATCTTTTTTTATATCCATGATTACTATATAAATGAATTCTAATGAATTTGTGTTGTTCTGTTAAAAAGAACAGTATGTCAAGCCTTTCTTTGATATACTTATTATTATTTGATTAAAAGGACATTTATGTGATCAACATAATTCTAGTATTTCTTTCCTTTTCATTTTCCATTTTGTTCCATTCCATACTTCAAAAAAAAAAAAAAGCCAGAAAACCACAACCTGTGAATAGGAAGGTCAAAGTGTAAATTTACTTCTATTTAAAAGCTGTGGTATTGATTTTATTATGTGTGTGAATCCACATGGCTCTGTTCTTTACCTGAGCAAGAATATGTTATTGGGTTGATCTTGTTAGGTAACTGTCTAGTTAAAAGAAAAAAGCTTTTTCCTGGAAAATGTCAGTGTTAGCAAAGTATTCTGCAGTGATTCAACTTAAATTGGAATGATTCATTATATCAAAATGACACAAGACACTTTTTAAGTGATTCAAAACAATTGTATTCTGCATTTTCCTAGCTTATGCATTATGAGGGTTGTAACTCAGGACCCCACAACTGGGGTTTTCGACAGAAAAGGGGGATTGCTTTAGGTGTGTCATAAAAGCTAGTCTCAACAAGAAGCCTAGTTTATATGATACAATGGGATGTCATGCTCCTTACCTGGAAATGGATCAAAGTCTACAAAAGGTATTTTTTTCTAGGTACTTTTCCACAGACACCTCTAATGTCATTTTTTCTGTATTTTTAGAATGAAAATACCTTTTGCAATTTATGGAGTAGGGGAAAGTCCAGAACTTATCAAATTAATTCTAATTGATTGATTGATTGATTGATTGATTAATGATAATTAATTATACCACTTAAAATAGAAAAACTTATGAAACTGAGAGAGAACATAAGCATGCACCATGGACTGGTATACCTTTGTGAAGCTGTTTTAACTTTACTTCAGAATAGTAAATATCTCTCAGCTGTCATGTCTCTGAACTCACATTTTGTCTCTAGTGTAGATGCTGGGCACAGTACTGCTTTCTTTAATGCCTCTACCAGTTCTCACACTGAGGTTATTCAGATACATCACTTCCTACATAGCAAATATGTGGTGATAACAGGGTAATTAAATGTTTTTACAAATGTTTTTGCTAAGAAAAAAAGAAGATTCTTTGTCATATCAAAGAAATACTAAGAGGAATGGGGACAAGTTTGGAACTGCATAGCAATATTCCTCATTGCACATTAATCCTGAGCCCCTGAAACATAAAAAATAGTCTGCAATAGTCACACATTTTGTTAGCAGCAGATTGCTGTTTCAACTGTAGACATGGAATAAAGCAATTATTTTTTATTGACCTTCCTGAGGATAAAAAATTATACTCACTACTTTTTGAAACGTAGCTGAAAACTCAGGCACAGTGTTGCTTGGGACTGTATAAATGCTGTGAAAATATGAGTACAGCATTTGGAAAAGCAGAGACCAATTAAAGACAGTCCACAATGTATCACAAAAGGCAAGCCACACTTCAGTTAGCTTTTGAGAGGATCTGAGGAGATGGCCATGCAAGGCTTGCACATTGCATTCTTAAACATAGATTAAGAACAACCAAAGTGATTAAGCTGTCTTCTTCGGATTAGGCCCTGAATAAATGAGAGTGATATGAAGTGTTGCCAAAACCTCAAGCTGTAAGAGGGGGAAAATAAATGGATTAGCAGTTAAAAACATACATTTGGCTGCCTACCCTTCATGGAGCTGTGGGGCAGAAAGTAAAACAACGATGCTGAGTAAGATAAATGATGGTGTGATGTTTGGCATTGCAGCATATGTCTGGCTAGAAAGAAGTATTCAGAGGATGAGTGCAGCACAGGATAGATTTTGTGTCCTACAAACAAACCTTATCCCATCCCCGTGCATTAAACAAGAATATCAGTTAACAGTATTTATGTTCCGAGTATTTTTTTGGAAATATGCAAAAAAGCATAATGCCTGTTGATAGCCCATGTCTTTCTTCACCACTGTTCTCTGAACTAATGGTTTTATAGAGTTGAGCATTGTTCTAGCGCTAGGTTTTACTCAGCACAATTAGGGAGATCATCTCTTCTTGGTAAAGTAGTCTGTGATTTACAGATAAACGCAGTTCTCTTTCCTCTGTATGCCAGTGTATGAAAGGTCTAGGTAATATCCCATGGTGATTCCAGTGTATCTAAGCAGAGGAGGTACTTGGATTTCCTTGATTTTGAGTTTCAGGTTCAAATGACTGTTGACATTTTTCACAACATCATTTGGTGCCAGGTTGTACCTTTAGATACTTAACAGCTTTGTGCAAGTGGGTGCAAACTCTCATTCCATCCCCCAAGGAAAATATTAATGCGGTGTTAAGGGCAGTCCAGAGTCTCAGGCAAGTGTATTAACAATGAGACTCTGGGAAGGACGTCAGACAGGGAGGAGAGTTGTTGATCACTGAGAAAAGCACTGTTCCAGTAGCTCCATGGGCCTGCTCCATCAACACACAGTTGGTCTCCAATGCCTCACCTCCTCCACACAGAGTATAATCTTATAAACATAAAATGGGATGCTTCAGCCTTTTCTGCTGCAGCCTGTGCAAACTACTGGCACACATGCTAGCCAGCATTCCCCTCTCCACCAAACATAAACCCGCTCTTTGTCAGATAGTCCCCCCTGTGGCCTATCAAACATATACTACAAGGGTAATGTTTTGTAAGTGAGGAAGAGAGTAAAAACAGGGGGAAGAAAATGTCAACCAGCAAATAGAAGTGGAAACACCTGTTTGGCAGTGAGGAACAGCTGTACATGTGCAGCTGCTACTCCCTCTCTGTAAGTACCGTGTGCTTGTTGCTTTACTTAAGGTTGACCAGGTTCTCTGTAGGCCTGTAAGATTTACTTGATGCTATTTAGAAAAGCAGGCTCCTTCACCCTGTGGATTTACTCAGCTTTAATCAGAACTTCTATAGCAAATAGCAGACCTATAAAAGTTGTATCTATTTTTTATTTCTTCTACAGAAGAGTTTTGAATGGAAAGTTTTCTTACTATTGATCTTTAAAATAAACTGTGGATAACTTTTAGAGAATGATATGAAGCCCAGATTTTATTTTTTGTTATCTTCTGCCTCCATTTACTTTTTTGACTGACACTGCAAGCAATGCCATTCATGGAGGTGCTACTTAAAGAGATTGTGCTTGTTGGGTTCTACATATGTTCTTCATTTTTAGTTTGTCTTTTATTTAATAGGAAATTTTTCTCTTAGAAAATGCAGTTTCATTGCAATTTAAATGCAGTCTAGTTATTTCCATAACCACTTTGATTACAATAGCTTATTGAAATTAAGCATACATCTTTCTTACATGCAGGAAAGGTGCCATTCTTCAATCATATGTAGGCACTTAATTCCCGCTGGAGACCATCCAGCTCACAGTATAATAATAAACAGCTAAACCCCACCAAACTCTATTGCATTGAAGTATAGAAAGTATGAGAAGAGAGTACAGGTTTTGTAGTGCTATGTAAGCTGAAAATAATTGTCTGAAAAAAATTGGCCTGCAAGCTGAGTGTAGATGCCTAGCCATGTAGTAAACTGTGCAGAATAGCTTAGTCAAAAAGGAATTAACTGCTGTTGAATTCCAGGCCACCACTATCAATTGTAATAACCAATTCATAACCAGTCTGCCTGTCTCTGCATTTCTTCTTTTCTTTCTTTCTTGTTGCATAGATATATCATATGCTAGAAATAAGTAATTAGCTTAAAGTTATCTATGTCTATGATAAAATTTAGACAGTTGAAATGTATAGACATCAATTAATTTTGCCATAACATACACAAAGATAATTGGAAGCTTGGAACATATGGGACAACATTGGAGCATTCGGTTCATATGAAATTCAGCACTGATATATTCTGCTCCAGAAAAGGTAAAAAATTAAATGTTGGAGGCTTTTTTTTTTTTTTCCAAAAGAAGGTCAATACCCAGTTACAATGGTAAAGAACAGAGTGATCTTTTGTAAAATATATTATTGGCAGTGTTTTCTTCCATTTGTATCTGCCAAGTTTTATGACAGTGTACATAAAACCAGCTGTAAAAAAAATCCTAGAATTAGAGTACTCATCTTCTTGGATTAAAAATTGGTACAAAAAAATAAATCTTTTTAGTGGATAGCACTTAACTCCAGTTGACAGTGGGTTCAATCCTACATGTTTTACTCATAGCTTTAATGCTAGTGACATCAGTGACTTTTGTACAAGGCCAGTAGGGTTTGCTATGAGTCGTGTTTGCTCAGAGGGAATACATATGAAGAAAACTACCTTTAAGAAAAATTATAGTATAAATCCAAGAAAAATCTCTAAACTTCCTATTAAAGAAAGGCACTGTTTTTCCTGTGAAGGGAACATGTTCAAAGACCCTTTTATATCTGTGTGCTTTGGGTGTGCTCAAATACACTGAATTGTAGCCTCCTGTCCTTATTTTGTTTAGTATTTAGAAGGCACTCCTGTATAAACATTCCTCCAGTATGCATACCTCCAGTAAAGTGTAGGGCCCTGCACAGCATCCTCAGCATAGGGAGAAACCTCTTCTCTGCATCATGCTAGAATGATTTGTCACAAGATAACGTCCCTCTCTGAAATCCTACAAATCTGTTAACTGGGGGCATGGTGTGCTTTTTTGAATGTGGTCACTGCTAAGAAAGAACTGACTTGCCCTAGGGCTCCTACTGGGAAATAATCAGAGAAAGGGAGGCAAAGGAAGGAAAACATGACCTTGCTCTGTTATACAGGAGTAGCTCCGTTGAATGAGCTCTTTTGCTGGCCACAGTATATCTCTGCTAAAGGCCTGCTTGTAGAAACCTGTACTTTTGCCTGAGGAATATTAACATGTTTAGAAGGATACCTCAAGAGGGCTCCTGAAGTTTGTGATCCACAGATTGCTCTACTCTACCACACACCTGCAGCTTCCAGCGCTTCCCGGTGTGAATTGCTCCTGCAGGCAGACTCCATGCATGGTCCACAGCTACATTCCAGCTGGCTGTTTGCTACCCAGCCATGTGTGGAATGCTACCTGGCTTAAAATGCTTTGCAGATAGATTTTAGACCCTTTTTTTGCCTTACTATAAAAGTCAGCAAAAGGATCTGCTCTCAGCCTTGTATCTTCAAGCATCAGTATCAAACTTTGCAACATTAGGTGTGTTGAGAACATCGCTTTATTCACTTCTGTTCTTGACTGTCTCTAATTTCTCCAGGCTTACCTTAAAAATACTTTGCATTCAGGAGCACATTTTTTGTGCCATTCATTTACCATTTGTTTACCATTTCAATAAAAGCAGAAGAAACACAACCGTGACAATTAACAACATGCATTGTTTCTCTAAAGACAATTTTTGTAATTAGAATGTTAATTTCCCACAAATAGGACCAAAACTATGTTAGCAACCAGTATTACCATATGCTTCTGGGAAGAAAATAATTATCAAATTGTTTAAAAGTCTTCTGGTAAAGGGGAATAGAATATCTGATTTAAGACAGTATGATGTCTTGAGAAAATTATACTACGTCCCTGTCATTTTTATCTATTATGGTGCTGTCTGCTGATGCATTTCCATTTGAAGAGTGTTATAATTTATCATGCAACTAGAGATCTGCTGAATTATGGCTAGTTAAGTATCAGTAAGCAGTACATAAGAATCTGCTGAATGTGTGGCAGAAAGCTAACCACTAGCTAAAAGTGGAGTTGGTCCTGTGAGATCTACTTGTATGTTATTACCAAACCTTGACATCAGTTGTGGGCTTTTTCTCTCCTTTTGGCAAGGGAATCCGGGCAATAATTATTTGATAAGATTTTTAAAAAGAATCATTGCATTATATTCTCTCTGTACTTCTCTATATTGCAATCCAGCCCAAATTTGCTTGTCATTAATGCGTGTTAAAGATCCAGGATCCATCCAAAGAGAAACATCATCAGGACTGGCATAAACCTCCTTCTCCATAAACCTGGCTTCTGTAGCCCAGATAACCTTAGATATCGTCTGCTGATTCAGAGTCTTGTGATGATTATTTCATCTTTTCTCACCCTGGAAACACACTCATTTCTTGTCTAAACTGTGGAGTGTAAAGACAAGCAGTGCAGTGATGCCATATGCCGATGAATCTATGTGAAAGGAGTTTGGCAAATTACAGCTTAGTTTAAAAAGAGGAGGCCTTTTCTAGGCATTTAGGGCATTCCAAGTCCAGGTTTGAGAGACCGAAAGAGTTAATGTCTCAAACATTGTGGTGGGGCGAGTTCTAGTTAAAGAAGAACTCTGCATAACAAGGAACTCTGCCTAGCAAGGAACCACAGCTGAAAAGAAGCCAATCAGCAACAGGACATCAGCACCCATCAGCAACAGGATGGGGAGAGCATGTTCTGATGTGCTGTTTTGATACACTGAGCAGGACACTTCTCCATGCAGGGAAGGGGAAGTTACTACCCAAAGGACCCCCAAGTCCCAAAGGCTCACAAACCACTCATGACACCTAATTAGCCTAATGCCCGCTGAAGGAGGGCCAAGGATAATAAAAGGACACTGAAGCCCCGGGTGCACAAGGCCACCGGAACCCAAACTGGACCACTCAGCTGACTGGACTCCTCGCTGACTGAACCAACACTGGACCCACGAATGATGAAATCTTTCTCTTTTCTCTCTCTTTCCCTTTCCCTTTCCCATAATACCTACACCTCATCCCTTTAGACACAAACCGCTGACCAAGTCTGGGATGAGGAGTGGATCCAGCCGCCCCCAGGCCCCTCTCTGAGAAGAAGCCCAGAAAGCAACAGGGTCTGCTCTGAACCTCGTGACCCAACGGGAGGGCTCTCCTTATTGTCTTCCCTGAACTGGTCCCCAGGTAAGCAAGACCTGGAGTATTTGTTTGGTGATGTATGGTTAGCACATGTTACACAGTTTACTGATGCAGTTTCATGGCAATTCTTGTTAGCATACCAGTTTTTGTGGTTAGCAAGCCTGTTCTTGTTGTGCGCAAATAAAAGTTGAGTTTTGTGAGTTAAAGGATCCCTGGTGTCGTTTCACTTTAATCCTGACCTGGGATTCAGCAAAACTGAGTTGTCATCCTAAGAAATTGGGACATGACACCAGGTATTTCTCTTCAAATGGGGTGGAGTGGGAAGTGGAGTGGGAAAGGTTAGCCAGTTTGGTGTGTACTTGCTTTCCAGATTTCATAAGGATTCTGTACTGTTTAAGTCTTTTCAGATGCTCTGCTTTATTATTTAGATCAAGTACAAAAAAATTCATTACCCCCCTTCTTAGTGGCATTAACATTCTAGCTGAGGAAGCCTAGACGAGAAAGTTAGGCAGAATCTACATATATAGAATAACCTATAACTATATCAGCAACTGCAGCTCTTTGTTTTTCTAGGTATATAAAATTTCTTTCAGAGACTAACCAAGAAAAAGGCTGAAAATCTACTCTGAAATAACATAAACTTTTGAGAAAAAGCTCATAAAAATAGTCTGCGAAGACGTTCTCTTTTCCTTGCATGGCTACTCAAGCAGAATATTTTCTAGCCTTTTGTTTCTGTGAAATTGCAGTAGATATGCTGAAGGCCTGGAGGATACCTCTGAACTGGGGTAGGGTGCATTCTTTCACATGATTTGATATTTTGTAAGAAGAATTTGAGAGGAAGAAAAAAATGCACTGCAGGCCACTAAGAGTCAAAAAATCAAACAATGCTGTATTAAAGCTGGATGAACATTTGTTGGAAAAATATCCCTCCAATATAGTAAGATAGAAAATGTTTATTCATTCTGATTTATTTTGTGTGATTGTGCACTCTCAATCTTAATTCTCCCAAAAATTCTGAAAAATCAGGTTGTTCTATTTTCCTACTGAAGCAGTTTGACTTTTCACATGAAGCCCATAGCATTTAGTATTTTAATATCTTAAGTATTAATACTGAAATGGTAAAAATCTAATGTTATCAGTTTTATTAGCAATTTGTTTCCTGCTCAAAAAAGCAGAATTAGACAATATTTTCTTGTATTAACATTGTCTAAATATTACGGTTAAATATAGATTCAGCACTGGCAGTGATGCAGGTCTCTCATGGGCCAGAGCTTATTTCTTAACAGTAGACTGAAGAGGTTCATAGTTTACTCAAATTTAAGGGACAAGATGAAGCGTTTTTTTCAATTAGGTAACACAGTACCATCTGTAATTATGTACTTCTTTTTTTTCTTTTTCATAATTGAGGAGGTCTTGGCACTTGCATTTTGAGCCTGTGATATTTCCATGAGATCCAGGTCTTTGGTATCACAGTGACTTCAGGTCACTATGGATCAGCTGTGGTGACTATGGGGAATACTGGCCAAGAGGGGTCAAATCCCACTAATTTTGCTGTCACCAGGAAAATGGTCTAAACAAACCTGTCTTGCACCATGGCTATTCTATCATCTGTGGATTGAATATTGCAAAAAGACAGTTTGCCACATTGTTTATAAGCTGGGCCACTGAGCAGAAAGAAGAAGAGAGATTTGTAGATGTTTACAAAACTGAGTTCATTTTAGAAGGCATGAACAAGTTTGAGTCCCAATTAATAAATCTGGAGCAATAACAACAATGCTTTCCCAATGCATTTAAAAAAATTTATCATATACAACAGAATTAAAATATAAATGGAGTCAGTCTGAATCATCCTTTGTAAAATGTCAGTAGTTCAAACCTCTGTGTAATCCATTTTTATCTGTACTCAAACACTCATAGTGAAGTGCCTTACCACTGTGTGAAAATTCGCCTTTGTTATATGCTGTTTCAGGAAAATCTCTAGCTCATAGTACAGATTTATAGCAATTCTGAAACATGTAATCTCAGATAAACCATGCACTGCAAAATATAAAAGTAGTTAACTTAGAGACATTGTATGCATTTATCATAAAACAATAAATATGAAATAAAACAACTAATAAAATATTTTTAACTCTTTTTAAAGGAATTGGACAAGAAAACACTCTGAGACAAACTAGATCAAAAACCACTCAATATTAAAACACAAGGCAGTCTGGTTTGAAAAATGAAAGGATTAAGAATATTCACCAAATATAATGATTTGATTAGTTTAGCATCAGTGGGTGCTTCATCATGGATAATGACAGTGAATTGCCTTAAGTGTCTAATATTTGTTCACATGCATTCATTGCATTCACCATGACAACTTCTGTGAGTGCATAATGTATTGTGTGTATACAAGTTAATGATAGCATATATTTCCAAATCACATGTGCAGGACATTGTCTTCCAAGTAAAAGAACACATTGTTAAAATACTGCTTTTCAAACTGTAGGGTATTGGTACTGATTAATTACTGAAACAGCTAAGTTTCAATTTCCCAGAAGAAAAGCTAATGCTATAAATTACTCCATAATAAATGTTAAGGAAAACTATACATTCTTTAGAACTAGAGTGCACAAAGAAACATCATGACTCTTTTAATTACAAAAATACTACGGAATGCAATTACATTGGATTAAGGTAGTAGCTGTACCATGGTTTGCTTAATTTTACAGATTTGGTGTGATAAAAATGATAGCATCTTCCTTTTTGAGATGAGCTGTGATTGTGCTGTATATACTTTGCAACATATGACTGAAGCCTAAATTCACTCTCGGAGAATATGTGGTGGATATCAACACAACAATACAGTCCAAACTTATACCTTGACTGCACAAAGTGATTTTAGATATGAGCAAAATGTGCAAAACTGGTATGCTGCATTATCCTAATAAGTTTAACTTTATTGTGGAAAATGAATTTATGATTATATACACAGAATCATTATGCATTTGACCTTATTAAACTGGAGTAGAAGCAAATTGTATACAATTGACTTTAACCTTGGCTCACTGTGTAGATGAAAGAAAATAACTGCACTGGTAAAAATAATAAAATGGCTGCACTCAGCTCTGTGAATTGAATGGACCTTGACTCTGTGCTGTTAGGAATGATTTAGCCTATAGAAATGGAGGTTTGTAATTAACAGTGAACAGGGACAGAAGAAAAAAATACTAGTCCACTGGCTGCCTTTAAGCAAGAGTGGATGGGTGCAATTGTATTAGTAGCTAGTTATTATAAATATTGAGATCAGTTTTATAGAATGGAACAGAAGAAATGCATGGCAGGGTGGAGATGGAAATTATGGCTAGAGGTCTAGAATGAGGTGTTTTTGTTATCCAAATGAGATCAGTAACTAAGGAATCCCT
Source organism: Elanus axillaris (assembly GCA_026212715.1). NCBI lineage: Eukaryota > Metazoa > Chordata > Aves > Accipitriformes > Accipitridae > Elanus > Elanus axillaris. The sequence goes on from JANZLQ010000040.1 coordinate 11,211,712, forward strand.
AACTATTATTACAATTAAGAAAATGGAGCTATTGAGACTTTCTGCCTCTGTGACTTTGGTGGAAATTTGGCTTGGGCACTGTGTAAAAAAAAAAAAAAAGACTCGAAAGATGCCTTCCCTGAGGTCAGTGAAAATATATAAGTATTCGTTTTGGTTAAATAGCATATTTTCAGTTGATACTGCTGGACAGTGGAACAAGTTGTGTGTATGTGGTTACTTAGGTGGAAGGATATGCAGTCATTCTCGTTCCAGAACTGGATAAAGCAGCAGCTCCAAGACCCAGAAAGCCTACTGCAGGGATTGGCATTTAAATGGCACAAAATCTCCAGAGGCCACTTGAGATTTGATTTAAAACCTATTATTCACAAAAATAATATGTTGCATGGTTGTTGGGGTTTTTTTTCCCCTTCCAATTGCTATTCTTTCTTCCAGAGGGTTAGAGTCAAGTTCTGCTTTGTCCTATTAATTTAATTAGTATTGAATAGATATAATTGAGAGCAGAATTTGTCCTGTGCTGTTTAAATTACATGAGAGCTCCACCAGGCTGTTTCTTTCATATGACAGTGCATCTTCATTACAACATCATTTAATTCCCTCTGTGATTTCAGCCCTTAATTCCTTTCCTCATGCAGAGTATCACTCAGTCAGATAGGGCATTTTACTGCTTCCTTCACAGAATTTGGGTATTCCCAAAAGGAAAAATACACACAAAAAAAGGAGGGAGGATATACCTTGATGAACATTTCACATTTTGTTTTTAATATTAATGCTGAAGTATGAATGACAAAATTTCATTACTAACACAAGCATGCTGAGAGTATTTTTTGTGGCAAAGCAGTGCCACACAATGTTTACTGCCCAGCTGTTAACAAGACAGGGGGACATATTGGCAGTATAACCAATACACAGTTGGCCTTAAGCTTTACTAGAGTGGTTTCATGCCAAACACATGAAGTTTTAATTATAAGCAGTTTGAAATATTTATGCTCTTTGCTTTTCCTTATTCTTCTACAGAAGCAAGATAAAAGTTCTTTTGAAAATTGATGACAGAAAGTATTGATACCAACACCATGCAATTGTGGTACCTAATTAATTAGTCTGAATGAATATTTATGTTGCTGGGTTTTCTATTATTGTATTCTCTGCTTAGTGATACCTTAAGCTGAAAAGTGTAATTGCTCAGAAAGACCTGAAAGTAATAATCCTCCCAACCTCCTTCCTTACCTCTCTTATTCAGTCCAAAAAGACAGTTTGGTCCACTATGAGAATCAAGCGTCACTGCGTATGTGTGGTTTCTGGAACGAGATCCGCAGCTCTGAGTGAGTCACTTAAGTGTCCTCTTCAATGCATGTGTCTGAAGGTACATTTAGCATCTAAGGCCCTTTTCTGCATTTGAGCAGAACATCAGTTCTTTTAAAAGCTTAGCTAAGCTCACCGCTTTTTTAATATCACAGCTGGCACCACGATGTTGTGGTCACCTTTGTAAAAATTCTTTGTGGTAGCATAGATGCCCTCAAAGAGATAGAATCCAGGTTTTATGCCCTGTTCAGCCTTAAAGCTCTCCTGTATGCCATAACAACTAATACTCATCAGCTAGGAAGAGTGAAAAGAGGAGAAGAAGTTATTCCTGGGCTGACTAGGAAACAAGACATTCATTCTACACCAAAACATGCTTTGTGGTTCTGTGGATTTTTTTTTTTTTTTGCTTTAACCTAATGACAATATAAAGTGAAATACATAGCATTTTCTCCCCTTTTCAGAAGTAAGTAGTCATTTGACTGATGTGTATGTATGCGTGTATGTATGTATATGTATAAATATATGCACACATACATATGTATACCTATATGTACATATATAACATCTTTTCCTGTTTATTTGAGTGGTCACTGTGCTTCTTGTGAAGCTCACTCTTAAAGTGCCCATCAGGTGGGCTCTGAGTCTGCCTGCCGGATCAAACCCCACAGGGAAACTAAATGGAAAAAAACCTTAGGTGCACAAATCATTGTAAATTCAGCAGGATTTTTGAGGAGTGTTATGGAAGCTACATACTCAGGTCCTTTCATGTATTTGAACTCTCATCTCTACAATTCGTCTGCTTTTTCAGAACAGGTACCATCAGCTGAAAAGTGATTCTTCTTTATTTTTTCCCTCTAGTAACATGTTCCTAGTCTGAGAAAGTGAATCAGTGCTTTCTGATGGGTACACTAGTGTCATCTAAGTTGGGGAAGGAAAAATGTGATGAGCAACAGGGAATTGTTGTGGTATCTGACAATTGCTGGAAAGAACAGAATTGCTTAGACATGGAATTTAAAAAAACAAACCACAAAACAGAAACATGGAAAGGTGTGTAAACTAGCACACTTGTCTAATTCTGAACTGCAACTTCTGCAAGATGGAGAATCCGCCACTGCACAATTAACTACATCATGTCAATTCAATAGCAATCCCATTTTCTATCCTTCATTAAAGTAACATCAGAAAAGTGTCTACACTGCAGACTGAAGTGTATTGTAGCCACACCTGAGTTTTAAATGAGCTGTCTTGGACACTGAGATTCCTTGTCAAGATCAAGGTAAATTAATCTTCCTGATCCCTGTTTCGTCATGGCTGTGAAATTCTCATTACCCAGACTAGCTCATTTAACATTAACTTGGATATCTTCTAACTACACTTTTCCATATTTCAGATATATACAAAATCAGTTCTCTTTTTTCAGTCAACCCAGAAAAAGCCAACTGCTTTTGGTACAGGCCAATCAAAATGTTTCCTATCCTTGCAAGTGGCACAACACCTCTCATCCACCACCAACAGTAACACTACCTGCATGTTTATTAGGTCTCCTAAAAGTTGCTGCCTGACAAGCATAGTTTTGTTGTGGTTTTTTTTTTGGTTGGTTGGTTGGTTGTTTTTTTTCTGACCAGTATTTCAGTACTACCATTTTCCTTACAGCTGAACTGCTCCTCCATTTACCTTGTACTCCAGGTCTTCTATATATTTCAGGATTTTAAAATCTCCCTTCCATCTTGCCCCATGGGTTGCTCTGGCTCTGAGCCTGGATGTCCCTGGCTCAGTGGGATATCTGGGTGACTGTCCAGTCTCACGAAAGGGATAGACAGACTTCTTGACAACCCACTTGATTAGTGTGGATTTGAGTATTTTTATTTGGAAAGGGAAAGAAGAACAATGTTTACAGGTTCACTTCCAGATTTTGTTTCACTGACTGTTCTAAAGGGTAAAAATTGGAGCAGTGAACTGGCTAAATAAAAAAACAAATACACAGTGAGTATAAAACAAAAGGATCAAAGCAAAAGAGGGAGAAATACCAGCAGAAACTGGTAAATACAGTTTACCATTAACATGTTTTAAAAAAAATGTTTTTATTTCATGTGTATGTGCCCTCGTAAAAACATTACCACAGTATCCAACCAACTGCACTGCCTTAATCTAAAGAATCACCCCTGCACTGTGGCTTTTCTTGCAGAAAGACTCTACTGCCTATATAACTATCTGTGCAACTGGGTGATCAATCCCATCTGTGCTTATTTGATGATTTCTTACAGGGCCTTTATCTGTTAGGCTTTTTCTGGCCCATAATTATGGAGGGTTTTTTCAGTGCTGATTAAATAACTTTTTTTCTAGTGCCTTCAAACATTTTCTGTTTTTTTACTTACATCATGTGGAAAAAAAAAGTGGCATCATCAGAAAAAGGTTTACAAATGCCATCATCATTTCTCCACCAAAAAGATTCAGAGAACCAATTAATTATATACTTCTGTCTAATAAAAAATGTCACTGTATGGCTCCATAAAACACTTTCCCAACCCAGAGCTGTGAAGCCCAATTGACTGAGGAAGAGTAGGAACTAATGAGGGGACATTAATGATCATTTATAAGGACTGTAAGCAATGCTATATATATGACATTAATAGGTTGGGCATCTGGCTGAAAAAAAACTGAACCCTTTGGATGAATAATCAGGATGTTCTTATTTCCTGATACAGGCTATATCTTAATGCAGTTTTCCTGCTTTTTTTGGTTGGTTGTCTTTAAAATGAGTCCCAATCTTTTTATTTAGTTCCAAAATAATTATTTAGAGCCTCATGAGTACTGATAAGATTGATTCTCTGTAGCTAGCAGTCCATGTTCCATGACTTGGTAGCAAGTTATACTTTAGAGTTAGAGCCTTGCAGGTAGGAAGACCAATTAGAGGGTTTCCTTAAGGGCTTGATGTGCTTGAGTGCCCCACAGTGTAAAAAGTCTGGTAATTCCTGTGGTGCTAAATCCTTCAGTGTACACTTTTGGGGAAGCAAGAATAACATATCAAGGAAATGATGCTGACCTTCTGCCTTGCAGGCAACCTCACAATATACTCTCAGTAGGTGAATGGATCCTCAAGGTGAAGAAACATATCCCTTATAAAGATTTGCGTTAAGATATTAATAAATGCCCCCTTACAATTATTATCTATGGGCATCATTTTCAGCCTCTGAATTTCTTTTAATTAAAACCCCATTTGCTACATGTAGATGTTCAAGTCTTGCAGATTGCACTATTTTGTCAAACTCATGAATTTGTAACACAAAAATATGTTCAATAATGCCCTTCATTCAGATTTTTATATTTCATAATGCTGGCAAAATAAGACACCATAAAACATGGTACATTGTTTGTTCCTGTATCGTTGATGTGAAAGGCGAATGCAATGAATATAAAAGACACTGTAAGCAAGATCATTGAAGAAAAGCCGGAGGCTCATAATTTCTTATAGTGTTTTTGCTCTAAAGATTCATAGAATTTTGATTTTGAAAAATATCTCAGGCTACTGAGATTTTTCTCTTTCTCTCAGATTTGTGAGAGTTCTTCCTTTTGAACAATGCCTGATAATCTGTGTTACTTCAGCCTTTCAGGCCATCAGAAAAATGTGTGGGCTTTATATTTTTGCAGGGAGATCATCACCAGGAGCAATTTTTCACATGCTTCAATCTGTGCTGCTGCATTAGTATAGCAGGGATTTAGTTAGTGCCAATTGAACAGAAGTTTTATAAATGAATATCCATTAGGTCATAGATTGAAATTGCTAAATTATTACATATCAAATACTTTTAGATCATAGTGGTTTTGGGTCACAGTCTGCCAGGTTGGACTTGATTTGAAATGGTCACCTTGTGATAAAAACCTCCTCATCCTATTCATTGTATTTCCAATTGTAATGCAATGCTGCACAGATTATGATCTCAGGTTTTGCAGTTTTGAAGAGGGCTTATTTGATACTTCTTACTTCCCCATCTGTACTTTTTTCTTTGTATGAAGTACAGTGCCATAAAAACAACCCCACTGTATGTTTTAGATTGTTGCTTCATAGCAGTGTTTCAGAGTAGTCTTGATTCTGCCACTTGAAGTCTTCCATCGGAGAAGTTATTAAAGCCCTTCTTTTGAATGTATCACGGTTACTAAGTGAAGAGTGTTTTCTTACTGATCTGACATTGCTCATGCCTTTAACAAGTTTTGGCTCTTTTCTTGTGGGAGTAGAGGAAAACTCTCTTATGGACATCGTTTTCAATGTTGGTATTTCACTGTCATCATTTATGCTTTTTTGATTTTGGCATTGTTTCCTGTTGCTATACCTAATATTAGTATGTATAGTGAAAGCCTAATGCACAAAAATTCTTCTTGTAAAATCTGTTTGGTAGCCTAGCTGGCGAGTTTATTATTTTTTATATGTGGCTGCACCATTGCCACCAGCCAAAAAATAACTGTTCAATAATGATATTGGCAAAAATACAGCCTTGATAAAAATGTTCAAAACATAATTTCATCCTGAAAGTACCTTACATCGCCAAAAATACAAGTATAGACCTTGGGGAGCAACACACAGGTCTGCCATATAAACAAAATCTAATACATATTCAATACAATATACTACTCCTCTTTGAATTCTGTTTGCTGTCTTCATGTTCATGAAGATCTACTTATGGTGAGTAGTATCTTACCCCAAAAGAAACCATACTGATTTCAGAAGAATTTAAGAAGTAAGACATTGCCCAGTATAAGGAACAGCTGCAGAGGCTTTTGCAAGAGGCTTCGCCAATATGACTTCATGCAGTACTGACGTCTTTTGCATGTAGTAGAGAAATCATTCTATAATAGAACACATTGATAATCAAACTCTCAGGAGAAGCAGTAAGATGCATCCATTACCCAGAAGCTGGATAGAGGATATAGACTTCTGTGTTCCTTGAAAGGAAATGTTTTGTTTTACTAGAAAATCAATTACTTTTTATTTTATGAGTCTTATGGTGGCTTAGAGGTGGCTTTTTTTTTTTATACCCCTCTATAACTAGAACAATGACACACTGCTTCTCTGTGATCATGAAGGATCAATATTCACTAGGTATTGTATCAGAATTTTTTAAAATGCTGCAAGTCGGATGTGCCAGCAGAATTGAATTAAGGTCATTTATCAATGCAAGTACAACTTACTTTTACATTCATGTGTAAGATATATCACACAGTCTTGTGTCTGATACACCACACATAATGTGTTGGTTTTCTATGGCTTCTTTTCTAGCCACAAAAGAACACAGTTGTCAAACAAACTAAAATGAAATTCCCCCTGGCATTTTAATTTCTCAGCTTTGTAACCTGGCAATTAAAGTGTTAACCTGCCTGGCTTAACATGGTGTTACATAGTCATACAAGGTTGAAACAAGTTAGGTATACTCATTCCTATAATCAATTACCAGACACCTCATTCACATACACATTCTATTCAAAGCCATTACATGGTTCATTTGATGTAAGACTGCACCTGTGTTGCTGTGTTTATACTTTATTTTGCCTATGGATAGGGAGAAATGGTTCTTTTTCTGAGTATTTCCTCATCCTGTCTTTAGCATATTGCATATGCCTCCTTAATTCATTCAGAAAAAAAAAAAAAATCACAAAATAAAGACACTGATGCTTCCAGAATACCTTGAGGAATTGCTAGCTCCAGCAGTAGAAGCTATGGTATTCAGAGTGTCTGCTATCAATACGCATGTGCCAAAACTAAAAGGTAGAAAACCTGCAACTATTTTTCAAAACTGTGAATTATTTCAAGATACAACTTCATTTCTACCACTTGGAATAAAAAATTTGGACCTTCTCATCATCACAAGAACATCTTAAAAACATCTTCCCTCATCATGGAAATAGACCTTCTCTAATAGGATGGATGTGGCACAGGATCTCCTTTATGCAAGACCTGGACTTAATGCAGTAGACTTAGCTAGGAGTTCAGCTTCTGTAATGATTTCTTGCATATTAATAATATTTGGCATAAATAAAAATCCTTCACTATTACTATGTGATATTACAGTCAAGGAGACATACTGTATATTTATTATCTCAGCCTTCTGGTAGATCCAGATTATGTAAGGTATTGGCCCAGGATATAACTGGTCCCAAATAAAAGCAGTACCAACAACATGCATGTGCTCCAAATGGAGTATCACAGCCAGGGCTGAAGAATGAGTTTGGAGTCTTCATTATTACAGATATTAAGTGTGAAGTCTTGTACTTCATTTTAGAAGTAGTCATGAGCATTTGGTGAGATACTGGGAAACCTGCTAGATTTCTAAATGGCAAAATGAAGATTCATTTGGTCTTTATTGTGGCATTTGACTTCTGAACATCTGAGGAGCTTTGACTAAGCTTGAGGAATGAAGCCACAATTATTTTAGCCTTAACACTCCAGAGCATGGTCCTTCATTCCTTGCACACCCAACTGCCAAGCTTCTGCTGAGATCACTGGAAATTTCTTGTGCATGAAGAATGCAAGATCGGGTTCCAAATGTTTGGACAGAGCCACTGTGACTTTACTTGTTTTGTAAAGCCTTTTGTCTTGCTTTCAATCTGATGCCTGAATTCTCTTCTTCCTTGATACTCATTATTTATGAAAAATGCATCAGGATTCATTTGCACTGTTGAGCACTTCAAAGAGATTTTATTAGACACTTTTATACACAAGGACCATTGTGGAGAATATGTGTACTCTTATGTTCAGTGCTTGCTCTAATTTCCCTTCCTGGCAGTTATGACAATTTACCACAATCTTCCAGACTGCGGTTAGAAAAGAGGTAATAAGAACACAGGGTGAAGTCCTGACTCCATTGAAATAGAAAGGAACTCTGCTACTGACTTCAGCAAAGCCTGTGTCTCCACAGCACACTACTTTGGTTCTTGCTGGAATGAGCATTCAACTCATTCAGTCTAATTCCCTTCTGAGGTCCTTCTTAGTAGAAGTTCAGATTCATTAAAAAAATCAGGTTTTCACAGCAACACAAAATACACCCCAAAGTGCAGCAGGAAAACCTTATTCATATTTAACAGCTTTTGAAATACTTTCAATACTGCACTTTTCAAGTTATCATATAGGAATTTGATAGTCCAAAGAGAATTTGACTTATGCTGCCTTGGTAAGACTATCTGCAAATTCTTTGTGGCTAATCACATTTACCCTTTGCCTCAAACTGTTGCCCATGATGATGTTTTTGACTTTGCTGCACGGCATGTTAAGCTGCATTGCACCTCAAAATTACTGACATATTAACAGAGCTGTGCCCAAAGAACTGATACAATCCCCACGGATGCAGGTCTCAACAAAGATCACAGGCACAGCTCTGCACATGCAATTCTTAGAAAGGAGCAAACACAAAAGCATGTTGTCCATTTGCAGAGAGAGTCCTGCCCCTCAAGAGAAGTAGAGGCATTAACCCAGATTACAACATATATAAGGCACTGTGGCACCACGAGCAGGCCCAGTTTAAGACTCAACAGATTCAAATTTTCTGGTTTAGTTCAAGAAATTTAAGTATTTTAAGTAATTCCAAAACCCCACCCTACTGGTCTTGCTTTTCAATCAATTTTGAATTGTTTTGGTATTTGGAATATTTGATCATCTTATGAATAAAATTATTTTTAGGAAGTACACTTTCCACTAAATAATACTTCGGTGGAAAATCTCCAATCAGTTTTACTGACATCTGACACTGCAAGCTGACCGACATGACTTAACACATCTACATGGATATACCCAGCCCCTGGAGTTTTTTTAATTAAATGCAGTCACTGCTTTATTTCTCTGTCTGTGAGGGCCCTGACAAAGACTACTCTAATAGTGAAACTTCAACTAATCTTAAAGTTCATGTCTCACATTGCTAAATTTAAGTCATATTGTAAACATTAATTATTTTGTATATTAATAATCTTATGCCGCCAGTGTTACATAGCAATAGCTTTGGAGACCTAACATATGAGTTGTGCATTAGATCTTCTTGCCTTTTTTCAGTGATCGCCAAGTTGCTGGCAGGCAATAGTTTCAGATAATTTCCATCTAATAGTTTGATATTACATAAAGAACAAAGGAAAGTTGTAATAAATCATAAAAGACATTTTCATTATCCAAGAATAAACTAGATGCAGTTATTGAATGAGACAGTTCAGTGTTAGTGTATCCTGGAAAGTTTCACTGAATTGTAGCTAACAGTATCTTATGCCCGCAACTAAGCATGAGTAGGACTGAGATTTATGAAGCAAAAGCAATAATAAAGATTCTGAACTTTCCAGATTTAAAAAATGCATTGAGATCAACACTGGATTACATTTACTAAAATAATTGCAGCCTTAGTCTATTTGATGGCATCTTATCTCTTATACAGAGGAGGAAAAAAAAGAAATAACAATAGAACTAACAAGCGTGGTTTGTCACGGATGACCAAATGTATGATTTCTGTCCTAGCATTAAAAGTGAATACAGAGCTGTGACATGGGGATCGCATCTAATCTAAAAGCAGTGACTTATATAGCTGCAGGCATATTGTTAGAATTTGACATTTTATCACATATTCCCTTTCCATTTTTTCAATTCCAGTCAAAAGGCTCATTGATTTTGCTTGCCTATAGTAGGGACACTCTAATAAATAATGAGGAAAAAAATTGCTCTCTTAAAAAAATAAATCAGCTAGTGCAAAGCAGTGAGATGAATGCTTAAAATGTTAAGACTGTCAGTTCTTCAAGGGAGCAATTCTGTAAATGTTACTTGGTCACTGAAGTCAACAGGACCATTTAAATAAGTACATTTTTTGTCTGAATCCCAGTTTTGAGCTTGCCATCAAAATTATTTTCTTACCAGCTATTCGGTAGCACTCATTAAATTCACCCATGGAGCTGTTTGCAGAAGTAGCAATGCTACTTGCAAGTTGAGTGGAGTTACCCAGGTATAGTATTTTACAAGAACATCAGCAGCCTCTGCTCAGATGAGCTTATGCTTATTAGACAGACTGAAGCATCTTGGTGAGGAAAAAGATAATAGTTCAAGAGAAACAATAGGGAGGAATTTGGGCAATGTTTTTGGTAGGAAAGCAATATTATGTAGGTCACTCTCAGCTTCTCTTTCTCATTACACCAAAATTTTCAAACCCTTTACCTCAAGATCTCTAAGAATTTCACTCAACTCATCAAGATTTCAAAAGACATTCTTTGACCTTATCAATGCTGCTTTTAACCATTGCATGGCTGAAAACAAAGGGGTGCTTCATTTCAGGCATAGGTGGTATGAAAAAAGGATTGTCTCATGGCTGCTGTGTGCTCTTCTCAACTTGCCTTGAGATATCACACACCTGAGACCAAACTAGTTATGCAAAACTCCCAAGAAGTTGCAGTCACATTGCTTTTATCTACACTGGTATAAATTACTTACAAGGTGCCGTAAAGTGACACCACTCTTCATTCCATTTTCAACTTTGAAATATTGTTAGTTAGCCTAAGACAAAAATAATTTCATTTTTCCAGTTCTTCTTTCTCCTTCTGTAAAGATGAGATGGATCTCAAACACGTAAGTACCTTTAAGTGCTTATAAAACCATAACTACAAAATAATATTTTATTATATACTCAGCATTATTTATCCTTTTATTATTTTCCTACCTGTATAAATGCTTTTGCTGATCTGAGCAAAGAAGTTACGCAGGCCATGAATGGAAACCATTTTTCATACGTGGGAAGACTGAAGATTGTTTTTTGCTCTGTCTTACAACTAGTGACTCAGGTCCCGTTCTCTCACAGAAGTGTTATGAAGTTTGTTCTGGTAGCAGTACTCACATAGTCATATCTTACCAGTTCAGGAAGCATGGATGAAAAATGTTTAAATTGAAACCTTTGTACCCTGGAAAATGATCTCAGAGGCAGGATACTGGTATCAGATGGGTAACAGGTCTTATCCAGTGTAACAATTTTAACTTTCTTTGCTCTGTTGCTCAAAATATCAGAAAAGTCAAATCATAAAATCCAGAAGACATAGTCTTGTCTTTTTATTTAGTCTTTAAAGTGCTCTTCGCACATGCAATGCTAATATTAATGAAATAGCTCACCAGTAAATGGGCAAAATAATTTGCAAATCAGCATCATTCTTAAAAATCATAGCAATAGAAAAAATAGAATTCTATCATTGTTGCAACGGATGAGTGAGAAAGATAAATACTGTAGACATAGCTGTTTAGAATTATAGGGGCTTGTTTGACATGATAGATATTGTGCTTACTATAAGAAAATAGCTTTTTTAATTCATAGGCATTTAGGAAAACTGCACAAAGTGTCTGAAAGAATAAGATAAAAACTATCATCTCGCCCCTTCTGAAGTCTCTTGATGTATTGGTTTGGATTAGATCCTGTGTATATTGCATGATAATTGGTTTTGTGTTTATTCATTCACATACTATTGTCATGGTTTAACCCCAGCCAGCAATTAAGCATCACACAGCCACTTGCTCACTCCCCGCTCCGCCCCGCAGTGGGATGGGAGAGACAATTGGGGAAAAAAACACCCCAATAACTCATGGGTTGAGATAAAGACAGTTTAATGGGACAGAACAGAAAGGAAAAATAATTATGATGACAATAATAATAGTAATAGTAGTAGTAGTAGTAGTAGTAGTAGTAATAATAATAATAATAATAATAATAATAATAATAATAATAATAATAATAGTAATGTGATGCACAATACAATTGCTCACCACCCACTGACTGATGCCCAGACAATCCCTGAGCCATGGTGTCCCCTGGCCAACTCCCCCTGTTTATACACTAGACATGACATCCCATGGTATTGAATACCCCGTTGGCCAGTTTGGGTCAGCTGTCCTGGCTGTGTTCCCTCCCAACTTCTTGTGCCCCTCCAGCCTCCACTGGCAGGGCAGTGTAAGAAGCTGAAAAGTATTTGACTTAGTATAAACACCACTTAGCAACAACTAAAACGTGTGCTATCAACATTCTTCTCATCCTAAATCCAACACACAATCCATACAGCACTATACCAGCTACTAGGAAGAAAATTAACTTTATTCCAGCTGAAACCAGGACAACTACACAAGACATCAGAATTCAAAATCGGGTATGCTTAGCTTAAAGAATATAGTCTTCTAGTAAAGCAGCAGCTGCACAAAGCCATTTACTGGAGAGAACTGTTACTGAGATAATCCATTCTATTTTTATAGAGAGAAATCGTAAGTGCATACTTCACACGTCTCAGAAGGCATTAAAATAAACTAGATAGGAAATCATTCAAAATGACATGAAGGAAAATAATTGTATGATCGCTAGAGAACCTTGAGGAGACCAAGGGTTACACTTGTAAAAATTACAATAGGAATATATCCTTTAAAAATGTCTTGTAAAAGGAAAGGTTTATTATTTTTGTTGCATTTTGAGCACCTCATTTTTCTGGTGATCATTTGAAAACCTTCAAGTGATTTTTAGAAACTCTGCTTCTAGGGGAAGTTCTTTTTTATTAACATTTTTTGAGCTTGGAGGAAATGATAGATGATTTTCACATTTTTGACAGGGACACAAGAAAGAATATGATAATAAAACCTGGGAAATTTCTATTTATTGATGACATATCTCATATTTAGGTCCCACTTCCTTTATTTGTTCAGTAACGAAAGAGAGATACATGTTTACATACACAGCTATCATCTATTTTTTATAAAGCTCAACAGCTGTTCAGTACTACACAGCTATTGTGCTTTAGTCAGGGGCAGGAAATGTTTTTACTGGATCTGCCAAATGCCTTTAGATGATCAAAATATGCATATCTGAGATTTAATACAGATAGGATTGTAACTTCAGTTTGTGCTAAAAATTCAGAAAATTCTTTCACAGCTTCAAGAGGGTAGAACTGTGTCCTTAAGTCTCAGCTGAGATGACACACAGCTGCGGGACTCGTTCATGGCCAGTTTCCATCTTACTGTTTGGCCTGCCATGGCCCTTTCTAGCTTATGAGACATTTATGGAAGAAAACAGAATATCTGAAGCTGAAAAGAGCAGGAGACTTCTGGAGAAAAAAAAGGAAAACAGTCATCTTCGTATTAATTTTCTTAGATGAATATACACCCATATGTTTCTCCTCTATTTGTGTGCAAGTTGCTCCTTATTGTCAATGGGCTTTCTATAGAAGAATATGCCCTTTGGTGTCTATAGTACTTTTTCAGCCACAAAACCAGCATATGCATAAAAGCACTTAGGCATAGTATTCTAAGTTCTGCGAATTTTCAAGGAATAGTCAGAAAATTAATTTATTTACATGTCTAACTGTAATTTGTCTGCCTAATTAAGTAATGGTGGGTAAGTTTCAGAGTGGAAATTCTAACTTTGGGGCTGGGTAAGAACCTAACATTGTCTGTTTGAAAACATGAAAGGAATTTGCATACAGTAGTTAAAGCTCATATATAAATAGCTGTACTATGCACTTTGTAGATGAGTTAACAAAACAGTAGGATCTAGGGATCCTGTTCTTTCTCATAGACGAATATCCTTGCCCTTGTTTTAACCTCACAACCCTCTAAAGTAGAACTACTGAAGTCAATAGCTACAATGAATTGCACTGAGGTCAATAGCATTATACTACTGTAAAACTGGCATAATCACGAGAAGAATGTCTCAGTATGTTTAACTGTCAGCTGTCTCTTTTCTTCTACCTCCTTCAATTGACAATGACTATGTGAGACTTAGACTCCCAGGAAAAGCCCTCTAGCACAGATGGGGATAAAGGAAAGCCAGAAGGACAGATGTTACAGTCAGGCTTATAAATCTCTGCTGAGACAGGTAAATAAGACGATCTACCAGAGAGGAGATCATAAGTCAATAATGAAACTTTTTTGAGGCTATGTAGAAAATGTATATTAGTTAACTGCTGAGGAGATTGTGTGATGAAATTTCCAGTTGCAATTTTATAAATAAGCATGGGTGCTTCCAATTTTCTTATATCAGGATACGTCTCTGAGCAATGTTTCCTTTAAATTGCAGTAATTCTAATCTGAAAAAATAGAGAACAAAAATCCAGAATATAGAAATGCATAATACTCAAGATATACTAGTCTTATTCTGACAGAGTTTACAGGTAAATTGTTTCCAGAAAAAAAAGCTTTTTAAAATGTTAAAATGAGAAGTAAGATGAGAGAATAAAACCACAACAAAGTTATAATCACTTATGTAAAAAGGATGATTTGAGAAAAGTAATTCTGGGCAGCTTGCTTTGGCAATTGTCGTATGTCTACAAAATGGCTGATGAGTATGAGCATCTCCATGTGATTTAAGGGCAACTGAAGGCTACTGATTACATTAGAAATATTAATACTTTACAGCATTAAGGTCATAATGTTTTCTCCATCTTCTTCTACTCCCCCAACTCTGATATCTTTAACACATTTCTCCAGATATCGGTGATATGATGGTGGTTACTCTCTTTTTAAGTTTTTAATGGGTATGCTGCAAGATTTGCAGGGGGCAAATCACTATGCCAAGTTTTCCTTGTGAAGGTTTTTATGTTGACAGCTAACACAAGGAGCAAGCCTCAGTTCTGGTATACAGATGAGGGTACATTGACTTTAGTGGAGTCAGAGTTAAGTAGCTGACAGTCTGACCTTATCTGTCAATGAGACACATAAGGATCACAACCTCTTTGGTATTCTTGACCTTTAATAGACTTTCCCATTACCGTATATTGGGAGAATTGGCAATTTTTGTTGTACATTATCATATTATAAATTAAAGTTAAGCAGGATAGGTTTTCACCATGAAAAAAGTATTAGGAGAAAAATTTCTCTAGTTTGACAATAATTTCCATGATACAAAGGAAGTATGTATGAAACTTTCAGAAAGTCTGTTCTCTGTGTGCAATTAAATTATTTATATGGTGTATAATTAATATGTTTGGTGATTTTGGTAAAGAGGCTTAGCTTTTAATCCTTCTCTAAAGATAAGAAATCACAGGAGTGAAATGCAAATTTGAGGTCTTATTTTAGGTTTGTACAATAATATCAAGCACTTTCACTGTGGATGAGTATTAAAAAAAAACAAAACAAGAAATACAGAAATCCCCATAGGCTAATGATTACATTATCAAGGCAAGCAAATTTCTCAGCACAATGCTGAAAGGATTAGGCACAACAGCAGTTCAGCACTGTCTGAATCCATGGTGTAGCAGATCAGAAGGTGTTCAAACAGCTTAGTTTCCCATAGGTAATTTGGATTTCTAATAGGTGTAGTAACTAAATGCTCTAAATCCATTTATTTAAGGAAAAATCTTCCCAGTTTCAAAGGCTGCAGAGGCTCCAAATAGTGCTGAACTGCCAGTTTCATTACACAGTGTTGGAGAGAGTGAGAAAGAGAGACAGACAGACAGACTCCAGACTCTGTGGCATCACACTTTGCATGCAAAGAAGAGATGTCACGAATGTGGTCTGCAAAGTGTGTGACGCTAGTGGCCATATACTCAGGTAAAGGATAAAATAGGGCCAGGGACAGAGGAAATCCTGAGAGCTGTGAGAGATGAGGTCTCACTGACTGATTCATGCATTTCCACTGATACATTGTCGTGGTTTAAAGCCAGCGAGCAACTAACACCACGCAGCCGCTCAACCCTTCCCCCACCCCAAGTGGGATGGGGGAGAAAATCGGGTAAAAAAAAGTAAAAACTCGTGGGTTGAGATAAGAACAGTTTAATAGTACAGAAAAGAAGAAAGTAATTATGATGATAACACTAATAAAATGACAACAGTAATGGTAAAAGGATTGGAATGTACAAATGGTGCACAGAGTAATTGCTCA
>JANZLQ010000040.1:11240487-11258753 GCA_026212715.1 Elanus axillaris
TCACATGGGCTCACTTCTCAAGTTTGTCCAGGTCCCTCTGGATGGCATCCTGCCCCTCAGGTGTGTCAACTGCACCACTCAGCTTGGTGTCATCTGCAAACTTGCTGAGGGTGTGCTCAATCTCACTATGTCATTGATGAAGACATTAAACAGTACCGGTCCCAATACAGACCCCTAAGGGACACCATTCATCACTGTTCTCCATCTGCACTTTGAGCCATTGATCACTAACTACTCCCTGGATGCGATCATCCAACCAATTCCTCATCCACTGAACAGTCCATCCATTAAATATCTCTCTCTCCAATTTAGAAAGATGTTTGGGGAACCATGTCAAAAGTCTTACAGAAGTCCAGATTAATTACATCTGTAGCTCTTCCTTTGTCCACTGATGTGGTCACTCCATCCTAGATGGCCACTAGGTTGGTCAGGCAGGACTTGCCCTTGGTGAAGCCATGCTGGCTGTCTCAAATCACCTCCCTGTACTCCATATGCCTTAGCATAACTTCTAGGAGGATCTGTTCCATGATCTTCCCAGGCACAGAGGTGTGGCTGACAGGTCAGTAGTTCCCAGGGTCCTCCTTTCTACCCTTTTTAAAAATGGGTGCAATGTTTCCCTTTTTCCAGTCACCAGGGTCTTCACCTTATTGCCATTAACTCTCACATATCCTGAAAAGTGTCTTGGCAACTACATCAGCCAATTCCCTCAGGACTCTGGGATGCATCTCATCAGGTCCCATAGACTTATGAATGTTCAGGTTCCTAAGGTGGTCACAAACCTGATCTTCTCTTACAGTGGGATGGACTTTGCTCCCACAGTCCCTGTCTCATGTTCCATCCATGCAAGAGGTGTGGGAAGAGAGGTTGCCAGTGAAGACTGAGGCAAAAAAGCTGTTGACTACCTCAGCCTTCTCCTCATCCATTGTCACTAGTTTGCCACTCTTGTTCATTAGGGTGGCTCTGCTTTCTTTGACCTTCTTTTTCTGGCTGATGTACTTGTAGAAGCCCTTCTTATTTTCCTTTGCGTCCCTTGCCAAGCTCAGCTGCAGCCGTGCCTTGGCCTTCCTGATGCCATCCCTACACAACCAGGCAGCATCCCTATACTCCTCCCAGGATACCTGTCCCTGCTTCCACTGCCTGTACATTTCCTTCTTGCCCTTTAGTTTGACCAGCAGGTCTTGACTCATCCATGCCAGTCCCTTGCCTTCCTTTCCTGATTTCTTATACCTGGGGATCAAGAGCTCTTGCACTCTGTGGAAATTGTCCTTAAAGATCTGCCAGCTCTGTTATGCTCCCTTGTCCCTGAGGGCGGCTTGAGCAGCTGGAAGTTTGCTTTCCTAAAATTCAGGGTCCTGACTTTACTCTTCACCTGACCCATATCCCTCAGGACTGCAAACTCCAACAGTGCATGATCCCTGCAGACCAGGCTGCCTCCAGTCTTCACATCACCAATTAGCTGACTTGCGTTGGTGACCATCAGGTCCAGTATCTCAACCCCTCTGGTAGGGTTGTATATTACCTGGCTTAAGAAGTTATCCTCAATGCACACCAGGAATCTCCTGGATTGCCTACAGCTCACTGTGCTACTTTTCCAGAAGATGTTGGGGTGGCTGAAGTCCCCCAGCAGGACGAGAGCCTGCGAGCGCGATGCCTCCTGTAGCTGGAGTAAAAAGGCTCCGTCAATAGGCTCCCCTTGATTGGGTGGCCTGTAGTAAACACCAACCACAAGATTCCCTTTGTTGCCTCGGTCTCTAATTCTTACTCATAAGCTTTCAACCTGCTTGTGGCTATTCTTCAGAGACAGCTCTTCACCATCTATCCATTTCTTGAAGTAGAGGGCAACCCCTCTGCCCCTCCTTCCTCACCCATCCCTTCTGAACAGCCTGTAGCCATCAATAGCTGCATTCCAATCATGGGATTCGTCCCACCAAGTTTCAGTAATGGCAACTAGGTTGTAGCTTTCTAGCAGCATGGTGGCTTCTGACTCCTCCTGGTTGTTGCCCATGCTGTGTGCATTGGTTTAGAGGCACTTCAGCTGGGCTGTTGGCCATGTCACCTTCTTAGAGGAACACCCCTTAATTCCTTTGAGGCACTTCACTGGGGTTTCCCTGTTAGCTCTTATTATCTCAGGACCTCCTGGCTTGTCTCCGTAAGACTTCCAGTGTGCTCCAGTGTACCCAGCACATCTCAGAGCAACAAGCTGAGGGCCCTCACTAGCACCCTGCCCCTCTAACCTTGGCGTGTCATACCACAGCTTGTCACAGACAAGCCTGATATTATGCCCCTCACCCTTCAAGTCTAGTTTAAAGCTCTGTCAATGAGCCCCACTAGCTCATGAGCAAAGACCCTCTTCCCCTTTTGAGAAAGGTGAATCCCAGCCGATGCCAGAAGGCCTGGTGCTGTGTAGGCCATCCCATTATTGAAAAATCTGTAACTGTGGTGATGACACCAGCCCCGGAGCCATGTATTAATAGACTGGGTCCATCTGTGTCTTCCAATGTCGCTGCCTGCAACTGGAAGGGTAGAGGGAAAAATAACCTGTACTTCAGATTCCCGTACCAACCATCCCAAGGACCTGAAGTCTTTTTTGATTGCCTTTGGACTACGCATTGTAGCTTCATCACTACACACATGGAAGAGCAATAATGGGTAATAGTCTAAAGAAGTTTCCTAGTGATGTCCTTAACCCAGGCCCCAGGGAGGCAGCAGACTTCTCTGAGAGGAGGGTCTGTCTGGCATATTCAACCCTCTGTTCCCCTTAGAAGGGAGTCATCTACAACTATAACCCATCTTTTCTTCCTTGTGGAGGTAGTTGTGATACAGAGGGTAGGCCTTTCTGACTTTGACAACACGTCTGGTGTAGATGGACCATCATCCACATCATCCATTGACTGGCCTTCCACATCCAGAGCCTCTTACCTGTTGTACAGAGGCACCTGGGAAGGCAAGGTGGGCAAGGTCCATGCCTACCACCCCAAGCATGGACTTGCCTCCATTCACTCCTTCCCAAAACAAAGATCACCCAAAGGTACAAAACCAATCCAGATCAGGTGTACACATAGAGTTGTATGCCTTTCTCTTAAATTACAGCACATTATACAGAGCTTATGTTGGCTCTGAGATTTTGAATTAGCAAAGGGAGCTAAACATTTTGCAAGGTGGGAAGAGTACTTTGCATCCTGTGGTTTCAGTGTTTCTGATCTGATATTTGAAGCTCTGAGGCTGTACTATCAGATCATGGCCAAAGAAGCATCTTAATGTGCAATTTCACACACACATCCTCTGGGAACTGGTTTAAGCATCATATTTTCTTGTCACTCTGTGATGGTGTTCTCCCTCCCACCCCCAACCTGATGTTTATTTCCCATAACCCTGCTCAAGCGATAACCACCAGTGGCAGTCATAATGGATGTGTCTGTTCACATGGATTTGGGGGAGAGAGATAACAACCCAACAGCCAAGGGCTAATTGGAGCAATGCGCTCACCTATCCATAGTGTAGGTCAATGTCCAAGTGAAACCGAATTTAGAAGAAACTAATACCTGTAGTTTTTTATGTAAATATTATTATATCATACATAGTGGACAGCCCAGGGCCGCTGACCCCTCCTACACAGTAGCAGGCTGCTTGCCAGGATCTCCCCTTGAGTAGAGATGCCTCTCAGGGTTACTTCTTGAGGTTGAGAGAATCCTTATCACATCAGATACTCAGTAAGTGAATTGGGAATAAGCATGCTGAAACTTTGAAATCTTAGCTAAGTGATATGAAGGATAGATTGTGCACATATAATCCTTTAGATATAAACAGTTGACCATGTCTGAGACTAAGTCTGGATCCAGCTGCACCTAAACTCCCCTCTGAGACAGAGTTTAGAATGCAAGGGGGTCCTTTCTGAACCTCATGACTCAACGGGAGGGACTCCCTGGCAGTTTTGTCTGACCTTGTCCTCTATGCAGTAAATAATTGAGTGTACCTTGCCATTGAATCTTGTTATAGCACTGTTGCATTTACTATCAAGCTTTGTTAAATCACTGTTTTATATCAATCAACATATTGCTACTTGTATCTTCCAAGTGATGTGTTACTCCATTGGCAACACACTCACCTCTGTCCCTTTGCATCACTTGTGCTAATACAACTGTTTGGTCCTTTGTAGTAAACCAGACTGGGGTAGTGATCCAGGCTAAAATTCCTGATCACTCAGTGTGTGTCTGTGTGTGTGTGTACACATGTGTACATGCATGCATGCATGCACTTCCTCCAGCCTGGAGTATGGAGGATAAGGAAATTGTTCCTTTTGAGGTCTACTGGCCCAGCTATGTCATCTAACCGCACTCTGAGATGCCAAACAGACCAAATGAATTAATTTGGGCTTCTTTTCACTTAAACTGTTGTTAAGGGATGGACAAATAGACTGGCTGGTGAGAAATAAGGGCATTGCATTTTAGCCCACTGAAATTCTCAGGTTCCTAATGAAACTTTCCACGAATTAGTCTTGCTACAAAACAAATTGCAGTGTAAACAAAGCTGAGTAGCCTAACTTACTAAACTGATCCAGGTGCTTTGCTCCTAATTTAGAAGGATGTCAAGAAGAACTGAAAAAGTACTGTGCAGCTTTTCCATGACTTTATGCTGCAAAACATTCAGCTGATTCATTGAGGAATGAAATGTTGCACTCACCCAGAGTCAGGCCAGCTCTTCTCTTGGCTAGTGGCAAGGGTACCTTTGCCAGCCTGCTCATGGTGTGGGCTATCTGTACTCTTACAGGGAGGATGGTATGATTTTTATGTTCTCCTATTCTAGGGAGAATATCCCTAGAATATCCCTAGAATATCCCTAGAATATCCCCCTATCAAGGGCTTGGATATAAGCCAACATACAAAACTAAAATCCCTGTGCCAGGTCTCAAAGCTCTTTCAAGAGTGAACGTCTAGCTCAAAACAAGCACTGTGGGGATGGGGGCTGTTTGGTATGTAAACCTGCTCAAAAACTGACTTGAGCAAAAACTGTTTTCACCTGCTGTTCATGGCCAGCCCTGAGGAGCTGCTCTGTTTGCAACTGGCTTGAAAGGTAGGCCTTCATCCTCCTCCCCATGCCGGCTCACCTTCCAGCTCTGGAGTCCAGGCCATGCTGCCCTAGCTCTGCGGTTTCCAGTTCTGTCCCTGGAGTGGACTGTTGTTTATTTGCTGGAAGGTCCCTGCAATTTAAAGTCGATTAGCTGCAGGGCCATCAATCAGGGACAGAACTGTGTTATTCTCCGTCCCAGAGCCCAAACCTTGACTGAGGACACCCTGCAAGATCTGAGCAAATTGAAGATAAGTAGATTCTTATCAGATGGATCCACAAAAAGTTACCAGACACTGACTAATATCTGAGGGCTGTACACTTGAAAAATAGGCTGTGGGTAATTGTGTTCATGAATGAAACATTACAGATAAAGTTGCTAATAGTAGCTTTTTTTCCCTTCTTATTAACAGGGGGAGTTTCTGCTTCCATTTACGTCATGTGTGTTGCATTCTTTCAGATGATCATTAATTTGTTTTTGCTGAGAGCCAAATTTGGGTCAACATATACTCTTAAATCAAACACAGAGCTCTTCTAACAGTCACATATAGCAGCACCCAGGAGCTGTTTAGCAGGTTCCCGATTCCTCCAGACCTGTTAACAAGTGATTCTGTATAAGAGACAATATTAATAGTTCCTTGGTGGATTTCAGAAATTCAGTATAATAAAGTTTGTAGGACCTCCTAGAAACATGCCGTGTCTAGTCTCACTGATGCAGTTCTTTGAAAAGCAGTGAAGCAGACAAGATCTGTCAACAATTATTCATCAAATACCTGATTTGTTAAATATTGCATACAGATTGCCTGCTGAATAATAAGCAGCCAATTCTGGAACTTGCTTCAGTGTAATTCAGAGCTCCTCCCAGTCAGATATTAATGTCTGGACTTTCAAGTATATTAGGCCACGTTATTATTTTAATTTCATTGCTGCCTTCTTACAAGTTCCTATGTAATTAACAATGATTGTGCTGTTTGAAAAGCTCTCTCTTTTTTACCCCATGGAGTAGCTTAGAAGTAATGCTAGATGTCTTAGCAGATCAGTCATTTGTTTTGATAACTCAAGTAATTAGTACATTGAAATGCAGCTACTTTATTCCAGATTCAGAATTGTTGAAACATAATGCACAATGTATAAAAAAAAGCTCTTTAGAAAACATTGATGTTTTAAGCATTCCTCAGTTTGTCAGCTCTGGTAGAAGAAATAATGAAAATAGCCAGGGAATGTTCTTGCTTAGTGAAATTACAGAAGAAAACACTTTTCACCAGTGAATCAATTCCCCTTCCTTGGTGAATCAAAGTATGGGTTTGATCCAGCTACTATTACATCAGAGAGAGCAAAAGCTGAGACTGCAACAGTAGACAATGCATAGTCCTTCATGGGAATTAATGCAAGTGTTAAATAGACATTAATGTTTTCCAAATCACTGAAGGTGCATTTTCAGAAGAGGCACTTTTAAAAGTCAAAATCTTACTGAAGCATTTTGGGGCAGAAGTTAACGCCCTTAAATACTTTACATACAGGCATCTTAGCCTGTTCTTAAACTCTAAACAAGGCTTTAAGATAGAGCTGTGATGATCCTTGATTCGCTCAGAGTTTCAGCTGAGTTGCTGATGAGTGTTGGCCTGTTGCTTATGGCCAGAGGCGTGGCCTTCCAGGAAGAGGTGACAGCATAAAGTACTTGCAGATAACACTCTTCCCCTGGCCTTCAGCAGCCCGGCATGTTCTGTTCCATTTTCCCAGGCAATGAGAAGGTGTTTACAAATAGCACAGCTTCACATTAGTTGAATCTGTGGTCTGCAATAGTATTGTAAACTGCAATTTTAACTGAGAGTTTTTTGTTATTTCAAACTGGTTCTTGTACATGTAGTTTCTCTCTTCTCCTCTTAAACAAACAAAAACACCCCCCCCCCCAACAAACAAACAGACACAAACAAAACACCAGAAAGACTTAATAATGATTTAAAGTGGAGCTAGAAGGGATGGGTAATGGGTTGCTAGTGTTAAGTACCTCCTGCTGTCTGGAGGAGCTTATGGCATAGTAAGATACAATCCTGGGCCATGAATCTGGTTGATTGATCCTGCACATCAATGGGGAGCAAACCCAGCCCTCTGGAAACAGAGACAGAGCTATTTTTTTTCTTAGTTCTAAGAGTGCAGGTTGGGTTCTCATGTGGTGTTCATGTGTCAGGTTAACGGATTCAGTAGCAGATGCAAAAATGGAGCAGCTCTGCCTAAACCAGGAGCAAAATGTTCTTCCTCTCCCCATCACCTCCTACCCATCTGGATGCTTTTGCACATGGACTCTGTATCATGTACGTGCTGGCTCCATACACTGGCAACGCAAATCCTCTTGCTGTCTGCTCATTGCCTAATTCAGGTCATGAGGAGAGTCTCAGGGCCACCCCTGTGTGGTGATATGCAGATACCTACTGTGTTTTGCACACAAGTGCAACACTTCAGGGCATTTTCCAGACTGCTGCAATAGTATATCACAGGTACAAGGGCAGGCTAATTTCTGCGATGTGGGAAACATCATTCTTAAGGAGCCATTAAGCAAACAGTAACTCACCAAAAAATCACTGCTTGCCCTTTCTCAAAATCTGATTTTGCTACCATTCATTGTGGTGAAAATAATTTAGAAGGATGCAAAACTAGTCTTTGTGTATATTAATATGGGCTTCCTCTGTGCATCCAAATAGATCTCTGGCAGCTTCACTAGGGCTCTGTAATTGTCTTTGATTAGCCTAGACATAATGATAGGAAGCTGCAAGATCATAATGGAGATGAGAATTTTACTTAACAAATGGTCTTATGTGCTAGTCTGTATGTCTGTATTTGCTGCTTCACTCTTCAGAAAAACAGACTGGAGAGAATACAAGAGAGGTGTTCAAATAAAATCTAAGAAATGTAAGCTCAGAGTACTTCAGAGATGCAGTGAACCATAATGTTCTTCAAACCACAGGCCGTACTCTCTCACTGCACATGTGTTTTGATGGTTCTGATTTACAAATTGTTTGGAAAACGAGAGGATTAAAGTCCTTGTTATTTGTCACTTGAAACCTTGAAAGTAGTTCACAAAGAAGAGTGATGTGATTTTCTAGTCAGACAGACCAGCATAAAGGCAGAGGTTTGTAGCCCTGTAACGGGAACTGTGGCTTGAACAAAGCATTGATAGTCAGGAATTTGAGAACTGAAATCCTTGATCAGATTACACCACCATATCCAGTGTTTATTTATACAAATAAGGCAATTAAGGCAAGAAAATACATACCTAATTTTCATTAATTCTAATGAAATTTCACATCTGAATAAGTTAAGCAACTAGAGACACTTGCAAATCAGTCTGCTCCAAAGATCATTGCATTAAGAGGGTACTTACTCCTGATTTTAAAATATAGGCTCAAAATCTGTTCCTCATTTTTTTCTTCCAGCATGAAGTGACCAGGAGTTAAAAACAGACAAATGTAATGATTCATAAAATTGTTATAAAGAACATTATCGGCTGAGATGAATCTTGCATCATGTGTAATATTTATTGTCAGAGCAAGTGGAATTGTTTTCTAAATTTTAAATTTCAGCCATGAACTTTGGCAAATATTCAAATGCTAATTATTTTGGGGGGAATTCCATCCAAAAGTGTCAACGTGTTTTCTAAATTTGGTTTGCTTTCTTGTTCCAATCTGTCCGTTTGCTTTCTTAATTCTTTTCAGATGCAGAAAGTTTTTAGAATCTATAAAGTGGGCAAAAGGTTCAATCTTCCATTCATAGATGGTAGCTCTGTTCTGCTTTGGTCTGGAGAAAGGATCTGAGAACCTCATCTTTAATGTTCTTTGTATCAAAGAACTGCTTAGTGATGCCATCGCAATGTAACAGGCCCTAGTTAAATGTTTTGGGGTAGGTTTCCTTACTCTGTTCTCGTTTACATCATATCTGACATTTCTACCTCAGGATTATCAGCTCTGCTTAGCATTAAGTATTGCTTAAAATTAGTTTTTTAAAAATAACTTTTATTTTAAATATACCTATTTTAATTAAAAAAGAAGTCATCAGGGAAATACAACAAAATGATTAAATGTTGGGTAGGGATTTTTCATATGATAGAGATGTCACTTCATGAAAGAAATCCAAAGGTGACAGAAGTTGACAGAACAAAGGCCACAAAATTCAGCTGTTAGCCTCTATGATGCATTTCGGGAATATTGATTCTCAACTCTGACTACAATAATAATAATGGTTTTGGAAGGTTCAAGAATGTCTACATTCTAACACCTATTCAGTAAATCTCTAGATCTGAAGTAGTCTTCCATCATGTAGAAAACAAACACATGAACAAAAATCTAAGCAGAAGATAGGTGTTAATGAGATATGGCCTCAAGGCCTGCACTAAGCAGAACAATAATGCAAGTGAGCAACTATTTCCAAAAACTAGAATAAAAATAGTCGGTCTGAGCATTATGAGTTTGACTACATTGTTTGTAGGCTGGCTCCTAAATTACACTTTTTAATGCCCAACCACATTTGGGTACAGTTAGCAGAATGCTGTTAAATGCTGGTAAGCAGCTCCAGAAAAATTAGATGCTGAGTTGAAAACTGAAGAACAGCTTCACTCCCAGTGGCTACTGACCACAGACCTCTGCTGAAACTTGGACCATTGTATGCCTGTATCCATATTGACCTCCCAGCTATACATCAGTTTTAAAGGGCCAAAGGGACACAGAAAAAGACCTTTTCAGCTTCTATTATATTTCATTGTGCACCTGTCAAAACTAACAAGCTACAACTTGAGGAGGGAAACAAAACTTGAATAGCATTTCATGGTGTTAGTTAACTGGGTTTAGTACTTACAGTATGAGCTAATGCTGATTTGCACACAGAAGTAAAGTTTATTTTCAAAACTGTCATTACATTGTGGAATTTTTTACTAAAATAAGAAAGCATCAGAAACCCTCATTTTAAACAAAACTGAATCGGCTTCAGTGAAAAGACGCATTACACTGTGACTTTGTCCAAAAATTACTTCAATGACCTCAATGAAAACCACAGGGTTACTAACGGGAATGCTGTCAAGGAAATACAGTTACATCCACTGCAACCTAAATGAAAGTTTCCTTCAATAAATATAATAATGGCAATGATCTTGGAGACAGAGGAAACAGCACAAAATAGCTTAAGAAAAAGGCATGAGGTCAATATAACTTGTTTTCAGAACAAACTGAAAAGGGGAAAAATGAGATGTCTTAGATCCCTTGGCATCTGTGAACATCAAGAAGACATCATACTTGGGCTAATCTCAAGGCAAAGCAGCCATATAAAGTAAATCTACAGGCTTTCTAAAGTAAATCTACAGGCTTTCTTGGCCTTCTAAAGCATGGAAGATAATAGAAAGTAATCCTCTTATTTTTTTGTTAAAAAAATACTTTAAAGCAAGGTGGACTATTTTTTTTCTCTCACTTTGTAGGATCTATTTTAAATGACCTATTTAAATGTTCTGCAATTACGGTGCTTTTGTATATTTTCCATGCAGAGTGAACAGAAAGGGAATCCCTTGAAGTTATGATATTTTAACCAACCAAAGAATAATCTTTTTTTTCTTTCTTTCTGAATTCTTCATACAAGGTGTCTTAAAATAGATAAGACAGGTTCATTACCATTGTCATAATTGCCAGCTTCTCTCAAGTTATATTAGTGGATAAAGGTCCTATGAATATTACTCATGCATTCCCAGCCAGCCTCCCAAATTCTGTACAAGCTTCCTAAAGCTGTCCCCTCTGCTGCTCTTTTCGGTCACTCAAGTCTGTTCTTCAGTTATTTAACGTGATCCCTGCTAGGGACCCCTTGTTATGAGATGTCCGTTTTTCTCCTTCATCGTATTGCAATGCTTCTTACTTATTTTATTGATATGTGAATATCTGAATATTTTTACTGATATATGAATCACGTATTTAATAAAATAAATTTCCTCTTATGTTCAGAGCATGGTAGCTTCAGATTTGCCTGGCAGGTTATGACTTCACATCTTGGAGAAGAACTGGATTGTTGTATGTCAGAAGAGTATTCAGGTCATTGATCTTGAGATTAAATAGAGACAATGTTTTTTATTTCTTTGGCTATACTGAATGTGTCTATAAGCATATCCTCCTCTTGGCATAAGAGTATTCTAATAAGGCTAGAATTCTCCTTTAGGCTACTATGTTTCCATCATTCAGGCATCGGTTTAGACTTTTCACATACATCTGCCTTTGATTCTTTCACTATTCAGTAAATATGCATAAATGTTTCTTCTGAAATTGAGATTTCATGGACATGTGGAAAGAAAAGATATATTTCCTTTTTATATGTTAAAAGGCCCAAGTGTGAGAAAATCCAGACCT
Source organism: Elanus axillaris (assembly GCA_026212715.1). Classification (NCBI taxonomy): domain Eukaryota; kingdom Metazoa; phylum Chordata; class Aves; order Accipitriformes; family Accipitridae; genus Elanus; species Elanus axillaris. Next base: position 11,251,923 of record JANZLQ010000040.1, read on the forward strand.
TGTTCTAGTGGTCTGAAGGAACTCTACAGAAGTTTACTTTTCTTCTTTACTTTTCTATATAAACTTTGATTAAAATTGAATTTATGCGACTGTGAAGCTACAAAAGAAATTGTAAATCATTTAAGATATGTAGCTGCTGTGTGTTTAGTCCCGTTTATCCTCCCCTCATATCTCCTTCTGACCCTGTAAGTGTCTGGGTACTCCCACCACTAATCATATGCCAGCTTTGACATGTGCTCGGGCTCTGTATAAGCCAATTCAGTTCACTAATTTGGCTGAAAACTAACCTAACTGAGAGAAGAAAAAGAAGCCATTATTGTAAGGTTAGTGAGTTGGTTCAAGAAGGGTCCAATAAATGCCAGAGATGGCAAAAGGGAAGAGTATGACAAGACACTGTGGCTGGTAGCAGGGACATGGTAAGGGGAAACAGGGAGGACAGACAGTTCTTCCCTCTTTCATGAAACCAGCCCATAAATATAAAAATGAGCAGAACGGCCTTTCTTACTAATGCACCTACATCTCTGTCATTGTTTTCTAAGCACTCATTTCATTTTTATCTGTACGTGCCAGGCACATCATGTAGCTAGAAGCTGGGACACACTTAGGAATGCCATGAAGAAGAGTTGTGTCACATTGTAAGAATTCTCTTTCTTTTTATATACTTTGTAAACTATAGGAAATTTAAAAAAATAAGACTTTTGGAACACTTCACTACCCCGAATAATTATTTTACCCACTTTAAAATCTAACTTTAAATTTTTAAAGATATTTCTGGATTTTTCCATCTTCCTTTTGATCGTTCAGCTCCTGTTCCCTGGTACATCGATCCAGTGGAGAATGCAGCAGAGCTGGCTCTACATATTGCTATGCTTAAGCCTTTGCTAAGATGAGGAAGATTTCATTTTACCTGCCTTTGGAACAGTCTGGATTGGTTGCTCAGGCCTTGGAGACAATCATGTGAGGCAGCCAGCTAATGAAAGGACATTGCCCTTTCCACCCAGGCAGGGCTGAAATTCTTAAAGAGGGTGAGACATCCATCTCAACCACAATCTCTTTCCTGATCATTCTGATATGGTGTCAAAATGTTTGCTGTTAAAAGCAAACACCTCTCTTTTGGTTACTGGTTCAGCATCCCTTCCTTGAAGCCAGTTTATACCATATCAGTGCTGGTCTTTAATCATTAGGTTAAAAAAATGTGAGCACTCAGTTACTGAAGTAGCTGCAGCTTCTCTTCTTTCTTGAAAGACCATGGTCTTACAGTGCTTTGCAATAGTCTAGAGGCAATAGGAAAGATAGTGCAGGCCTGCTTTTTTAAAAGCAATAATGAAAAAGTGTGTTAACTCATGAGCCTATAGAGGCCTTAATTGGAATTAATAGAAAATGTAACAGTGGAGGAAATTAGGGCAACTGCAAAAGAAACCCCAGAAGCAAAAGCAGATTAAAGTAGAGCAATGAACAAACCCATGCAATATCTTAATTTTGCTTCAGGTATTTCCCCCTTAGTGTAACTTGCTCCTTAAATCAAGCAACAAGTCTAAAAGCACATGGTTTCATCTGTAGATGCCTATTTATTCTACCACAGTGGTCTTTGCTCTCTGATGAGCAGAGGAACTGCAGTAGCCGGGGAATGACTTTCCCAGCATGCCGAGAGACAAGAGCAGTTGGCAAGTTGCTCTGTGCTTGTTCGCTGTTCCACACTGTCACAGCTTGAAGCTCTTTGTCCAAGAACCAGCACTAGCTTAAACTTCAGAAAAAAACAGAGTATTTGTTTTTCATTCTAAAGATTGAATGACAAATATTTAATTCTCTTTTATCATATTTTTATTGTAAGCTTTATTCTTTTAATTCTCTTTTATCATATTTTTATTGTAAGCTTTATTCTTCAACTTTCTAAGAAATAAAGTAAGAGACTTTTCTGCTTGCAGGTAGCTTTATGAGGGGGTTATATCATCCACCTTTACGCACGTGAGAAGCCCCATTTAAGTCTGTGGAATTCCAGACGGTGGTAAGAAATAGTCTCACATGTGAGGAAAATGTGGAGGAGTGAGAACTTAAATTAGAATACTCTAAATTCACAATCTGTTGATGTCAAGTGACCTCAACCCATTCAATCCTGACTGGAAGCCTAAGAGGTGTGGTATTCATAGCACAAAAGATTTCCCCTGCTCAACTGTTGAAAACAAAATTGTTAGGTACAAACAAAGAAACAAGCCTTATAACACAATACATTTTTCCCCTTTCTTAGAGTACCCTTTTTCTTTCTATCCTCCATCATTTCCAACCACAGTCAAATTTCTTTACATTTTCTCCACAGTACGTGGTCATAGTTCTTTTATTCAGTTAATAGGCCGTTCACTCAGGGAGGATAAAGTGTTATTTTATGATTCGGTGTATTCAATAACGTTAGAGTTTTCTAGCAAGAATGCTTATTCTGAATATATTTTTCTTCTTGAGAAATCAGTTTAGTGAGCAGTTTCCACAAGAGATTTGGGTAGGACAACAGCAGTTGCTTCTAGGTTTTGCATTTTACCTTATATCATGCAACCTTATGGAAAAGTATCCCAGGTAAGTTGTTCATCCATTATTTCTTCATTAGTTTCTTCATCTTCTGATTTCACACTTTTCATTGTCTCAGGGGGCAGGAGGATAGGCCAAGCTTGGCTTTAGCCTCTGACAGTGAGTTGGAGGGTGAACAACCCTTGAGTAAATGAGCACAGAGAAAGAAAATAAGTAAAGCACTGAACATCTTGCAATTTAGTGAAATTAAAATGCCTACCCACTGTGCCCCGTCAGTAAAATCTGGCAAGAGTACTGTTATGGAGCTGGACATCTCCGCAGCCTGAGTTTACAAAGAGAATTAGTCTGAAGACCTGCTACCAGCAGCATGCCCACTTTATCGAACATTTAAGACAATGACTCATTGCAAATGAGTAGGAAAAGATGGAATGAAAAATCTGTGCCAATCCCTGTTGAAGGGATGTATGCATTTCACTGTTTTCTCAGGTGATGCTTTCGTGGAGCAGGTGAAGGGTTACTTGTTGCACATTGAAGGGGGCTCCTGGATAAAATGGAGTAAGTTAGGTGGAAATAATATGGAGCCAAGCAGAGACATAGATCTGACAGCATTTCTTCCACTTTATTTAGCACAGTACTCTTTCACAGTGGTCCTGTTTTCAGTGTATTGCAGATTTGCACTGTTTCCTATCACACTGTACCTTTAAAGGATGCACATATGGTAACCCACTGTAGTATGTACAGACTTTTCAAGGATGCTCTTCCTCCCCATCTTCGGACTGACAGTCTGGCAAAATACATAGAAAATAGGGACAATGGGTGGCATTATTGCCTTTTTTTCCCTCTCAAAAGTCTATGTCCTATCAGTTGAAACCTTATTATAAGACAGTGTTGCACAGTCATTGTTGTATTCTGCTGTATTGGATGTTGTTTGCTGAGTATGGCACCTGTTACTGATCTATCTGGGAACAGAAACATGTTGTAGACTTGTTAAACAGAAATTGTTTAACCATGGAAACTCCAGAAACAGACAGACCCCACACAAACCTTCCCTTTCCTATTCAAAGAATTGTTAACCAGCTTTCCATGTGTTCAAACAAAACAGTTTCTTCTCTACCTGGGCCCTGTGTGAAGGGCCACAACATTAATTTTTGGGCTATTTTTACCATTCTTCGGGAAAAGGAAGGAGCAACATGTACTGCCTACATAATAATTATAAAATAGAGCCTCATCCAAAGGGATTCCCATTAATTTCTGGAGACTTTCTATATGAGTTTCTACTCCTGGCACAAACCTTTTCAAACAGAGCAACCCAAATACATTTATGTGCATGTTGCTGCTCTCTCAGGTGTGTTTTTGGCATCTTGGTACACAAGACTTCTCACAGCTGGCCAGTACAGGTGTTGGCACATGAACAAAGAAAGCATGCTCCCATGTTGGTCACAGAAATTGCAATTTCTTGTCTTGGTCTTCTGATTTGAAGAGCCACAGGTGTGTGGGTCATGAGTATCTCTGGTTAGCTCAAATTAGCAAGGACTAACCCTTATTTCATTTTCAGGATGACAACAGACAAACTCGAGAGAGAGCAGAAAAGTGCAACTCAGTGCCTGTGGAAAAGTGTTTAGGATGCCCATGCATCCACAGGTAGCATAAAAGTAGGACATTGGCAATTGTACGAAAGACATCTCCCCGCCACTTACATGAGCAGCCTGAGTTCAGATACTGTCTTGTACTTGGAAATGTGCAGGAATGAGTAGGATGTTCAGCTCCTTTTTCCTGTCAGTTCATTTCTCACTCAGAAAATTACTGTGGATGAAAAAACAAAGTGACTATTGTGCACAACTCCCCACGACTTCAGCTGAAGTCCTATTTGCACGTGTGCCGAACAGCTTGAGGAAAATGCTCTCCAAGGTTTTGTGCTGTAAGCGGTAGATTCACCATCTTGACTGGCCTCTGCATTTTGATGATTCTCTTACAAGAAGGTTTTTCTCCTGGCAGACTTTGAACACACATAAAGCACAGTTTCAAGTGCATCAGCCCAGAAGTAAATTGGGAGAGGTAGGTGACCAAGCATGTCTGTATGTTTAGAAGAAAAGTATTCTTTAGAACCTCTAACAAAAATGTGAAAGGAAATAAAATATAAATAGGCTTCTCTAATTTCTGAGCAGATTGCATGATGAATTTCAGTAGCTAAGAGTAAAAATTACCTTTCTCTCCCCAGAACTTCTACTTAGATATGGCAATGACATTATTGATAAGCTAGTTGTACCATTACTGAATGCCACCCTGTGTGTGTCTCCTTGGGTGGGAAGTAGTATATCTCACATTTCTACTTTTTCTTCAGATACTTCTATTTGTGGAAAAACATCTTACTAATATATCTGCTTGTTAGCTTTTGCTCTCCTTTTGCTAAACTGAAGAAAGAAAAATGCATGCTCCTGTGGCAAACAACAGACTGAGAAAAAAAAAAAAATCAAAGGAGATGAATGAGGCTCCACCACAGCAAGAAATTTAAGAAAAGGTTAGAGATGCCAATAATGGGCATGGTGTGTAGCCTGAAGTAATCTTGTAAACTTCAGGGAACCAGACCAGATAATCCAGCTTGCCCTTTCTGTTTCTGCTGTCTTCCAGTTCCTATCTACCACCAGGCTACACAGAAAATTGCTACAGATGGTGACAGAACTTCTAGCCAGATCTCAAAGAAAAAGGTACAACCAAGTGATTCCAGGATGTAATCCCTTCAAATGATTTATTCCTTAAGCACGTCATCATCTTGGATTATGGTCTGGACCTTAGCTTGTGCTTATTTTACACGTTAAAATTATCCTCAGTTTGTTTTGGCTTGTTGTCCTGACATACAAGCATAAATCTTAGTGAGTTTGACATGCTGTACATGGACAAGTAGCTTAGAAACCACTTGAATAAGATTTGGAGGAAGTCTTATTTTTCATGACTGTAAATGAGAAAAAAAAAAAAAATGGCATACTAAACCCTTAACAATGAAATTGTGTTGCATAACTAAGTTTCCTTCTCAGATAATTTCTACAACACCATAAACATATGTCATCGTTAATGGCCATTTACAATAGAAACATCAAGAATTATTTAGTTACAGTGCAATTTCAGTTCTCTTAAATCCTTATTCATTTCATGGTTTACTTGGTTAAAATATGATCTTTTATTACATTCCATGTTTGATTTTTTATTTGGTCTCTAATGCAGTTGCTTGAATGGTAGTGGGAGTAGTGATCTGTCTTTGATACTGTCTGTATGTTCTTTCACCTACTAAATAGACAAGGAATTAGTTTAACATCCAGCTTAATGTAGCTGGTTAAACAAAACTGGCACGTTGATCTTTACACCTGCATTTCTGTGCCTGTTGTTAAAACAGACTTATAAACCAGATATCATCCTAAGTGAATTTTATGCCAGACCTTTGCGCTCTATTCCATAAGCTTATTTAAATAGTTTGAAAAATTCATCTTCAAGTATTTGCAAATCCTCTAAACTGGGCCCTTTATATACATGCCTTCCTTCCCTTTTATGTGAACAGTAGTTTGCTAATGGTTCAATAATTAAGAGTTGACATTTTAAAGACTTCAGTTTTTAATTGGTTGAATATTAATCACAGAACACTTTCAGTTCTGTTGTGATATGCAAATTATTGATGTCTCAGCTGCGTTTGTTTTCAGGTATCGGTCTATCCACGTAATGCAAAATATCATTCTGCAATTATTTCAGTTGGATGCAGTTACCCTTCAGAGCAAGCTGTTTATTTCATTTCTGTAAATGAAGAAAGCAGTTGCTGTTTTCCATTCCCTGATGTTTACTGCCCAGAACTGGCACTCACAACTGGTATGGGTGCAACACATAAGCAGTTTTCTAACTGAATTATGTTAGCGTTCACGGTAAAGGAACAAGCAGTTGTAGTCCCCCTGCAAGATTTCATTTGGATAACTGCCTCTTCCACCTTGGAAAGAGATGTCACCTTGTTTGGGGGTATTCATGACCATTTTAAAGTATATTATGAAAGGCAGAGTAAATAGGAGTTCTTAATTAGCAGAATCTGTTTTGCACAAGTGCATAACATTAGGGGATTTTTTTTCATCCGACTGCAGCTGTTACTTAAGCAGAGGAGGAATTTCACCTAACCACAAAGAATGAGATACAAAAATAGCCGCGTTGTCTTAAGAACAGGTCGGCTGTGTCTCCTCACAGCGATTTGGTTCCATAATTGCAATTCCCATTAAACACAGCAAATGTTACCATCCTGCCCACTCAGTTTCCACCTCTACTTTTGTTTCAAAGCGGCGGGGG
>JANZLQ010000040.1:11260230-11270615 GCA_026212715.1 Elanus axillaris
GGAGGGATGCCGGACCGCATCGCCGCGCCGTGCCCGTTACCAGCCGGCATGTGCGTGCGGTGTGTGCGCGGCCGTGTCCCCCCTGCCTTCCCCCGCCGGGAGGCAGAGGGCGACGGGGCGCCCACCACCGAGGGGAGCCGGCACCGGCCGAGCCGGTTGCGGCAAAAAATTGCGGTAGTGCCTGCGGTCCTGGCCGGGCTCGCCGACCCGCCGCCAGCCCCGCGCAGCGTCCGCAGTGTGCCGGCTCCGCACCGGCCGGGGACCCGTGCTGAGGAAGAAGAGGTGAATCGAACGTGGGCGAGGCAGGGCCACGGGGCGGGGGGGGACGGCGCCTGGGAGGGAGGTGGGAGCGGGGGCTTCGGGCTGACCCTGGGGGCTCGCTCGCCCCGGCCAGCGGCGGGAGCCTGCGGGGACCAGCAGCGCCTGCTCCGCTCCCCTTCTCCCCGTCGTCCCTCTCCGCGGCCTCCTTGACCCCTTCTGCCATCCCTTTCTCCCTCCCACGCCTCCTCTCAGCTTTCCTTCTCCCTCCTTGTCCTTCTGTCCTCCCTTCCTTCCTCCCTTCCTTCCTCCCCCATCCCTCCTCTGCCCCTCCCTTCCAGGTCCCCCCGGCGCATCCTCCCCTCCTTGCGGCTCCCTCCAGCCCGATTCTCCTCCTTTCAGCTGGCTCCTGCTTTCTCCACTTCCATCCTGGCTCCCTTCTGCCAACTGGGTGGCTTCCCACGGCAGGAAATGGAAGGGACAAGTTGCGAAAAGGGGGGAATGGGGAAGGTGGGGGGAGCAGTCTGTTGGTTATTGACTGATTTGGTCGGGGAGGGGGGAAGCTACCTTCTAACTCAGAGGAAATGCTGTGGCTCCAGTTCTTCTGCGTAAAAAATGGCAGCTCAGCTGGCCTGACTATATGTGAAGGGTTCTTGAAAGCCACCTCTGTATCAGCACAGGGATAAGAACAAATTACATAATGTCTTACAAAAAAAAAAAAAAGTTCTTCTCAGGTTTCAATAGTGTTAGGCTGGTAAATTGTGACTTTCTTTTGCCCTGCAAATCAGAGTATTGTTGTTATTCCTGGGGATGGGGCTGTATGCCTGTGCATGCCTCTTCCATATCTGTGTGCTTCCATTGGTCACCCAGAGCTGATCTTCTTGTTTTGTGGATAGTTCATTGTATTTCTGCAATCAATTTACCACCTATTTGTTTAAACTAGGTATAATAAGTGGCAGAAACATCGTGTGTGCATGCCTATGTATCCCTTGAGTGAATCTCGCTATTATTGTAGGGATAATCTGTATGTGTTGATGCTATAGAGACATACACTGAGTACTGACATTGCATTTGCCTGCATCTTCATCCTTTCTATATTGTACTATCCCAACCCAGATGTTTGGGCATGCATAACATCAGTGTTTGTGTTTAATATCCCTGAAATACACAGCAACATATGAGCAGTGCAGGATTGAGGAGAGTAAATATGCATAAAATTGGAATCTCCTTTGGTTATTTTACTTTGTTAGTTATGCATGTTTGGCATGTACGAGAGATAGAAATATATTTGACAGACCTCAGAGTTATTTGTGTTTCTCTACAGAAATTTACATTTTTATTTGAAATCATTCTAGCTCCTGTATATTTGTTTGGTTGTTAAAAATCTTTCATGTTATTTTAAATTCAATGCTTGTAGTATAATCCTTCGCAGGAACAGTAGCTCAGTGGTATACAATTTTTAACCCAAATGACGTTTTGGAACAATGAGAACTGAAAAATGTTTTCTTTTTTTCTTTCCTTCTTTCTTCTTCAGATTCTTTATCTTTGTTCAGGAGCCTAAGGTTGCTTGCTGATCACAAGAAGATGTTTCTGTGGCTCTTTCTGGTTCTGTCATCTCCAGTTTCTTCTACAACTGCAGATGCTGATATATCTGTGGAAATTTGCAATGTTTGCTCCTGTGTGTCAGTTGAAAATGTACTCTATGTCAACTGTGAGAAGGTTGCAGTCTACAGACCAAATCAGCTTAAGCCACCATGGTCTAATTTTTACCACCTCAACTTTCAAAACAACCTGCTAATTATTCTATATCCAAATTCCTTTCTTAATTTTACACATGCAGTGTCCTTGCAACTGGGTAATAACAAGTTACAGAACATTGAGGGAGGGGCCTTTATGGGTCTTAGTGCATTAAAACAGTTGCATTTGAACAACAATGAATTAAAGATTCTCCGAGCTGACACTTTCCTTGGCATAGAGAACTTGGAGTATCTCCAAGCTGACTACAATTTAATCAAGTTTATTGAACGGGGAGCCTTCAATAAGCTTCACAAGCTGAAAGTCCTCATCCTTAACGACAATCTGATTTCATTCCTTCCCGATAATATTTTTCGATTTGCTTCTCTAACCCATCTGGATATACGCGGGAATCGAATACAGAAGCTTCCATACATTGGAGTGCTGGAACACATTGGGCGAATTGTTGAATTGCAGCTGGAAGACAACCCCTGGAATTGTACTTGTGATTTGTTGCCTTTGAAAGCGTGGCTGGAGAACATGCCCTACAACATCTACATCGGAGAAGCTATCTGTGAAACACCCAGCGACTTGTATGGAAGGCTGCTGAAAGAAACCAACAAGCAAGAGCTGTGCTCCATGGGGACGGGGAGTGATTTTGACGTGCGCATTCTGCCTCCCTTGCAGCTGGAGCCCGGTTACAGCACACCGAACGGCCACACCACTCAAACATCAGTGCACAGATTAGTCACAAAGCCACCGAAGACTACAAATCCTTCGAAGATCTCGGGGATAGTAGCAGGCAAAGCACTATCTAATCGCAATCTCAGTCAAATTGTATCTTACCAGACCAGGGTGCCTCCTTTAACTCCTTGTCCGGTCCCCTGTGTTTGCAAAACGCATCCTTCAGACTTGGGATTAAGTGTAAATTGCCAAGAAAGAAATATAGAGTCGATGGCCGAACTTGTACCAAAACCTTTAAATGCCAAGAAACTGCATGTAAATGGCAATTATATTAAGGATGTGGACACTACAGATTTCATTGAGTTTGAGGGCCTGGATTTGCTACATTTAGGCAGCAATCGGATTTCAGTGATCAAAGGAGAAGTTTTCCACAACCTTACAAATTTACGGAGGTTGTATCTCAATGGCAATCAGATAGAGCGTCTGAGCCCAGAAATGTTTGCTGGCCTCCACAACTTGCAATATCTCTATTTGGAATACAATGTTATCAAAGAAATCCTAGCAGGCACCTTTGACTTAATGCCAAATTTGCAGTTGCTCTACCTAAACAACAATCTTCTACGAAGCTTGCCAGCGTACATTTTTGCCGGTGCACCACTTGCTAGACTAAATCTGAGGAACAATCATTTCATGTATTTACCTGTAAGTGGCGTTCTTGATCAGCTAAAATCTCTTACACAAATTGATTTGGAAGGTAATCCATGGGACTGCACTTGTGATTTAGTTGCTTTAAAACTGTGGCTTGAAAAGCTAAATGAAGGTATTGTGGTGAAGGAATTGAAATGTGAAACACCTGTACAGTTTGCTAACATTGAACTTAAGTCTCTGAAAAATGAGATCCTCTGTCCTAAACTTTTAAACAAGCCATCTGCTCTGTTCACTAGTCCTATGCCCGCTGTTACTTTTACAACACCACTGGGACCAGTTCGGAGTCCTCCTGGTGGCCCAGTTCCGTTGTCCATCCTGATCTTGAGCATATTAGTTGTGCTTATATTAACAGTGTTTGTTGCTTTTTGTCTTCTTGTTTTTGTGCTTCGGCGCAACAAAAAAACAACTGTAAAGCATGAAGGAATTGGAAATCAAGAATGCAGTTCTATGCAACTGCAGCTAAGAAAGCACGATCACAAGTCAAACAAAAAAGATGGACTAGGTGCAGAGGCCTTCATTCCTCAAACCATTGAGCAGATGAGCAAAAGTCATACCTGTGGCTTAAAAGAGTCTGAAACAGGCTTCACATTTGCTGACCCACCAGGGCAAAAAGTCATTCTGAGAAATATTAATGACAAGGAGAAAGACTTATTGCATGTGGATACCAGAAAAAGACTTAGCACAATTGATGAACTGGATGAGTTATTCCCTGGGAGGGATTCCAATGTATTTATTCAAAATTTTCTTGAAAGTAAAAAAGAATACAACAGCATAGGGGTCAGTGGCTTTGAAATACGTTATCCAGAGAAACTACAAGACAAAAAACCTAAGAAATCTCTAATAGGTGGTAATCATAGTAAAATTGTAGTAGAACAAAGAAAAAGTGAATATTTTGAACTAAAAGCTAAACTTCAGGGTTCACCTGACTACCTACAAGTCCTTGAAGAACAAACAGCTTTGAATAAAATATAGGTCATACAATCTTATTGCCTACAGAGGACATTTATTTAATGATGAAAGTGCCTTTTGTTGACTTTTAACTTCCAAATACTATATTATATCGATAGGCATAGAGGCAGATATATCCAAGGGTGTCTGATTAACTGTAGCTGCATATGATTTGTCAAGTAGAGGAGCATTTCCTTAATAGATTTTACTACATAAAGCTCATGCCCTGTGGAATCCTGTAGGGATACTGCAAACTCTATTGCCAAAGGGATGCTTTATATACGTTACACTGAATTTAACCTCAAGAGGCATATATGTTTTGTACCTTAAATGCAAACCCATCGTCTCCTTGTGATTTGTTAGAACAAACACAAGAAACCTGGTACTGGTATTTGTACCTTAGGTGGGTCCTTCATCCTGCACGTGGATTTAAGTTGGTGGAACTGGAGTAATCCTTCCATTTGTGGTGTTGTAATGGCACTGTTTAAAGATTATCTGGAAAGTAACAAGCATGCAAAGAGAGAACATTCGATAGTATGTGTAAATTGGTTACATTTATGGCCTGCATCTTGAAACCACTGGAATTATAATGTTAAATCGTGCAAATATTTGTTTAAAATATACCATGCATTACATACCTATGAAATAAATTTGACCACTGGAAGCATACATGTCTATACATAAAATTAAAAAAAAAAAAAAAGAAAGCAAATAGTTCAGCCTGACTTCTGCAGTATTTGTGGCATCTGAAGAAAATATTTGATGTTTATGCAGAATCTGTTGTAAGACTCATCTCTAATTAAAACTAGAGTTCCTTCTCAGTTATGTGAAACACTTGCAACCCCAACAGGTTGTCCAAAATTGTCGAAGTGCTTACTGTGTGAGCGTAGCAGAAATTATTTTTGTAATATAATTCATATTTATGAAATACTTTGTATACTAAATAGGAAAGAAAATGTACTCCTTAATATGTATTTAATATGCCTGACTTGTTTTCCTGATCACAATGCATTAATCATCCAGTATAAATAAAATCAGAACAATATACCAAACAGAAACTGAGGATGTAATGTATAGCGTTATCCAGAATTAAGTGATCAGATATAATAATAATAAAATTGTTCTGTACTTTTCTTGTGAAATTAGCATATTATCTTATTTCAGATTTGTTACCAATGGTGCATTTTAAAATAGATTCATTAGATTTTTAGTATTGTGTCTCAGGCAGTTATTTGCTATCAGTTGTCTTGCCTTTCAGGGTTCTACAGCTTAATCTAAGTAGTTTTCACTACAAGTATTTACAGGAATTCATGGTAAGGGTAGTATTTTAATTTTTTATGCATAAGTTTTCTGTTCTCATCTGTCTGGCTGCTGTCAGAATAAAATGATCAGAACAGTGAGCAATATGGCAAATCATGTCTATTTAAAACCATGGTGTAAAATGCATATAGCGGTCTCAGTTCAGAGTGCTGTGTAGCTCATATGAAGAGAGAAAAACTTGCCTTTGTGAAAGCTGAATCTGAATAGCTAGAAAAAAAAAAAGTCAGGAGAATGGAAAATCCCCACTGCATCTCACTAATAGATGGTACCTTGAGGTGAGAATGGAGATACATTGGTAAAGCATCGTACAATGAATCTATATTGTGAGATTAACAAATGTTCTTTGACTTGAACAGGAATTTTTTCATTCATTTCAGTGAGCTTTCGATAAGACCCTCTATCTCCTTTGCTTCCAGAACCTTTCTCCACCCCCTGCCTTTTATAATCAATACATAACTCAATTAAGATTAGTAGGATACAAACATGAATTTTTTCATGAATTTGAAGCTAGCAAATACTACAGCAACACCAAATAATACTACTGTGGAGAAGGCTGTGTCAGCTATTTCCATTATAAACCTCTAATTTCAGGGCTTTATGACACTGCTGTGAAATTTTTATTGTGGAATGATATTTGGCAAGCAGCCTGCAGTATATTTTTAACTAAGTTTAAAAAAAAAAAAAGCACTGCTCCTTTATTTAGGAGAAAGCAAAGTAAAACAACGTTTTTCTACTTTCAGGCATTTGTTTATGGTCTTGCAACTTACAAGGAGGGTTGTTTTATTATTTTTCTCCATACTACAAAGCATATACATGACTTCAGATAATAAAAGAAATAAATTAATGGCTGAGTTTCTTTCAAAATGCTGCTGATATCTATGCACAATAATTAGCTACGTTCAGAATGTTGTAGGGATTTTCAGGACATGGATGTTATATGTACGTATGCATTTCTGGGATAAAACGTTCTTGGTTGACTAATGGTGCAATACAGGGCCAAGGCTTGAATAAGAATTTTTGAGCTCATTGTGTCAAGAGTCAGTGGATTAAGGAGTGCCAAAGATGCACTGACGTAATAGACTATAATGGCTCCATCAGTAAGCTAGAAATAACGGGTCACTGTGCCTGCTCTGCACAGTGCTGCATGGCTTTAAGGCTATGTCCAGGTTCATTGGCATTTGCCAAAGCATAAGGCTTCTGACACACTTCCATGCTTTGTCAGAGACTGTCATGTCCCATACCCTTCTCTTGAGAGGCATGCGTTAAAAATATTTAAAATAGCAAATAAACTAATAATTTTAAGTGATGTTAAAACTGATGTGCTTATGACTCGTGTTGCCCTGAGTTAAGAAACAATGATAAATGGTCATAACTTCCTCAGCTAAAAATTGAGGGTTTTTTTGCTTTGTTTGGTGTTGTGGGTTTGTTTGGGGTTTTTTTTGTGTGATGAGGTCTTCTATTCACTGATCAAAAGAGGAAGAACTAAACCGTTGTGCTGTACCATTACTCTGGGTCAGATTTTCTTGCTCTTTGAGGTCCCAATCCAATAAAGAGTTTAAGATCAACCTAAATCACGTGCAGAGGTTCTATTCAGGAACTAATAATTAAATACCTGTCCAAGACTGGAGCTTAGATAGAGTCGTTGACTTCAAACATTGTATATAATGCATACAGCTGAGTGACTCTTTCAGGATTATGCAGTTGAGTGTGGGTTCACCAGCGCCAATAAAGGTTGCACAATCTGGACCTTCCTATAGAAATTGTTCCTATGTGTTTTACGTATATGATGCAATATGTAAGCATAATAGCGTGAGTGACGAATGCAGAAGTTGGCAAAACACTGTATTTCTGTGAAATAGTTACTTTGAATGACAACCTTAATGTCAGTTTATTTCCTCCATGTTTTGAAATAGTGTATGTGTCTGCACAGCAGTTTTAGTGTAATGTCCATTCAAATCTCTAGTCAGTTTGGGAAGGTGACTCTTCGGATGTGGCTTAACAGATCTGTCTGTTCATTATATTGGTTTGAGTGGCCATCCTTGTAAAATGGCTGTTAAGAACCATAGACATAAACTAAATCAGTGAAGGTGCTGACATAATATCTTGTCTTCATTGTATTACAAAGAAGTTTCCATTTTAAAATAAAATCAATAAAGTGTAATTGTTTCCTTGAAAAAGAAAAAAAATGTGCAATTTTATCAGATAGCAGCTACCACAGTGCAAGAAAACAAAGACCATTAGACAACCTTTTGCATTTAGTGTTCAAGATTGACAATAATATACAAATCTAGTATAAAAATATTTTTTATTTTTCTTTAAAGCCATAATGATGATATAAATTATAAGGCATGGCCTTGTGAGTAATGTTAACAAATGTTTCAGAATCAACAAAACACATCCAGGACTTGATGGTGGTATAATATCTGTAATATCTTTTGCATGATTTGTACATTGATATTGTATGAAATGAGCACAGTGAGATTTTTTTTGGGGGGGGATTGCATCCAAAGAATTAGGAAGGAAATATAACAAGAATGTATTTATAATCACTCTATTTTGAAATAAAGTAAAGAAAACAAAATGTATTTGTTTTACCCTGCTTCGATCATTACTATTCTAGGTTAGTTTATAATTAAGATAGTTACTTATAACATCCAGTCCAATGTAAAATACAGAAAGCTATTGTTCATTAATTTTGTTTGCCTTCAGCAACATCAAAATATTAGCCAGCGTTGACTTACATTTTTTTATGAAATATTAATAAAATTGTTTAGTAGTACTGTATTTCTGAAACTAGACTTTGTTAAGTGCCTGTATTTTTCTCTTTTGGATCGTTTGTATATGGATGAAAGAGAATCTATAAAGTAGTTAAATAGTAATATTTTCTAATCACTTTGACAATTTGTTATTATTTTTTATGAAAGTTTTTCCCATTTTCTGTTGTCTGACAAAATCCTTCCTTCTCTTATCAAATAGTCCCTCCAAAGTCAATGACATTTTTTTTTGCATTAGTAACACAAGCAGAATTTAGGTTTTAGTTGGATTCTGAGATCTTCAACACAGAAGTGCTTAGCAGAACAATCAGGTAATGCTAGGAGCATTTGTTTTGATTCTTCTCCCTTCTCATTAGTCATTTTGAATAAGGCAATTTTTCAGAGGAAAGAAAAGTTAGTTTATCCTTAGCAAAAATAAAAATACCAATCGATATACCGTTTCAGTTGACTAGGTTAGTTTTATAAATGAAAGCTGAAAAGACATCTTTAGGTACTTTAACTTCCAAATTTAGATTTTGTGGTAAAAATGTTTTACAAAGCCTAATAAAAATCTTCATGGGAGGGGAGAAGAGCAGGAACAGAATTACATCTAGGTTAAACATTTCCTGTTATAATGGTGGTGAATGAGAATCAGGATGTGATATGGACTAGAAAATCAGGACTTAATAGGGATTTTTTTTCACTCCCAGTTGCAGTGTAATGTTAGGTGCAAACCCACAGCATTAATTGAAAAAGTCCTATGTATATATTCTATAGAATTTCTTTCTAAAGAAAAGCTTAAGAATCAAGAATAAGTTTTCATGTTTTGAAAATAATACATGTACACCAATTTCCTGACTGTAGAATAACTTGGCAATTTTCTGTTAATATGTTTTTCCACTATTTAGTCTTTATTTCTAACTGCAATTCATTCATCCATCTTATGTATTCTGATTGATGCTGTGTTGAAAAATAAAAATAGGAGTGTTAATGCTCAGGGACAAACTCATCTCAGAAATTTACCAGTTTGAATCCAGACTAACTCAACAGACTTCAATGGAATCAAATCAACCCTGCCCTAGTGAACAAAAAAGCAGAAATTTACTATATTAGGTGAGGACCTGATCTATCTGTCATTGAAATAAAAAATAAGTCATTTGTTACTTGAAATAAAATATAATTGTGCTTTATGCTCTATTGATTTGTGTGGTAAAGCTGTTACTAGTTTCAAATAACCATAGGGCAGAATATAGAATAGGTGTAGTCCTGTGTCCATTTGATGTTAGTGGAACTCTGCAATGATACAAGAGCTGTGGGTATCTTATAGATGTACTATGGATACAAAGCTATTTAGATTTGCTGATTTAATACATAGACTTGGGATATACATCACAGAAAATAAAAATGCTGTTTTAACACTACGATTTGTTTTCTCCCTGTAATGGAATAAGCTTACCCTGTTCTTCTTTCTCATTAAGTAGGAACTTTAGTGCAAATATCTTTATTTTACTGTTAATTTTATTCATATTCATTAGTAATACTTGAGATATTTATTTATTGTCTGAAAACTGTACATTTTGAGCATTCAGTTATTTTTAAAATACCAGTCATTAGTAACAGACTGATGCTGTATTATATTGATTTTTCATTCTCTTGCTGGGAATTTTTGTAGTCATTTAACACTAAAAGATTTCTTAAAAGCACAAATAACAATCAGATAAGAAAAAGAGACCTAACTGGTACTAAACCCGATTTTTTTTGTATGTGTGTATGTGAGGGCTTAAAATACTGTAAATCAGTTCTGATGGGTACACAAGCATTATGTTGTCCCTTTGGTCTTTGTTTAACCAGGAAATGCAAAGTGATCTCTGTGTGGTTTAGTAGTCATTTTGTGTACTTACAGTTGTGATGGGTTGACCCTGGCTGGATGCCAGGTGCCCACCAAAGCCGCTCTATCACTCCCCCTCCTCAGTTGGACAG
>JANZLQ010000040.1:11280103-11296703 GCA_026212715.1 Elanus axillaris
CACCACTGGATCTCTCCTAGCAGGTTAGCCCGAGGTCAGGTGGTGCTGATCAAACAGGACAATGTCACTTTAAAAACATCTTTGACCTTGAATCCTGCCACTTTTAATGCCCATAGACAAAAAGGGAGAGCTGGAACATGACCGCCTGCAGGTTATGGAGCAGGTATACTCTAGCCAACCTGATTTGAAAGATGTAACAACATTAATCAACCCAGAAATTGAACTTTTTACAGGTGAAAGTAGCTTCATGGTGAATGGGGAACGGAAAGCTGGGTATGCCATGGTAACCCCACAAGAGGACGTTGAAGTGTGAGCATTGCCACTCCAATACCTCTGCTCAGAAAGCAGAAATCATAGCTCTCACTCAAGCTTTAGAGCTATCCAAAGATAAAAAGGTAAACATACACACAGACTCCAAATATGGAGTGGTCCACACACACGGAGCCATTTGGAAAGAGTGTGGATTGTTATCCCCTCAAGAAACCCCTATCAAATATGGACCAGAGATTTTAAAACTGCTGCAGGCTGTTCTAGGACCAAAAGAAGTTGCAACTGTACATTGCAAAGCTCACCAGAAAGGACAAACCGAGGCAGATGGAATGGCTAAAAGAGTTGCAGAAAGGGTGTCACTGACTGGGGCATTGATCCCACCAAGAGAAGTTCAATGGGAACCTCCGGAATATTCTGAGGAAGAGGATCAGCTTGCCAAATATTTGTAATGTCCCAAGTCAGAGGAAGGTTGGTGGGTAACTAAAGATGGACAGGTATTGATCACCACCCCAACGGAGAGAAATACTGAAGAAAACCCATAATAGATGCTCTGGTTGCGAGTGTTGAAAGATATGCTGTAGGAACAAAAATGCAAAAGTTAGCTGATATAATTGTACAACAATGTCAGCAGTGTTGCAACAAAAATCCCCAAAATCAAAGAAAGCCTCCTTTTGGAGAAGCAAGACAAGGCTGAACCCTGGGAGAATACTGGCAGATAGATTTTTCTGAATTACCAAAATGTAATCAGTGTAAGCGTCTTTTAGTTTTGGTAGATACTTTTTCTGTGTGGCCTGAAACCTTCCTGTTCTGTAGCAACTAATCTGGAGAAGTATTTAGAATCTTCCTCAAAGAAGTGATTCCGAGATTTGGCATCCCAGAAAGGATGTCATGAGACAATGGGCTTCACTTTATAGCTGAAGTAGTTCAGGGGTCACTAAGTTCCTACAAATACAACAGAATCTACACACACCTTGGAGACTCCAATCAAGTGGGAAACACATGAAGAAATCCTGGCACATCTGGAAAGCAGTCTCCATCTCAGTTCTCAAACCTCCAAATGTGCAACAGACCATGAACATCCTCTTCCTTTTCCGGTAGTTTTTGCTCTTAATCCAGTAAAGAACTTCTTAGGTCCTTAATAGCAAGCTTAAAGTTAAGCATTTTGTTTAAGCACTTTGCCACATTGTGTTTTGCTGAATCCCTGCCAAATGAAAACAGATGGGCTAATTTACCCTTGTGTTCTTCCGTGACTCTTCAGGAGAGCTGTAAGAGCAGCAATCTTGACAAAAGGTGTACTCCAAAGCAAATGAGGGGCAGAGCTAAGCGATTCCAGGCCACAAGACGGCTCTGAGTTCCCTGAGAAGCTGTAGATTTGGGGATCATGCTTGCCCTCCTTATCCTTCCTCTTCCAGGGAAGACCACCACCCTCTCTGCAAGGAGTGTCACCCTGCCTAGTCACGTGGAGTGTCATCTTGAGTACCTACAAGGAACAGAGCTAAGGAACAGCAGTCTTCCCCCATTTGTCGTCAAGAAACAGCTGTAGCTGTGTTGTATGCAGTGAGCAGGGCCCTTCTTTCTGCTCTATCATCCAGTCTCTGCTGTAGGGTATTTGAAACAAGCGTGCTCCTCTTCTGACAGCATTCCTGATAAGCCAGATGGGACACAAACTGTTGATGGATCTCTAAAGCTGTTCCCTTTTACTAAAGAGCAGCCAGTATAATTTGCCATGCTGTGGGATTGAAATATTTTGGAGACTGATGTTAATACATTAGAATTTGGTATAAATTGTTGACCACTGTCCGTCACTCAAGAAACAATGTGATAAGTTTAAGGCTTATGTCACATAGATTAAAGAAGTATTAAATAATGGCTTATACAACATATTAATGAAACAAATTATTAGCCTGGGAACACAGACTTGTGGAGCTGTGTTTTTAAAGTAAATGTTATTCACAAACCTGAAAATGCTGCTAATGCTGACATTCGTGTTCAAATGTCCTGACTGTGGTATAAGGTCTCAGAAAGGCATATGACTAAATGTGATATGGTCCTAAGGAGAAACAGCAAGTGAGCATGGAATTAAAAGCTTTAACATAATTCAAGAGTAGGCTGAATCAATACTGCATTGGCAGTATTTATTGTTCCAATGTTTTATTTAAGGGTTTTTTTGTGTGCATGGTTTGGTTTCTGTAACTGATGATACTCCTGCAATCCACAGGGACTCTAGCTTGTTACCAAAATGTGCCTGTTTATAATAGTTTTAATGCCAAATGAAAAAATATGTGGAAGAAAGGAAGGGTGGAATTTGGACTTTAAAATGTCTTTCTCATGAATTATTTATACTATTTATTCTGCAAGATCAAATGCTGTTTTTTAAAAAAGTATGACAGGGAGTGCACAAGAGATTTCAGAGGCTGGAGATGAGCAACGAATCTTTGCTAGGAAAGGAAAAATAATAAAACCATCTCCAAACCTCAAACAGAAAGTTTGCCTAAGAAATATCAAAGATCACTGTTGTGGGACTGTAAAATGCAGACCCAAATCTATCATTTTACTTTTACAGCAAGGTGTTGTCAAGCTCTTCTCTGATCCAAGACTAAACAGTGATTTGCAAAATGGGGTGGCAGGGCAGAGATCGCCTTCATTTTTAGCACACCATAGCCTGGAATGGGCCACTGCATGTGTTAGTCTCTGTAAAACCAGTGAATTTCAGCCTCCTTCACAGACCTTTATTCTCTTTAGGTAATTAACTCTGGCATGCGAATGGTGAAATCCCTTGGTTTAATACAATGAGCAGCAAAGCATGTATATGGAATTCCAGTCTCACCCTCTTTTGTTTTTTGTAACCACTTAGAGGACAGCATTGGACATCTTTCTAAACGTCAGTGGATGTATATTGGGGAAGGGGTGCAACAGAGGAAAAAAATAATTCACTTTTTGTCTGTTTGCAGAGTTTAGGCAATGGTGAGTTTGACTCCTCGGGAAAGCCTCATCTGAAATACTTAGCAGAAGGCACAGAAGATGTCCAGGAAAGATCTTGTTGCACTGAGTTCATACAGACATTTCAATGGAAGGGAAGAAGAGCAACATCTATGTTATCTTGCAGAACCAGGTGCTGGGGGCTCTGTCCTGTTTCTTTCTAGGTGCTTTGCAGATGCCAGTGCTAGCATTAGCACTAACTTTCAAGCAGATGCTGCACTATTTGCTGGAAATGGTGTGAGGAACCTGCTGTTCTGCAGAAGGTACAACTGAGGGGCAGGAACAGAGAGAGCATTTGTTTTGAGGGCATGTAAACCAAACAATGCCGTATAAAAATCATCAAGGCAAAGATGCCTGCTCTTTGCTGACATCAGTAGTAAGTCTGTTTGTATCATACAACTTGCAGGACACTCAGCCTCTGGACAGCTGTGTCACCCAGGAGCCCACTGCTCCCTGACAAAGAGCTGAGGATGTTCCTAGCCTTGCTTTCACTGTGGAGGTGGAGAAGGTAGGCTCGGCCTCACTGCCAGGGAGCATAGAACCATAGAATCATTTAGGTTGGAAAAGACCTTCAAGATTACTGAGTCAAACCATTGTCTATGCCCACTGGACCTTGTCTTGGACTGCCTTGTCTACGCACTTTTTTAATACCTTCAGGGATGGTGACTCAACCACTTCCCTGGGCAGCCTATTCCAGTGTCTCACAATCCTATCAGTGAAGAGACTTTTCCTAATATCCAACCTAAACCTCCCTCGCCACAACTTGAAGCCATTACCTCTCATCCTATCGCCAGCCACCAGACAGAAGAGACCAGCCCCCACCTCACTACAACCTCCTTTCAGGTAGCTGTAGAGAGCGATAAGGTCTCCCCTCAGCCTCCTTTTCTCCAGACTAAACAACCCCAGTTCCCTCAGCCGCTCCTCATAGGACTTGTGCTCCAGGTCCCTCGCCAACTTGGTTGCCCTTCTCTGGACATGCTCCAGCAACTCGATGTCTTCCCTGTAGTGAGGGGCCCAATGGAGACCCTCTGGTAGCATCTCCTGCATCTGCTGGAGTCAGCAGAGCTCCACTGACCTGAGTAGCCTCAGGATGACTTTCACCAGCGAAGCTAGGCTCCGTGGTGTCACTGGTGTTCATGGAAGTACAGTGTGGTGGAAGAACAAGTATAATTTTTTTCAGTGGATACCATGGAAAGCTGATGTGAACTTAGAAAATGCCTTATACTAGCTAAAGCCTGTTATTCTCCCCTTTTCCTGCCTACTCTGCATATAAACAGAGACCAACTGGGGTTGCACCAGGTGCCTAATTTATTCAGATATTCAGATTTGTAATTTAATGACATCTCCTTGTCAGCTATGGTAGACTCTTGTTCAGACCCATGGTATTTGCTGCTGCAGCAATTCTCACTGGCATAGAAACTAGCAAACAAGCAGGACGTAATTCAATAGCTCTTTACATCTGTGTAACCACGGATACCTAAATGATGCATAAGACCAGTGTTTACAAAGTTTAGTGCATTGTTGCCAGAAATGAGAAGCACAGATTATGAGTTCTCCCTGGGACATATGTGCAGGAGATGAAAAGTAAAAATAATGCTCTTCTACTTTTATGAAATAGTGTTCTGTAGTATGTTCTACTTTCAGCTGTTGTGACTATAGCAGATTTGATGGCTGTGGGTTTGTGACTTTGATGGCCATGGTAGACTTTGATGGCTGAATTTCATATGTCAGGTGGGGGTGGGCAACAAATTGCTGATACAGAAGCTTGTCTTCATAGAGGCTATTGCATCAGGTAGTGAGTTCATCGGTTAAAAAAAAATTGTCTCTGTGATATAGGCATTAAATGTCCCAGGGTTCTTTACTGTAAGTGCAAATAATAAACTGTCCCATAAAAATACGATTTTTAAAGCAAAAATAAATGCATATGGAGCATGCCTTTTATCTTTTATTTGTATTGTATTTTATCTCCTTATGCCTGTTAAATTTTAACACAATTCCCCACATAAGGCAGTTTGCTAAGGCTATCTTTCATTTAGCACTAGTTTGTTGAGATATTTTTTTCTTATCCTTGGACAAAATGACTGGTTCTATGATTGACAATTGCCATCTGTTTCTTTCTGTACTACTTCAGAGTACAACATACTGTTGCCTTAGTTTCTACTTCCCAGGTTAATGTCTTCTTCATTCATTCACTCACTCATTCATTCATTCATTCATGCATTTTAACCATTCAGTTTCAAGCTAGGTTTAGAATGAATGCCCAGCTGAGACTATAAAATGTCTCATCAATAAGTAAAGATGCATGAACAAAAAAACTGAGACCTTTCAGGAAAAAGTCACACAAAGCAACAGACACTTTCATTCTCCTCATGCTTTCCCAGAGAGTCATCGGTATCGTCATGACCCATTGTTTTTTTCTAGAGATGGAAAACCATGGTATGGGGGCAGTAAAGGGATAAAAAAATATGTATCTCAGGAAAAAAATGTTCCACAAACTACACTAAACATTAAAATGTTTTGCTTTGAAATAAGCTTTAAATAACTCTTAAGTGTTTATTGCTAAACCACTGGGAAAAATCTCATTTTTCATTGCTGAAAACCAAGTAATCTGTTTCAGGTTGATATGTATGCAAAAGCCTATAGGGAAAAATTTTATGAAATTAAAGATTTTCCACATTTTTCCAGAGTTTGAAGAAAAAAACAAACAGCAAAAAGCAGTCCTGAAAAATTCTAACACCACTTCAGTTTGTTGCTGATTTCAGTAAGCACAGATGACAGTTTCCTCATCTTACCTACCAAAATCCTCTAGGTAAGGTCAGCAGGGGCAAATATGGTGGATATTTGCTTGTTCATATTCACAACTTTATATTGTATGCTTTCCTCTGTATTTAATTCAATATGAAAAAGCACGTGAGCTAGCAGCTCTGGAAGTCAACTGCTTCAAGAGATTTGATCAAAGCTGGAACTGCAGTAGCTGGAGGCCAGTGCTTGCAGTAGCTGCAGGAGATGGTTCTTGCTCCTGTTCCAATCCTGGGCATGCTATGTTAGGATCTGCTTGATGTACACATAAGTAGACTGTGATCTGAAAAGGAGGCAAAAAATGAGTGATTATCTGACAGTTGCTCTTGATTGACATTATCTAAAAAAAAAATATTTTAAACTAAAGCACCAGGAGACAGAAATTACCTTTTTCCTCCAGAAACCAGCCACAGACTTGATTCAGAGCTCTGGATGGGGCAGAAGGCTTTATCAGCCTTTTAAAAAGTCCCTCTGTTTGGTTAAAGTTAAACACCATGTGATCAGCAGCCCTCTTTGACTTGGAATTACACCAGGGTCTAAGGTAATTTGGGAGCTCCCTGCCAGCTGATTGTACCGAGTAGGAGGTGAGAACGCACATGTGCACACATGCCTGCAAACCCGTGCACAGAGGTGAAGCCTTTTTTTACAAAATCTACTCTCTACCATACAAATGTGACAAGTATAAAGGTTTGTGAAGAAAGCATTTACTTTGCAGCTGTTTTTTTGTTAATCTGTGCCATATAAACAGTGTAGCATTATGTAGTGCATGGCTACTGCTTGCTTAAGAGCAAAACAAACTCCCCGAAATAAACAGCTATGAACTCAGTGGGAAAACTGAGCATGAAGAAAGGCCAGTATTTGATCCTTGCTACTGCAACAGACTTATTCACTGGCTAAGCGAGTAACTGTTCTGCTGATGTACCTTTCCCACATTAGTTTTGTTTCTGTTAGCTCTGCTACTGTGACCAAGATGTCAGCTTAGCTTCCAAATAGCATTTTTATATTTGATTTTTACTGATGATTTCAGTTTTACAGTTACACCCACCCACTTGAAACCCATGATGTAAGGCACTATTTAGGAGCTTTTTGCTGTACATAGCAGTGTAGGGAATCTGCAATAAAAATATATTCCTCTGCAGTACTTCTGGCAGGCAAGTGATTCAGGTTTTGATAAGGAGCGTCACTTTCAACGCGCAATTTTCTTTCCTTTTTTTTAAAAACAAATGTTACATCAGAACTGCAATATGCCTCATTTATAGCATGCTACTATGAATATTATAATAATGATTGTTTATATTAGGTCCTTTGTCCTGGGTCTGAGTTATTTTGTAAGAAGCTTACATTTTATTAATTTAAAGCAACAACACCAATAAATACCCCTCTAACTTTCAAGGTAACCTCAGTATGAAAAGAGGCTTGTCTTATAACCCATAAGTCAAATTACCACATGCAAAGATATTCATTATTTAAGTCTCAAGATTTTATTTAAGTCAGTCTTACTTTTTAAAATACAACTTTTGAATGCTTGAGGTTAACAAACTAGAATTGTTTGAAAACAATGTAAGCCCTGAAGCCAATACTTGTCTATACAACTCCTACATTTAACTGTATGAGGGACATTTACCTGTCCAAATGTAGCTGGATTCTCCAGGAAGCATCTGTGGTAAGTGTGAAGAAGGAAACCTGTGTGGTCAGATGTAAGGGGGGAGGAATGGGGTGAAGATGAAGTTTGGCTCAGAGCTCCTTCATGGTCCCTGTTGCTGTGGAAACGATGGCCTTTGCAGTGCCTATTGCATCTATATACGTTCAGAAGAGCCATCTCTTCTGTATATCATTAGGAGGAGTCTAAACTGAAGCTGATCAATTAAGGGCCTGTGCTATGAGGGGAAAATGTAGACAATAACTTAAACTGTGTGCTGAAAAAGAAGTAATGAATCACCCTTTTATGCAGTGACATATAGTTACATCCAAATGCCATGCTGTGCTTCTTAGGGAGAAGAAAGAATGATAAAAATGGAATTGTGTTTTTAAATTCAATTGCTCACAACCTTTCATATGTCTTCCTTATCCTTATGAGTGAGCCAATCAGTATATAATATTCCCCCTCCATTCATCCACTACCATGTGAATAAGACCATATTATATGATTATTTCTTAAATTAAAAAGGCTCAAGCTTTGAGAAGTAGATGCTTCCACTTAAAGCACTTTTCCTTCTGCTGTTTGCAATTTGTTTGTATGAGCGACTGTCTGAGTGTTACCCAGGCAACTAACACAAGCGTGAATTTGATTAGATATAGTTTAACAGATGTGGGCAGTGTTCCAGGCATTGTTTGGTGATCCTGTCAGAAAGAGAATTCAGTTTGTTAACTTTTAAGACTTTTTGTTTGAAGGACAGGGAGGATCTTAAAAGGCAAGGATCTTAAAATAATAGTTTTTAGTTCGGGTTACCTCAGCTTGCTAGTGGCTATTTGTGTTTGGTAAATGGCTCACTCATTCTACATAAAGAAAAATGTGGAATAAATCCAGTATTGACAGCAGGGAGACATGTAAAAGTGCAAGAATTTTTGTTGTCTCCAATGAAGCAGATTAAATTAGTATCATCGCTCTAGAAGATAACATCATTACAATGTGAAGACTATTTGGTCATATTGTAATAATAAGAGTACCGGGAACATATTTTGATGCTTAGCTATGCATGGTCTGTCTTGTGAAGAGGCAGCATGCTATTTTAACTGATGGCAACGTTGTGCTCAGTGTGTTTATTTCTCCAGAGGAACTTGCAGATGTAAACATCTGTTGAATGTGTAGCTAGAGGACAATGGTTTGACATTCTGCATAAGCTCTCTTGGTGAGCAAAGCTTACTTTCTTTTCCTGTTACAAAAGCAGAAGAGGGAAGTAAACTTTGGAGATAAAATAAAATGAAAATTACTCCCCCTAAAACTGACGACTTCAGATTTCAGAATGCAATTCTGTTGCAAAGACATAAGCCTGCATGGTAATGTTCAGCTTAATTTCCAGGTACAAAATTCAAGGGAGTTGAGATTTTCTGCTCTGTTTCAAGCTAAACTCTAGAATAAACAGAATTAGCTATTTAACTGTGATCACTTGCTCAGCATTGCAATCACCTGTAGCCTGGAAGTTGGAAACAAGTCTTCCCTTACTGCTGGTTCAGTAACCTTGAGAGCTTTACACACTGTCCTGCAAATGTACATCAGAATTACTTCTCGTGAGCAAATGAATGCTTCTTTTATAACCCCATTCTTGAAAATGAATGATCTGGCTACTAGTGCACTATAATTCATACCTGGCCTGTGATTTTGTAAGACTGTAACCTTCTTCTGGGTACTTTTAGTCTAGCTCCTTAAGGAAACACAACTCTCTGAGTCAGTTACTTCCTAGCAGCTTTTGATTTTTGTGGCAAACTCCAACAAAATTTGCAAATATCAACTAATTTAATAGCACAGAGTGATCTGGAAGATGTTAAGTTCCTACACATTCTGTTAAAACTGGAAGCTGTGTAAATGGGAAACAGCCTTTAGTAAAAGAAAAACAGGGAGTACTCCATTGCTCTCAGTTAAGTTTATAGCAGCTGTATAACCAGTAACCCTTCAGGCAACTCCTCACTTACATAACACGAGGCAGAGCTATCAGCGTGGCAGGATGACTGGTTTGACATAGAATATAGCAGTGGAAGGGCCTGGGGACAAGAGGGAGCTGCTATTGGAGAGGAGAATAATACCAAGGGGACTGGAAATGTTCAGGGCAGAGCCATTGTGATAGAGCTGTGGGAAAACAAGGGTTATCAACAGGAGATGGAGTGGGGGTGGTAATAGGACAGGAATTATCTAGAAGCCAGACTTTATTTTTTCTGCTGTTCATGAGACAATTTGTTTTACCACATCATCCAGCTATGATTTGATCCTGATAGTCTGTAAGGGAAATGAAAGGAGCTGTTACAGATGAAAACTTCATTAATGGAATGACTCATGATGAGTTGAATGGCTGTTGGACTGGGATACTGTTTGGCAAAAAGAAGTAATAAGGGATGAAAAAAGTGAAAGAGTAATTGAGAGTAATTAAAAATCCATAACCAGAAGGCTAGATTTGTAATGTAGCTTAGCCTTCTTGATTGCTGGTCATTTAAAGGTGCAGCCAGTGAGCAAAAGATTCTTACAGATTGAGGTGAGATTTTCACTGAAAGGGTTAGGAGATATGCTGAATAATATAGTTCTGAAATGTAACACTTCTTTTGTAGCTTGCTGAAAATAACGTAGCTACTTATAACTATTGGTTCTAATAAAATTAGCTCTTTTTCTGAGCCCCATCTACACAGGCTTTGATTTTCTGCAGATGTATTTCTTATTCACTGCTGTTAACTGAGAAAGTGTAAGAATGAATTCTACCCTTTCAGCTGATTGCCAATAAGTGTTAATCCTCTATGCTTTGTAATCAGTTAGTATTGTTTCTGCACCTAAACTAGATAACTAGGACCATTTTTAGAGGACAATTGCTAGGAATGCATACTTTTTGGTTGTGCAAAAAAAGTCTTTGTTCCATGCGTAACTGGTAAATTTACATGTTCCTATTTCCACATTTGTATTTTCCTTGGCAAGTTTGTATTTGCAAAAAGAAGACCCATCTTCCAGTATGTGTGGTCAAAATCCTGTTTACATGATTGCTAAGGAGTAGGACAGATA
This sequence comes from Elanus axillaris, assembly GCA_026212715.1. Lineage (NCBI taxonomy): Eukaryota > Metazoa > Chordata > Aves > Accipitriformes > Accipitridae > Elanus > Elanus axillaris. The sequence continues at coordinate 11,290,851 of JANZLQ010000040.1, forward strand.
ATGAAATCTCTACCCCAGAGAGTTAACCAGCCTCTCAAGCTCACAGTGTTGCCCTCTGTTTGCCTAGCAGTGGGTACAGATTGTGGCTGTTTGACCATTTTTCATCCTGCTAAAACAGAACATGTTATTTGAAATGAAGAGGGAGAAGGAGAAGAGGAATTGACATAATTCAATACAATTTCATCATCAAGTAAATGAAATGGAAGTGATTTTGCTTTCTCCTTTGAATTCAGAATACTAACTCGTCTACATACAAAGGTTATTGTTCTGGTTTAAATATCCATACACACCAAGAAATACACACACACACAGAGAATTGTATAAATGTAAGAACAGAAATAGATCAATATTTTGTATTTTGTTTTTTATTTTTCATCATGCTCTAAACTGTCAGATGCAGCACCATAGTGGACTCTGAAAGCCCCTATATCTGTGTAGCTAGGCGCATTTTATACAGAGTGGCTATTTGACTTCACAGAAATGGACTCAAGATAAAGAATGGTAAGTCACATGTTAGTGATGGTTTATGTCCTCTAAGAAATGAACAAAGAAGCCCTGTCAGGGCTGTAGATCTGGTATGTGCTAACTGTACTGAGCAATGGATCACATTGTTGTAAATGTAAGGAAACACAGACAAAAGCTTGTCGGTCCTTATAAATTTTCAGGCCACATACAGGGAAATGGTACTTTTCTTGTGCGTTAAATTCCCCTCAGGAAAGAAATTACAACTCATACTTTTTAACAGTAGCAATAGTGAAACTGGTTTATATATCACCTTTTTAATCAAAATAAGTATGTGCTTGGCACATAAGCATATGCAGATGTGGAAACATTAAAAATACTAGAGAATAAACCAGCTGGAGGTTGGAAGCTGTGCCTGAGACTGGTTCAAATGTTCAGGCTACCGTACGATGTCATGGAAATGAGAGCTCACTAGCATCTTGCAGTAAGTAGCAGCATAAATTATCCAGTACTTAGCCCTTAGCATAAACTTCTAGACCCTCAGCAACAGCCCTTCCCAACTCACCCTAGCATCCTGAGCAGAGGACACAATGCCACAACTGGATTCTGCCAACTTTCCACAGGTTCAGCAGTACTATGAAATCTGTGGTGGTAGGGAAACTCTTCATCATAAAATTTTTCAGTATAACTCGAACATGGTATACTGTTGTCATCAGTAAAGCTACTTTTACCAATATGATATATCAGCTATATAAGGATGTAAAAGCTAAAGAATCAATCTAAGAGTAACAGAATACAGACCGTAGCCATTTTTCTGCTTTTGACATTAAAAAAAAAATAAAAAACAATAACCAAAATCAAACAATAAGGTATTTTAGTGGAAGGGGACAAATTTTATACCAAACCCCTGAAGAATTCAAGGTGTTATACAAATATGTTGTATTCTGAAAAAAAAAAACGACAAACCAGAAAACACAGTTAGCTACTGCTTTGAGTTTATGGTTGAATAGTTTCTTCACTTGCTAAAAACCACAAATAATTGAACTGATATAGGTCCAGAATGTGTATCTGGATGTATACCCATTTTCTTTATACTGTTGTATTCACAGCCCTGGATTAAGATGAGGCTGTGGTACCTGAGAGCACAGAGAAACTGGGTTGTCCCAAATTGTTCAGGCTTCTTAAAGTAACTGGGGAGACAGACAGGAGGATGTACTTGTACTATGCATGTACTTTGTAATTTTTTTTTTTTTCATTTGCTTGCCAGTAGTGTTTTCTTACAGGCAAAATGAGCTTTTCATCTGGGATCAAATTTTTAAAAGAACCTGGATCTCAGTGGTGATCCAGAGAGCTCAGCATCAGTTTGACTACTTTTCAAAGGAGCTAAGTGGATCTGCACCAAGACACAAATCCTCCAAGTGCTTTAAGTACTTGCAAATATCAAGCACCTATCTTGAAAGATAGTGGCCAGCATGGCCTTGAAACTAGGGCTACATTATCTAATTATTATAGTTAATACTAATCTACTGTTCTGTAACAATCAGAAGACACACGGATATCAGTTTTCTCTGAAGTGCGCAGGTCTGCATTGTAAGGTCTTGTAGATCTGCAGGGTGCCCTGCGCATTCCCCGCCACTGCAGACTGCCTCGCATTGGCAGCTGTCACTGGGTAGCTGGGCCACCCAGCCCAGGAGATCCGAACCTGGGAGCTGGTGCCACTTCTGTGGCGGAGTTATTGTAACAGTTCAGGTTCTGAGAGGCAGCAGTGAGGGTGAGGCATTGCAAACAGCAGGAGAAGTCAACTTCTCTCTTAGTCACTGATTAAATCATAGGGATGAGGTGGGGCTGGCTCTGCTGCTACCAGACTTTTGTGCTGACTGGGGTTTTCTGTGAGACTGAATTACCTGCGTGCTGTAAGACTCCCTGCTTTGGGATTTGCATTCATGTGAAACAGACTAATTTGTTATGGTAAAAATAAACCCAAGCTTCACAATCCCGACATCTCCCCTACTAGAAGGCATGGTATTTGGGCACTGTAATATCTAGACTGATAACAATGCTGTACCACCCAGAAGAGCAGTAAAGGCTGCCTCAGGCTATAGAGAGGACAATTTCTGACTCATCGGAAAAAAATAAAAAGAGAATTTAAGCTGCTTTTACTGGAGCAGAGGAAGTCTCTCAGACAGGCACGATGTACAGTCATTCAGCTGCATTGTGCTTGTGGGCTTTTTGATAAAGGTGAAACTATTTAATCTACAAATGTTTAAGGTTTTAAACTTTATATTAAAGTAGTTTCCTCATTTATGTATTAAACTCAGTCCTAGCAGATTAGGCTTTAGATTCTGTGGTAGACTGGAAATTGTAAGCATTTCTAAAAGGAGTAAATTACATATTGCTTCAGGGTTCCTGATATCAATAGTCCATTCCACTTCTGAAGTAGGATTTTTGAGTCTGTCTGCTGCTTCACTAAAGCTAACACATATTGTCTTCCCTGTAATGCATTGCATTTGTAATTTGACTAGGGAAAAAAAACTAACAACAAAAAGACCAAGACTGAATCTGATTTGATAGAAGTCCAGGCTGTTCATAGTAATTTAAAAAATTTACTTCTCTGCAGTGCCACAGGAAGGAATTTTTTATAGCTTTGAATTAAGAAATTTTAAGTACTTCAATTTGGGAGAGCAAAACTGCTTGAGTGACTTTCTTTGGTTCTACTCCAAATCCAGATCTGTATTACGCTTTCCATTTTTTATTTATTCAGAATGGCAAGTATTTTGATACATAGATTAAATTGCTCTGAGATTTGTATTTGTCTAGCCATTTCTTCTTATAATAAATTCTCTATATATTCACTTCCAGGGGTATTAATATGGTTTTTTGCTGAGTGTGATGGGTTGACCCTGGCTGGACACCAGGTGCCCACCAAAGCCGCTTTATCACTCCCCTCTCCTTCACTGGACTGGGGAGAGAAAAATATAATAAAGGGCTTGTGGGTCGAGATAAGGACAGGAGAGAGATCATTCACCAATCACTGTCACGGGCAAAACAGACTCAGCTTGGGGAAAATTAACTCAACTTATTACAAATCAAAACAGAGTAGGGTAGTGAGAAAAAAAAACAGATCTCACAACACCTTCCCTCCACCCCTCCCTTCTTCCCGGGCACAACTTCACTCCCAGCTTCTCCACCCAGCGGCACAGGGGGACAGGGAATGGGGGTTGGGGTCAGCTCATCACAGGTTGTCTCCGCCGCTTCATCCTCCTCAGGAGCAGGACTCATCACACTCTTCCCCTGCTCCAGCGTGGGGTCCTTCCCACGGGCTGCAGTTCTTCATGAACCACTCCAGCGTGGGTCCATTCCACGGGGTGCAGTCCTTCAAGGAACACAGACTGCTCCAGTGTGGGTCCCCCACAGGGTCACAAGTCTTGCCAGAAAACCTCCTCCGTAGGCTCCTCTCTCCACAGATCCGCAGGTCCTGCCAGGAGCCTGCTTCAGCATGGGCTTCCCACGGGGTCACAGCCTCCTTCAGGGACCCACCTGCTCCGGCATGGGGTCCTCCACGGGCTGCAGGGGGACAGCTTGCCTCACCATGGTCTTCCCCACGAGCTGCAGGGGAATCTCTGCTCCGGTGCCTGGAGCATGTCCTCCCCCTCCTTCTTCACTGACCTGGGGTCTGCAGGGTTGTTTCTCTCACATCTTCTCACTCCCCGGCTGCCGTTTCTCCCTGTCCCACAACTTTTTACCCTTCTTAAAAATGTTATCACAGAGGCATTACCACTATCGCTGATTGGCTCGGCCTTGGCTGGTGGTGGGTCCATCTTAGAGCCAGCTGGTATTGGCTCTGTCAGACATGGGGGAGACTTCCAGCAGCTTCTCACAGAAGCCGCCCTGTGGGAGTGAAATAATGGACTCAACGACATATCAATATGATCCTCGTTGATATCAATATGATCCTCGTTGAGCCGCTTTATTCTGCTTACAAGCTTTCTTATATAGTCTTAATGGTTATACATGTGCTTCTAGCTTTACTATGACTGTTTTTCATAACATGCTCATGTGCACAAGCTAACTATACAGTTGGCTACTAGCTCCTGTCCACGCTCCCTATCACAGGCTCTTAGATCATCCTCTTGTCACGTCCTCCGCTTCTCCTGCCAACAAACATCTGGTTTCAAGTGGTTCTTATCTCTTCTGTGAAGCTTGTTTCAGCGTTCAAGCTCCTTCAAGTGTGTTAGTAATTCTTTCATGCCGTCCATCTGAAATCCACTCCCAACATGGGGACAGAGGCCATTTGGGGCTGGAGGCTGTTTCTGCCCTGTGCCTTGGCATGGCGCTCACAGCTGGGAGTGGGCTTTCCAAAATCCTGCTGAAAGGAGCCAGATGTGGCTACCCCCAGCATGGCCTCAGGTTCTGCTGCCAGCCTGCCTTCAAATCAGCTCTCGCAGCAGGGCATTGCCCAGGAGTAACTTTGAGTTTTGGTGTTCTCCTTCAGGAAGCATGGTATGCACCATGCTGTCGTGGTTTAACCCCAGCCAGCAACTAAGCACCATGCAGCTGCTCACTCACCCCCTGCCTGACTCAGTGGGATGGGGAGAAGAATCAGGGAAAAAAAGTAAAACTCTTGGGTTGAGATAAGAACAATTTAGTAACTAAAATAATAATAATAACAACAATAATAATACAAATATAATAACAATAATTATGATTGTAATGAGAAGGACCATAACAGAGAGAAATTAGACCCAAGAAAAGACAAGTGATGCACAATGCAATTACTCACAACCTGCTGACCAATGCCTGAGCAGCATCCCACCCTTCCCAGCAAGCTCCCCCCACTTTATTTACTGAGGATGACATCACATGGTATGGAATATCCCTTTGGCGAGTTTGGGTCAGCTCTCCTGGCCATGGTCACTTCCAGATTGTTTTACACCAGTTTGCTGGCAGAGCATGGGAAACTGAAAAATTTTAACTTAGGTTAAGCACTACTTAGCAACAATAAAAACATCAGTGTGTTATCAACATTGTTCTCACACTAAAACCAAAACACACTGTACCAGTTACTACTAAGAACATTAACACAATCCCAGCTGAAACCAGGACACAAATGCAACCAGAGCTGCACATGTGGGAGGAGAAGACTTCAACCACTACTGGGGCTGCAGGTGACGGATCCCACCACCTGTCTACGTCAGGGAGATGCAGGTAAGATACCACAGAAGGGACACTGGATGATTGTCACTTCACTTGCAGGAACAATATTAGACAGCTGAAGAGAGGCTGGATGAAAGTGCCTTTGAGGTCAAAAAGTGCATCAGACAGCTCACGCTGTCATGGTGAGAGCAGTGGGAGAAGAGGTGGAGGTGGCCTGGCTGGGACAACGCTCCCAAG
>JANZLQ010000040.1:11296803-11312780 GCA_026212715.1 Elanus axillaris
ATACACTCCCAACATCACCCCTGTAACACACCCCCCCCCCCCCGCTACCAAAACCTTGCCACAGAAACCCAATACACTGAGAGAAGTAAATCAGGGAAGCAGCCATGAATATGTGTCAGAAAGTGAAATATAAAGTAATAAATTCTGTGATTGCGATATAAAAGTATTTGGTAGTATGAAAGAAACAGGATTGCTCTGTTAGTTGAAAGTGAGGGGTTTCCTTTAGCAGCCCTGGTGCTGTATATGGCAATGTAAGAGAAATATGCATGTCTGTACACCTTTTTTAGGTTGTTTGTGTCAGTGGAGTCATATTCTCCTTCAGTAGCCATGAATCTTGCCTAATTTATGTGAATTTTTCCCAGCTGCCACGGATTTTTGCTATCTCAGATGCCTGTCATTATTCCTTTGTGTCTTCCTCTTGTAAAGCTCTCCAAAACTTTTTAAAAAAGAATAAAATCCTAGAAGCAATAGATCGACATAAACACCATGGAGGGGAAAGTGTTAAGTTTATCAAGGAGGGATGATAGAAGTTGATTTCATTTATGGTGCAGAGAAGGAGAAAATGGAAGAAAGGATAAAAGTTCATTTGGTCATCATTTGGTTTGACGTGGTCCATCTAATGATCATTGGATGTTAAATAGTTCAGCAAAATGGGTGTCCTGTAGGCAATGATTCTACACAGCAGAAGTTCAAGTGAAGGCAGGTTACCACCCTCGGGCTGCAACCTGTCTCTATTTTAGTAGCGTTTTCTCCAAATGTTCTTGTCTGTTCCTGTTTGTTGTTGGTTGTTTTTTTTTTTCACAGAGGAAGGCACAATGCATATTTATTGCTTTACTCTTCCACCCCTTGAACAGAGAAATCAAGCAAGCTTTTTGTTATGGCTGCAGGCTACCATTTGCAAACTGCTGGTTATCACAGTGTATTGTAACCTCAAGGTACTAGAGGAGTTTCAATGGAACTTTGTTTTAAGCCTTTAAATGTATATGTTGCTGGGAAACTTCTTAATGACTTAATAAAGATATAGATGTAAAAACACAGGTGATATTTTTCTCTAGTACTATTTAAGCTAGAGCACGTAAAGAGCAACTGAGTGAGATTAGAATGTAATTTTGGTTGTTTCTAAAGCTATGCAGTAAAGGTCATCTATTTCCCAAAGAGCTTGTAGTCAAAACAGGGGAGTCAGTATGTGAGAAAGGAAGGGTTAGTATCTACATTTGCTAAGGCCCTGTGATCCAGGCCACAACAAAAGCCCCACTAGAAGCAGAAGTTTAATGATGATCTCAAGAATTGAAAAAGATATATGAAAAAACACAGTTTGTTTGGAAACACCTTTTGTATTAGTCACATACTATCTTCCTTATACTATCTTCCTTTAGTCTACTTTTGATTAATATTTATAACAGACTTTCAGTAGAAAAGCTTAATATGGAAAAGATGTACATCTTTATGATGTACAGTTCCTGGCACAAGTGAGATGCAGAACAGAAATGCTACACATCCATCAAACCTGATAACAATCTTTCCCTCCTGTTCATAGACCTGTTTAGCTGTAATAAGCAGTATGTGTTGGTGCGGTAAGGAAACAAGATTATATTGTATTGAAATTGATGCAAATATGTGAAAGGCCTGTAAGAATGCAACATGTCACGGGCTGCTGGGGTCCTCAAGAAAGGAGGGGCTGAGGTCTGCATGGCAATTCATACTTGTTTGATGCTTCTGATTGTCTTTAAAGAAATCTGCTTGTAAATGGCAGTGGGTGTTTTATTTAAGATGACAAGTGCACTTGGAGTCAATTTGCCTAGAAGGTATTTGTCAGGGCCTGAAAGATGCTTTCAAAAGTTGAAAGAAACACTCTGTGGAATCTCAAAAAATTGTGATATACTGTAGCAAACCTGGAATGAAGGCTTTATTTTAAAAAACAGCAACTGGTTGAGTAGTCAAAATATAACATAATGAGGTATCTGACAAAAACTTCCTGGCTTCTTTCAGGAATATCTCAGTGTCCTTTAGTTGCCAACAGCAATTTCCACTTAGTTCCTAGAGTTCAGTTTATGAACTCTGAGAGCAGAAAGGGACAATAATATTTCTATTGGTTCTATGATACTACTGACACACGGCAAGGCCAGTCCTCAGGTAGGCAAAGCTTCTGGTTTCCTCATGCAGTGAAGTGGTTTCCAAGAGTTTCCTAATGCTCTGCTAGCCTAAGAGCTACTTCTCATGGCTGGGGTAAATTACTGCATACTTGCTTCTGTCTCTTCCCTGTCCCCACCTAACCTTACTCTGTCAAGGGGGAATCTTTGCTGGCCGATCACCATGCTCATGAAGCATACTCACCTTGTGAGTGAGTCCTTGCTGAGTTGCCCAAGAATGCAAGTGACCCTGAGGGCCCTGAGTGCATTAGAGCAAAAGCTTAGGTCAGTAACCCCTACTTTTGAAGCTACTGAGCCCAGCCTCTTTCTCTCCACATACATGTAATTTATATTGCTAAAGAAATTATAAGACTATGTGGGAGAAAAAAGGATGTGTGTACAGTACTCAGTTGCTAAAATTATTATCTATCTGAAGGCCTGACATCAGCCAGGTTTTCAAACAAATCAACTACAGGGAAATGAAACTCTGCAGTGCTCTTGTGGAAGTCGGAATCAGATCCACTTTGATTCATTTTCCATTTCCCCTACTGCCTCAGGGTAGCTGCAGATACAATCTGGCTAGATTAGATCTGCCCAGGGAAGGGAGTGCTTTTGCTGTGCACAAGCTGGCCTGCTGAAAGCTTTGGTTTGGGACTCGCTGGGACTGCTTGCTAAAAGATGAATTATTCCAAGGGCTGAGCATCCTGAAGGAGTCATCACCTTCTCTGTCACTTGTTCTGGCTTTGTTGGTAAACACTTCTCACCTGTGACAGTCGCTGATAAATCTCAGACAGGAGTTTCTGGTCTGTTATAAACAGCTTTCAGTTGCTCCCCTGAGGGAGGTGTTTTTTTAGAATCTAGCATGTCTTACTGCTCAGTTGGCAGCATTAGCAGTATGGTGCTTTTCCAGTGCCTTTAGTGCACTTGTCAGGAATGTTAACAACAAGACAGTGGGAAGTTTCCCTCCCTTTCTTGCTCCTCTACCTGGGATCAAGAGTGGTCATACTAGTGCCCAAAATTTCACATGCTGAAAGTGGGGTTCAGCCATAAAATCCACGATACCAGCAACCGCAACAGGCAAACTTCCATGCTAAGAGACTACTTTAAAGTATCCACTATGCTCAGTGCAAATTTTGTTTCCTTTCTTTCTAAAATCAGTTTTTGTAGTAAGCTGATGTATGCTTACCTTCAGGTAGTCAGCTTCAGACAGGTACCACCACAAGTTCTTTCTGTGCAGTTACTAAACCTCCCTTATCCCAGAGTCCCATTCTGTGCACTGCCTGGGTTCTTGCTAAGTCCCAGTGAAGGCAGCAGGATTAGATGCAGGTTTAAAGTTGGCCTGAGCTTCAGCACCCATTGGACTAGAATCCAAATTATCAAAATGGCAAGAACAGAGTATTAAAACCATGCTATATGTTTATACAAACTAATGAAAAATATGCTGGGTTCCAAAGTTCGCCCATCATTTTTGCTCTCAAAAGACATGCAAATCTACAGTGGTGTTTACATTTAAAAGGCTTATTGCCATTTAGGGATGTACTAATGCAATGCAGTAATTTTCTTCATGGTTAAGACCCCAGGAAGTTATGAAAAAGCTATATGAATAACTATGCGTTAGAGGGGTTTTTTTAGCTGAAGCCAAGGTTTTAGAAATGCAAGATACATATTAATGAGTACCGTGCCTGTGAAAGGTGCTAGATTAACCTTTCCTAAGAGGAGAATCTTCAATTTATTCACCAGAAAAGTGCTACATTAGCAGCAGTGCTTGTATTGCTCTGTCGGGAGCACTCTCTATCCTTGTTGGGTCCCTACTGTGGTAAAACCTGGGGTGTCTGCGTGCCTTTACACATTAGACTAGATCCACTGGTATTAAGGGGGCTGATTCTTTGTTTACCATGTACCTGAAGAGGTTTGCTGTACCCTCAGTTTGTAGAAAGATTGTTTTGGGAATGGAAAGACTGTTTGTCCTCTAGACGTGTCCATCCAACTTTCAGTCCTCAGCTCAAAACACAACAGCAGAATGTGGTGGGGTTCCTTTAGATAACAATTAGGACAGTGGCTACATAAAAGGAATGGGAGATGGTAAGAAGCTACAGTAATGTCTGATTTGCAGCTAGCACCTCTTTTCAGATGAAACAACTTTCAGATGACTCAGCTTTTGGGCCAGCTTAGGCCAGCTTCAAAGCAAAACCTGGGAGGTGGGAAAGTCTACTTCTGCCAATCTTTTCACTCTTCTTCAGCAATACTGGTGGAGTTCATCAGCTTGGCAGGAACATTTGGTGTCAAATAGACAACAGGATTGTCAGAAATTTCCAGTAATACACAGAAGTCATAGATTTCTTGGGTAGAAGAAGATAACGCGCAAGGCTGTGTAAATGAAGTAGATGTTGATAGGCCACAGCATTCTCTGTGAAACAGGTGTTGGTCATTAGCTGGTGAAAACTGTTAGATTTACAGGTTTCAGTGAACCTGTGCTGATTTACCCCAGCTGAGGTTGTGGCTTGCATGGTTACTCTTTGGCAGCAGAGAAAAAGATATTACAAGTTGAATATAAAGTTAAAGAGGTGATATTAAAAATTAGCTTTTAGAACTTGATGTGGGCTTTAATTGATGGTTATAATTTCAATTGTCATTTCAAACCTGACATCTTGTTTTATAATATCAATTACTTCCCAAAGTGAGCATTCCAAGACAAGTGCAACCTTCATTAGGAGGGTTTTTTTTTCCCCAAATATTTTTTTAAATCATCTATTCATTTTCCATTTCTATTAATATCCATGAAAGCAGGGAATCATAACATTACACATTTAAATTGAATACCAGTAAAATCATTTGAGTTCTACAGCAGTGAAATGTAAATATTGAACAGACTTAAATTATAAGCTTAAGTTATTCACTTAAAGTGGAAAAAAAACAATACTAAATCATTAAATATGAAACAAAATATGGAAATGCATCAGCAAAACAGAATTCACAACTCTGAATAAAACATGGAGGCTACTGCAGAAGTATTTTTGAAAGGTATTGCTGAGAAATGAAAGAGCAGTCTAACCACACTTAATTGCAATTCATAGTTGCATTATATTTTTATTGTTGGGGAATTGCATATTATTCACAGGTAGCAGAAACATTTATAAATGTTTTTCAGTAATATATTTTCAGTATGACGTTTTAATGTGAAGAAAGATTAAATTAAACATAGTTACTTCTTGTTACTTCTTGAGATGTCTGCTTCATATTTACAAGATGGAAACTAAAAAAATATTGACAGACAAAATTAGACAACTCCAAACAGGTTATGCATAAAGCTGAGTATATATTTGGATTCCTTTTGGATACCACCATTAGGTGGTTAATGGCATAGTCAGACATTCTACTCTGGTCCTGGCCATAAAAGTGTTGGAAGTCACCTCCACCATTTTTACTTCAGCCCGTGACTATGTTCACACACTTGAAATACCTGACAGGATTGTGTCAGTGGCGCCCATTGCTTTTTCTACTAAGTCAGCTGAATTAGACAAAAATCACTGCCAGGCTAGTCAAAGATAATAGGACTCTCTTAAATAAACAAAGATTTTTTTTCAGCACTGAGGTGATAACAAATACCTAGATGGTAATTACTTCAGTCATTCTAACTATATATGCAAAATACTGTCTGATGATGCCCAAAGAACAGAAGAGTAAGTCAAGGGGCAAATTTTCTGCAAAACAAAATTGTTATCATTGTTCCATGCTAAATTCAACAACTACATGGATTAAACTTTCAGTATTCAAAAGCCTGTTTCATTTTTTATTTTATATACATCTGCTTTTATCAACTAGTTAGACATATTTTATATTGCTAAATAAATGAGCTGTCTGTCAGAATCAAGGCTATTAGGTGGTATTGGTCATCTGTCAAAGCTAAGGAAGCAGGTGGGCTTTGGCATCATTGCTAAGCAGGTGTCTGTAAGCAGCAAATCCCCCAGACAATCTATTTATGTGTAAAAAGCACCATGATGCCACATATGTTCATTGCTTTCCTCCATTATGTAACCCTTATATGTCTTAATTTTTTTTTTAAGTGTGAACTTGCATGCCTTTATGCCATTAAATATTTGTAAACAAAGCAGAGCAACATATTAAATTAGAATACCTTATCAGGCAATTTAATCAACCATAATAAAAAACAGCCTTAGAAGGTATTTGCTGTTAAAATTCCCTATGCCGTGATTCTTGATTTTACTAAAATCCTGAGTTCTTCAGGTTCATTTGCTCAGTTTTCTTATTGTTACTGTCACATCATTGGGACAGTGGTCCGTCCCTGCTTTGTGTTTCATCTTGTCAGGTAATCCTCAGAAACAGTGAAATAATAATAGTGGCATAATGAATTCTGTTTGCACAGAAGGTGTCAGAGGACTGTGTTGTGTTTCTTGGTAAGGCAATTTTTAGTACAATAGTAAATATCTAAATTTAAAACCAAACCAAAAAAAAAAACCCAAACAAAACCCCCCACCCCCTCCTTCCACCCAGGTTTTATCTATCTAGCTAAGATCACATGCTTGTTCACCGATAGGGAGGCTCTGATTGCCAAGTCTGCATGAGTGAGTAATAGGCAGGAGGAACATATCCACCTCCATGAGATGTGCTACATGATGTCCAGGCATGTAGGCTACTCACTAGTATTCTCTGTGCCATTGGTCTGTGCCTTTCTCCAGGGCTGGCATCACCCTCTCCTACCTGGACAGGAGGCAACAAAATTATGGTTTGCCAGAACTTTAATACTACCCTGTGTCAGCAAGGCAGAAGCAAGAGAAAGAGTAGTTCAAAGTTTTGTCTCCTCCTGAGTTAGTTCTGAAACAGTACAGGGCTTTTTAGTTGCATTTTTTTTCTGGTTTGGTGTTGGGTTGTTGTTTTTTTTTTTTTTTTTATTACTATTTCTAGGAGATGAGATGGTATTTTTGCCAGGAAAAGGAGGACTGGTCTTACCTCTGATCTTTCTGTTGCCCTAGGGTGGTTCTGTGGTTAGCTTTGTTCTTGATGCAGAGGTGTATATTGCAGGGCTTACCTGCCAGATGCTGGGAAAATTCCTACAGAAACACAGAAGCTTTGCAAACACTGACTCTCTTAGAGGGAAAGTGAGTGCTGCATCAAGTAATGTCAAGGTAAAGCACATAATCATTGTTTAAGCGGCAGGGTAAGATAACACTAACCCTGGCTTCTGTCATAATAAATCACATCACAGCAGAAAGAAACTGCCACAGGCAGGTGGCCCCTACCCCCATATAAGTGAATACAAATGCTCAGACCTCACTGTTTCTACAGTTGTAGCCACCAGACCCAACTGTCCTTGCCTTTGATTCATCTAGGCTAGCTCAAGCCACACACTATTCTATAAACCTTATGCAGTCCCCACCATCACTTGCCATTTTACTTTGTATATGAGAGAGAAAGCAAACATAAGGCTCAAAACCCAAAACACCATGTCCCGTTGCTGAATGTCAATGCTGAGAAGTCTGCCAGAGTCCAAAATAACAGAGGGGGTGATTAACTTAATCAGCTTCTTCTAAATTATCCTTCTTAAGGCCAGCTCTTAGGACAATGATATCCAGGATCCCGTAAAGCACAGCAGTGATGTTACCTCATGCTCTAGGTCTGTTTTTGACACCACCCTTCCTGCAAAGTTCCCATGGCACACTGATCATTCTTGCTATAGAACTAGGAAAACAGTTCATTAGAAATCCAGAGCTGCCAAATGTCATGATATCATCAGGGCATTCTGCCAGCTGAAGTGGCTCATGTATTTGGCAATTCAGCACCTGCTGGCAAAACACATTGCTTGGCAGGGGGAACACATTGCTCCCCCTGAATTCTTCACAAATGGAATACCTTTCATATTCATCAGGAAGTCTGAGAAATTCTTTTTTTCCCCACTGTAATACTGTTACTGCTCCTTGCCATCAGCCATCTACCTTCAGGAGATACATTTCCATTTCCTGATGAATCCTGACCTCATGAGGAGCTTTGTGTCACCCCCATTGTCTGAAATCCCCTATCTGAAGTCATCTGGCTAAGATTATACAATGATTTGAAAGTTTTGGCCCTGACAACTGAAAGAACGGAGGGAGATGCTACTGGCAGAAACCCCTCTGCTTTGCAGATGTGATGATATTGATGATGATGCTTATGGAGACACACCCACCCTGTTTGATATTTTTCCCTTTCTCAATGCAAGTTTCCTAAGCATAGCGTAGTACAACTTGCCCTAGTATTTCATACTCAAACTAGCATTTGTAAACTTCCTTGAACACTGCATTTTCTGCAGACCTTGACTTACTAATCTTTCTTGCAGCTCTAGCCTGCAGTCTGTTTTCTGCAGATCCTTGATGATAATGGACTCATTCTGGTTCTGAGCACTTCTTGAGTGCTTTGAAACCTCACTCAGCTAAACACATACAATAGAAGCAGCTTCTGAGGTTTGTCAGTAATGTAGCCCTTTCCCCCACACTCTAAATCTCATGGTAACAGCACAACTCCTGCCATCCATTGTTCTTTATTTTTATATTTTTCTATTTGCCATGTTCAGCAACTGATTTACATGGGAGGCTATGAGCTCCCTCTTTGTTTCATGTTTAGGTCATAACTTTCCAGCTCAAGCCACATTCCCTCTGAAATACTTCAGTAGTTCTTCATGGATGAGAGGACGTTTGGTCCCAGGGTGATACCTTTATTTCCATTACTGTGAGAATACTTATTCTATTCCAGTAGAAATGGTCACACTGTGAGGATTTGAATAGAAAGGAGAATTTGAGAAGTATCTCTGACTTGTACTCATCATAAATAGACAAGCCTCTGCTGATAACACTGGGTGTTACACTGAGCACATTGGGTGCTAGTATAAAAACAGACTTATATGATGATTGATAGTTTTGTTTAAGGCAATACATTTGATGTTTATGAGAATGAAGCTGTAAATTGTCCATTTAGAGAGTCTACTGTAAAGCATAAGCCAGCAGCTTGGTCACAGCCTGCTTTTAATTTTTATGGTCTCTCCAAGAAACCCCAAATAAAAAATATCATAAAAAAATGTGAATAGAGTCTCATGTGAATCCTAAGTATTTGATATTTATAATAGGGACCAAAAATGCTTTCCTTTGAAACTATTATATCTTTACAATACACTGCTGAAAAACTTATTTTTCTGTCCCAAAGCTGAAGTGAAGAAATAGTTTTGTATATCCACAGACATGGTTGTTATGATATGTCTGAGGTTTGCACCCACTAAGAAACAGTACTGGCATGTTACATTATTGAGTGGTTTTTTTACATATGATGCAGTCTGTTATTACGTTGTGTATTTAAGCAGAAAATAGACCAGGTTGGACAAAAGTGGAAAGAGGAAATGATATGGACTGGGAAAAACAGGTGCATTTGATCACTCTGCAATGGCAAGAGCAGTTTAAACATGGTCATCAGAAAGCGAGGGCCATGCCACTTTTCATTCAGCTTTTACTACCCTTGACTAGAGCACAACCCACTGAATCAAAAAAGATCAAGGATAAGATTCTCAAAATCTGCCTCTGGGCACTGCAGACCGTATTCCTGTTCATTTCAGCAGGAACTGGATGTCTCTTTCCTTCAGTTCAAATGGTTGTTGTGCAAAATTCAATCTGAATTCTCATTACTTGCCATGTTAGGAAACGTTATCAATTGCATAATTTGAATTCAATGTATAATATAGTTACAAATATACTTTTACCTTGGCTCTAATGCTGGAGTAATTTCATAGGCAGAATTCTCTGTCTGCAAATAAATAATCACTTTCTTCTTCTGTAGCAGTAAATGGCATGTGCCAATACTTAATGCAAAATAGGTAATTAGGAATCTTGCTAATGATGCTTAACACGTTTACTGTGCTGACACTTCAACAGATTTTTCCCAGGGTGGTATTATGCAGTGTCTTGACTCTTTGCCCATTTGGGGTCATCTAGAGAGGTGGGGCAGACCCGTGGTATGAGCTGGTGCATTCGTCAGCCACAGTTCACCACCATAGCCTCTGCCTGGTGATCTGACTCAACACATCACTTACATCATCAGGATGCAATGTGAGAGGCTATGATGTCAGAGATCTGCATATGCCACAACTATGACTGCATTTTTCATGCCTTTCTGGAAGAATCTCAACCTGTTATTGCCACCGTATGTCCAGGCCATCAATGCTTGAAGATATGAAGTTAACATTCAGGAACAATTGGGCACCATTATTTTGGGATCTAGAACCCCATAAACTGTCCACCAATGAAAGAAGTCTAATGACAATTCATCTGGCCTATCTGGCATTAAATGTTTTCAGGGTAGGTAGAGTTCACGAGAAATTGTTCTCTGTACTTAGTTGTGGAGTTATGATCACTAAATTTCTAGATCTGAGAATGAAATCACAACAGCAGGCCTGGTCCAAAGCCAGTGAGTTTTTTCATCAGCTTCAGCAGACTGTGGGGTAGGCCAGAGTATTGTTCAACTGTTTGCTTACTTTTTAAATTCTGCTGAAATGTACTAGCTAAATTTTAGAGTGATGTAAGATACTACATCACCTGCTGGTTAAGAAGTCCAGCAGCTTTAGTGGAGTTAAATAGGTTTGCATCAGCTAAGAGTGTGGTTCTGAGTTTTCATCTAAATTGCAATGAACTGAACAACTAATGCTGCTAATAAGTAAAACTTCGAACCAAGAGAGTTGCATAGTGTAAGTTTTGAAATGTCATCAAAACAAGTGCTGATCCCTAAATGTATTGTATATTCTACAAAAGGAAGGGTTGTTCACCTTAATTATTTATGACTGAGTGATTTATGGGTTTTAGGTTGTGGTTCACTTTTGATTTTTTCCATGTTTGCTGTTTTCCCCTGATCTCAATTTAACAGTCTCTTTAACATTGGATATGACAAGCAATGCAAATTTTTAATGTTCTGCATCATGTGGCATATTTCAATTATTGGAATTTACTGTCATGAATAATTTATAGCTATGTTCTTTAATTTGTCATTGATTGTTGCCATCTTTTAAAAATGAATGTAGTTCTCAGTTTTTGCTGTATCAACAGGCATGGGTATATGTTTTCTGTTCAACCGCATGTACTACAAGAAAAACAGTGGTAGCTGAGGCTTTCCCAGATTATAACAGAGTATGGTCCAGCACTGGTTTTTGCCTACATCTTAAATGGAACATTTTCGACTTCATAGTCATCCAAGCACTGATGTGTCTGTTGATACTGTAAACAAACAATTATTCCATAAGCAGAAATTTTACACTGAGGCCATAAACCCATATCCCAGCATCTGAGTATTTTCTGGTTTTAGGCTACATGCAAACTAATGTTTCAGGAGCACAAAACATTAAAACTAAACATCTAGTACCCTAGGCAGTCCTAGAGGCCTAGAGAGAATGAACTTCCACTAGGCGTGGAAAGGCAAATCTCAGATTTTTAAGCACTACAGGTTCGGAGGGCTTTACTGGAACTATGATGACATGATGTTAGAAGTAAGAGGTGCAAGATCGCTTAGCTTGAGAGGAGAATTACTTCTTTAGAAAATGCAGGGTCATAAGGGTGAGACTACCAGGCTTTAAGAACCAACAAAGTCAAGAAAAACTGTCTTGAACTGAGAACAAATCAGAAAAAGAAATAGTCTGCCTTTTCACATTGAAATAATAATAATAATGATTCCTCCTAGTTGTGTCCTGAATAAAGGACACTACTGAAGAAAGTTTCCAACCTTAGGAAAAAAAAACCCATGTGCTAGAAAGTTTAATCTTTTGCACTGTAGCAATCTGAAAGCTGATTTTCTGATAATTATTTTTAGATGGTATGGCTTTTTAAAAGGAACTTATTTCAAAATAAGGGGATGACATAGATTATTTAGAAGGAAGTATGTTGTTCAAATTATTGAAGGAATTCGTTATGCCAACTTGGCATAGAAAGACATTAGCAGAAACAGGCAGGTCACTTGGGTCACCACTTTCAACCACCATACTGCACTGCCTTTGTAGGAAAGTTTTAAGATTCTTCATTCACCTTCTGAGAACTGAATGTGCAGTGCTTATGAGAAGTCTGTGAATGCAGTCTCTGTTTTCCTCTCTATACAGTAGGACAAGAGAAAGGGTGAAGGTATAATTTTTTTATCTCACAATAATGAATATTTTTGTAACTCCATATGATTAGGAGGACATTTTCCCTGCACTGCCACATGAGAACAAAAATATCAAAACTTTCAAGTACATTTGGGATCACAGAATCCAAGTTAAATATTACAACTCATTATATGGTCACAAGCCATTAGTTTCAGCTCCAAATTGGCAAGAAAGTAGCAGTTCAGAATTCATATGCATGTGGAAAAAAATGTACTCAGAAAAATCTAAAAATTAATCAGAAAAAATGGGTTTCATAGCAATTCCCTTTTTCCATTTTAACACCCTATTGCTTATGATGATGGCTCATTAGCTTCTGTCAAATATTTCATCATTTAATCCTCAGCCTTATTTGAAAATGGCTACATTGCATTTCTATACTGGCTCTGAGGAGGTTTATATTTGTTAGTCTTGATTTTAAATTTATTTAATGTAATCCACTTCACCAATTCATAGTACTTCAAATAGATGTTTATTCATTTGTTATTCTTCTACAATACTAAATCTGTGCTTCAGATGAAGTAGAAAATCGTGCAAAATAGTTCTTTTCTTCACAGTGGTAATTATTCTAAGTCACTGCTCAAAACTAGTTTCATATTACATATGGAAATCCACAGAAAGATGTGGTCTGAACAATTAATGAATTCCTACACAAGTGCAGTCCATTTTTCCACTCTGTTCCAACAGCCTATTAAAATAATTCAATTGGCAGCTAGCAAAAATTCTGAGTACTCATTAAAGGTAAGTATTTTTTTCCTCAGACAGTATATGATAAGTATCTGGGAATTACCAATGCCAAAATACTTTACTGCAGCTGTGTAACCTACTTAAACAAGTGGGAAATATTTATCTTAGTTTGACTTTTGTTTTGTATTGGAGAAACTCTGTTAATGGATCAGCCAGACAGTATATAATTTTTCTGCTTTTACTAAAGGCTTAAAACATCCATCTGTTGTCCTTAGTAAACAGAATCCCATGAAACACATGTTGTCACTCAGTCAGGATGTGTGGCTTTTCTTTGTACGAACCTGTGCAGCACAGTTTGCACTCTAATAATTTCAAAAGAGAGCAACGTATGTCACAATCCCGGTGAACATTCCCCTGGGAAGTCCTGGGTCTCCAAAAGCTCACCCAGTGCTCTCTTTGGATCTGAACATAATGAACTCCTGTTGGTGTGAGTAGGCTGGCAGACCCCAAACAGTTTTCTGTGATGTTTGAGAAATGCTGATTCATTTATTCATATGTATGTGACAGCAAGAACTTGCATTAGACCTTTTAAATGGCACAGAACTATGCACCATTGTGGCTCCAAGTAGGAAGGATATTAGGCATGGACGCTTGTCTTTACACCACCAACCTGCAATCCTAAGGGTGTGGTTTCATCTTTCCTGTCTTTGAGTAGATGCTTAACTTTGAAATGGTGTGGTTGGTACAGCTCAGCCTAAGGCAGATGTCTAAAATCACTGAGAAGAATCACACTCTGGAAGTGCTAGACTGTCTGACAACTTTAAAGGGAGTCCAGATGATTAACTGCAATAAGATATTTAATTCTGGATGGCTAAAGTTAGGTGAGATATATTCTATACAAATTACATACAAACTCTTGTTACAAGCATGGTTTACAAGGACTAGTTTAGATTGTGTGTACTTGTTAGAAAACGAGTGAAAGTTGGTTTGATTACATTATTTCATTCTAATGCAGAAGAATACAGTAAGAATAAGACTATACAAGCACAGAGTCCTTCTGCATGATTTGTATAATTATGCTGATTATGGTACTGGCAACCTTTGGGAGAAAGAAAGCAATTGGCAGAGGATGGGAAGAAGTACAAGCAAATAAACAAAAATGATGGTCTAATATCACCAGAAAAAACAGAGCCGAATTTGACTCAAGGATTGCAATTGCAAATATACATTAACAGGATTCCTCAATGGATGTACAAGAACATAATTTAATCTGAAGTGCACTTGAGAAATTAGAAATGCCTCTCTTTTGTTGCTTTTTGACATGATAGAGGTCTGGAAAAGTTATATTTTAATGTAAATTAACAAGATTAATATGTCTGCAATTTGTCTACAAATAGTCTTCATCTGTTTAATTTCCTTCAATACTGTCACCCTCCATCTTATCCTCTCTGAGATGCTCCAAGGGGAAAAGAATTGTCGGGGTACAAGAATTATTTAAATTTCATTTTAGAACACCATCTTGGTGTCTTAGACTATCTTGTAATCAGGCTAACCATCTTGAATAGTAAATACAGAATTAATCAAGCTTGTGCTTTCATGTTCACAAAATTCCAGAAACTCACATCATACACTGCAAAGAGGTTAAAACCATAATATTATAGAACTATGTCAAAATGACCTATGTCTTGGTTTCTGGAGAAAGGTTGGAGAAATGAGCAGAGTACATAAACATTCATTCTGTCAAGTACTTCTCTAAGAGCAGCTAATGAGAACCACTTCTGTTCAAAGATAAAATAAAAATAATTAAAAATAAATGGAACTTTTTCTCCAGTTCAAAAAATATTTGGATTATCTTTAGTGTAATTTTGCAAAGTTCTTTCATTACTGTTATTCTAGAAATGAAACTGAAATCTGTTCTAAAATCTAAATCACTCCTTCTTCCCAACTTCCCCAAACCTACTTTCACTCTCAACATTTTAAGATCCATTTTGCAATTAAAAAAAAAAATAATTGAGGAGGTCTACTGGAAATCTTCAACTTTTTCAGGGCCTAATTTCAGCTTCTGCTTCCTTGAGGCTCAAATACCTTTTGTTCCTCTCCGCACACAAAAATATCATATGGTGAATATAAAATGTTTTTCACCATATCCCAAAGCGCTAATATGGACTTACAGGGTTTTATAGCTCTGCAGTTTGAGTGAATGTTTATGCATGCATAAAGGGAAAGGAGGGGATACATAGCAGATGGTTATTACAAATGTTGCTTTACTGTATACATTTCATTTGCAGATTCTGCTCTTCCACATGAACCCTTTCAACTATCAGACTGTACAGCACAAGGGCTTACACAATATCAAGTAATTTTTGGCAGTTGCTGCTCAGTCTTTCATTGCTGCCAGATCTTTGGCAGTATAAGCTGAATACCAGTCTAGTATACAACTAGCACAAGGTCCTCATTATACTGGAATTTAACACTTGGGGCCAGAAGGCTCTACATACAATGTAAACTCAGACTCTCTCCCTTGCCTTTTGAGTGAACAAGTGTTTAATATGTGGTGCCTTATAAAGCTGCCGTAATTAAAAGGATAAATTTTTATATACACATTCAGATCCAATGTAAATAAATAAAAATAAAGAAATTAATGGAATAAATTTCAGAAGTTAAATATACTTGAATATATGCATTTATGCCACCAGGGAACAGGGACAACTGGCACAAAATTCTACATAGGGCATTTATGACATATTGAATATCAAAGTCTGTATGATGTCTGCAATACATCCTACTACTAGAAACAATGCGTATACACAAATATGCAGCTGTATACACACAACAGAAATCACTTTCTGCTCATTCTTCAAGGCATTATTTTAAATATTAGCAATAGGTTAGAACCACCAGACAAGTTTATGGATGAACTTTTGTTACGGATGCACAAATAACCAAATCCAGCAGAAGTTAAAGCTCAGATTTATTCTTCAGTAAGAGTTAGTTAGAAGTCCCGT
>JANZLQ010000040.1:11313996-11342951 GCA_026212715.1 Elanus axillaris
CCACCCCCCCAAAAAAGAAAAGAAAAAAAGAATTCCCTACTGAGTTTAGGGCAGTTGTTTTGAAAAGAGAAAACACAATGGTTTGTTGGTTTTTTTTCCTTATCCATGCCCCAATCTAGAAATATTGAGAAGCTTTGTGTGGAACTTGAATACTGAGGCAGCACTTCTGGACATGCACAGCAGCATAACACTGAGAATCTAGGGAAGCTTTCACCTTTTCAGTCTAAGCCAAATTTTTTGACTCATTTAACTCATGCTCCCTGCATACATCACAATCTAGGTTCTTAAGTACTAGTATGGATTTTATCCTAAATTAATAGATAATCAGGGTAACTCTAATGGGATCAAATGGCTAAGTAGGGAGGAAAAGGGAATTATTATGAATGGCCGAGTCAACCTCCACGATCAAGGCTGTAAACAGAAATATGTATCTTTATGAATTCACCTTCAGTATTCTTTTTTATTAAAAAATAAATGAGGCACTGTAATTAGGAAGAAGATAACGGCAGAATGTGAAGACATACTGGGCTTTACATCAGTTTATGGCTGTTTGAGGTTATTTCATTGCATCTTGGTTTTAAAGCAATTTCATAAAATCAAGTGTTAGTTGCTATGAGGCTGTTTGGCACAAGAACCCATAACAACCGTGAGGTTAAGTAAAAACTGAGGTAAACTGCCCATGTTTCTATTTATAGCAGTAGTATTATGACCTTGACAGCACTTTCATGAGATAGATTAAAATTTTGCCACTAAAATTCCCTCTACAGACTGAGATTTATCACAAGGCTCCAGTATTTTAATAGCTCCTTAAAAGATGAAATTAGACTCTGATGCTGGAAAAGGCTTTACTGTTTAGATCAAAGCTGGTTGAAATTCAGTTTTGTTTCATGGGAATTTAGGATATTTTGAACAAGCTTTTATTTCATATGTAGAGAGATGAAAGTAGAGTTTTCTAAATTTCTCATGGGAGCAAATAATTTTAAAAAATGATAATTTTGATATTAATAATTTTGAGAAACAGTACAGAATTTGATCAGATCTTTCTAAAACAGAATTGAATCAATACTACACAAGTACCAGTTTTCCAAAGCTTCCAGGAAATCAGAACAACCAAAGACTTTCCCACGAATTAGGAATAGTGCGTTGAGGTATGGAAGACTAAGTCATAGCCAGGTTTGCCAGAGCTTTCATGGAGTGTTTGTGCGTGAGGAGGAGGCTGGAGGTTCTGAGTCCCCTGAACCCACATCTGAGCATCTCCTCCCAGTATCATGCTTATTTGGCATTCAATATGCCCTAGAAAATGAAGAAATAGTCTTCTCATTTTTAAAATGGGGACAAAGGGAGATGGAAGTCATTGCCAAGGTGTAAGCTCATCTTTGCATTACTTAACCTTGGAAAGTCAGGGACTGAAAAGAACCAGGAAGTAAAGCCAAACTAGTTTAGAAGAAATATGTTGGCTGGACCTGTAGTTTGGACTGGAGGATGATGCATCCATCCAATCAGGCATCACAGTAATGTTTTTCTTGTCAGGTCAGGAAACTCAGTTAGCTTCATACCTTCTAATAGGAAATTCAGGACGGTGGTCCTGAGTGTGTCAGTACAGCAAGGCAGGAGGTATCGTCAATGAGCTTCTACTTACTGACTTCCAAAACTGTTCCATGCTCTATACCAAAAAAATTATTTGCTCATAGGGCCTGAGAGACAGAATGACTTTGCAACTGAGTGGGTTAGATGCACCTTTGGGAGTCTCTTGTGCCTGGAGAAATTATATTGCTCCAGAGTGAGATGATGAGTGGCAAGTTTGAAGGTCAGTACCTTCATTTTAGCTACTCTAAGGTCCTTTTTGGGTTCAAACCCATGTATTTATCTGTCCAAAGGCTCAAAAGGAAAGCTGTAGTTGAGCCAGCAGCTTAACTCTCTCAGAAAAAATTCTTGTGCTGTCAATGCTGAATAGTCACTGTTTGTCGAAAGGCATCCTCTCTACTAGTTTTCCTTGGTTTAGAACATAAAACTGCAATATACATTTGCAAAACTCTATAATTAAACAATAATTGTTATGACAATAATAACAAAAGTATAGTTGAGATCTGTAAAATTTAAAGATGTGTTTTAGTGTGAAATATATTTTCCTAAGGAAATTATTATGACTTTTTCTAACATTATATAACTCTCTGAACAATTTTTACTCTATTAAAGAACTATAATATGAAATACACATTGGTTTCTCTATTTCTCTAGCTGGATGCTGAAGGACCTATTAAAATATAGGCGGTGAACAAGCATTAAGTATAAGTTACACATCTTGATTAAATCCTAATATGGCTATTGATAGAATATTGAATTCAAAATGAATCTCCTATTCCATTGTGTATTAATAGCACTTGGAAAATGCATATACTTTAATTTTGCCAAAACAGAATAAAAATAAAAAGGAATGAAATTACTGTACAGCATCATAAAAATGTTTAAGTAATCATGAAAATGTGAAAACCCTCTACCTTATTCCAAATCATTATGGCTATTGTTATAAGAATTTGTGCTGTCTTATGTGATCGCAGCAGTGATTGCCAATTTAGGAATGATCGCACCTAAAATAAACTACAATATTTTACTGAGAGCCACGGAAGAAATTAAATTAGAACAAAAAAAGCTTGGAGAAGAGTGAGACAAAGCCATGGCCTGTGATTTTACACTTCATCATGTTAAATCTGCAATTTTGACATGGTTTCCAACTGAGTCATCCTACAGAACATCAGCTGTCAGTTTTTTTTGAGTGCCTCAGCTATCTCGTAGATGTTACTGTGAGCAGGGTTTAGCATGGGACTCATTACATAGGGAAATAGTCTATTAGTACACGTGTCCCCAAGTTTATGAATCTCAATTAGAAATAAATTGTGCCATTTCCTCAAAACAACAATTCATATAGGAAAAACACCAGATACAGTAGATTAAGTACTAATAAGTGCATTATGGAGGCATGGATGGATGCAAATTTTGTGTGCCTAAATTTTAGGTGATGGGCAGGAAACATCTACATCCTACATCTTGTGACCAAAAGAGCTATCAAATTCTCTCTATGTGTACATTTATGAAAGCTCTTACCGGAAGTTCAGCGATGCGAGAGAGTTTTGACATGAAAAATTCAGTACTGTGAACTGGGAGAGGGGTCCAAATAAAACCTGAGTCTAAAACTCTAAACCAGGTCTAAACATGAGCATTGCTAATCCAGCAGAATCTGCACTCAGTGTGCTTCCTTGACTCACTCCAACTACTAATTGAATGCAAATAATGACATAAGAATAATTTGCAAGATGAGACAGTGCTAGATGAAAAGAGTAGAGATTGTTCAATAGCTGATCTGCAACTCTTTTTCCAAATGTAGCATTTTCAGTGACAGAAAATTAGGCTGAATTTCAGAACAAGGGAAAGATCCCCAAACAAGTAAGTTTTGAATAACATCTTTTGAATCAAAACAGCAACACTGTTCCCTCTGAGAAAACACTTTGAAAATTATGAGCTTGCTTTGAGTTAGCATATGCCAAAAAAAGGGTTGAATTGCAGCTGTTTCCAGAGCTCAGCATACACTTTCAACCTGTTCTCGATTTTCTTTTCCATTAAAAATGTAAGAGACTCTTTCTCTGTGCTAAAAAGCTGAAAAAAAATGCAGTAGCTTGTAAAAATCCTATTCTGCAAGGTTTAAAAGATCCTTTAGTAAAGCATTTGATTTTGAAAGTTAAGGCTATGCTGCTTCCACAAGGTTTTTCGCAGCTCCCACGTGGAATATAATCTTGTTTCAGGTTTAAAAAAAATATAAATCCCTTGACTCCAGCTTTCAGTAGGACTCCTTCATGGTTATTGCAGGATGGCAAGTTATGTGTCTCTGGCCCTTGCTGAGTGAAGATACTCAGGAGGTACTGGGGTTATGCTGGGGCTGAGCAGAGTCAGTACTATCACTCCGATACCCAGCTAGTGTCAGCATAGCACAAGCAGGGCTTTTCTTCACTCTTACAGCTGACCATGGCTTGGATGTTTATATTATTTCTTTGAGACACAGATGTAATCGGAATGGAAAAGTACCTTCTCTGGGCTGACAAATCCCACAGCACAACGGTGCTAACATTTCACAGGCTAAGTGGAATGAAATGGGAGAAGTTGAAGGAACAGTTCTGGAGATGGCACTAGTGACAGAAAGGTGGCCTTTTTTTTGTCTGTGATTGAAAATATTTTTTATTGAATTAATATAAAACATCATTAATAGATATGAGATATATTAATGATAAGGTCATATATGTAATCTTACAGCTGTGTTGATGAAGCTTTATAACCCGTCCAAATGTGATCAGGAGACATTCTGTGGGGTTTTGGCTTCTTTGCAAAAACAAGGGTGTTAATAATAAATGAATAGATATTAGCTTGGGAGTTACATAATGGAAAAAAACATTAGAAACTGCTTTCCTTCAGTGTAGGGCCTGAATAAGTGTGCAGAGAAACAAGCATGAGGGAGCTGAGGATCAGCACTGTACCATCCTTGTTTGCTCTGTGTTCTGATCTGCTGGGTCTCGTTGATGGGAGCTGTGAGGAGGCTCAGTGATTCATCCCGTAGGTGGCTGCCTGTCACAGGTGGGTGAAGCGCTTCCTATATATAGCTTGTGCATGGGTTCATAGCACACTTGAGGATGGTCTGGAATGCAAGGTGCTCTCAAAAAGCCCTGGGTAAATCATTATTTTATTATTACAGCAAGGTGTTAGCAGCTGACAATTTCAATAATTGCATCAACATACATATTGCAAATGCCAGCAGGTTTGACTCAGCTGTTTATAGTTCTGTAGCAGGTAAATTAAATTCTATGTAACTGATTTTACTTCAGGTGAGATTTTGGGGAGATGGGAGAAAGAAAGGCCAGCCTCTCCTTTGCAGATGTTAGAGATCCCAGCACTGCTGGCCCAAATGACTTCTCCTCTGTTTTCCTGTGAGTTAGCCAGACAGTCAGTGGCAGTTTCAGTTCATGGCTGTGGCATGGACAAGAAGTTCAGCACTGCACTATAATGACTTGGTGCTTAGCATTCTCACCCAGGATGATGAAATCCCCATTTCTCGCCCCTGTTCTGTTATAGGCACTGCACAACTAACTCATCAGTGTTAAATCCAAATGAGGACATGGATGCTCTCACACCTGACTTGAGCTATCTGGGTTTTGGAGTGGAATCTAATTCCCAGTATTAGGTGCAGTGAGTACCTGTACAATTGTTGTGGTTTAACCCCAGCCAGCAACTAAACACCATGCAGCTGCTCACTCACTTCCCCCCACCCAGTGGGATGGGGGAGGGAATTGGGGAAAAAAAAGTAAAACTCGTGGGTTGAAATAGGAACAGTTTAATAGAACAGAAAAGAAGAAACTAATAATGATAATGGTAACACTAATAAATTGACAATAGTAATAATAAAATGATTGGAATGTACAAATGATGCACAGTGCAATTGCTCACCACTCACTGACCGATGCCCTGTTAGCTCCCAAGCAGCGATCCCCCCACCCCCACTACCCCCAGTTTATATACTAGACGTGACATCACATGGTATGGAATACCCCTTTAGCCATTTTGGGTCAGCTGCCCTGGCTGTGTCCCCTCCCAAATTCTTGTGCCCTTCCAACCTTCTTGCTGGCTGGGCATGAGAAGCTGAAAAATACTTGACTTTAGACTAAACATTACTTAGCAACAACTGAAAACCTCGGTGTGTTATCAACTTTCTTCTCATACAAAACTCAAAACCATAGCACTGTACCAGCTACTAGGAAGAAAATTATTGCAGCTGAAACCAGGACAACAATGAAGATGTGATCCCCTCAAAGTCCTTCAAAGGCAGTAGGCTGGTTTACCTACATAACAAGGAAATGCTGCTGCTCTTCTCTGATGTGAGGAGTAATCAGAGTCTCAGGAAATCATCACCTGCAGGGTTCCACAGCTGGAGCATCCTCTGGAAGGAGGGGCCTTGTCTTCTTTCTAAAATGAGGCACAAACCTCATGGCAGGAGGGCAATGCTCTTCTGTGGTAACCTGAAGTTTAGAGTGCTTACCCAAAACCATGCAATGTGGGTTCAGTTTCTTCCTCTGTTGATCATACTCAACCTTCATTTTTTGGAATGTCTTGCTATCAAAGCAAATTGGGTCATTAACTTCTGTTAGTCCTCATCTAAACTCACACATGACAAAAACTATGTACTGAAGTAATAAAATTTTGCTCTTTCTCAGTGAATTGTAGTTACACTAATGGCCTCATGCATTCAAAGCAGTGTTTCCCAAGATAGTGTACAATTTTTATTTTGGAAAACTACCGAGAAACAGCGCTATGAGCTTCAGAAATATATTTATTAGGTCCATACCCAGGAAACTTACCCTTGATGGTCTGTTTATTTACTTTGTCCATCACTGCCTCTCTCTTTCCTTGGCATGAATAATGTATCAATGCTTTTTTTGGTGGTTTTTTTTTTATTGGTGGGGTTTTTTTTGTTCTCTTAACACCTAGAGAAAAATGGAGATGTTAATTTCTTACAGTGGCAGCTAAGACAAGCACAATTAAGCAGTTTACTTTCTAGGGATTGCTCAATGAATTCTGCAAGAAGTTCTTATGCAGCTGATGCAGTTGAGGGCCATGCTATCGATTCCTAGCTGACAGCAAACAGATGGCCTGTCAGCAGAGTCGTTCATACTTTTAGTAGGGTACATCATTAATGAAGCCAAATATGAGCCTATGTTTTCAGCTTCCTGGTATTAAAAATGTGGTGCGGTATACTGTAAAAGTAGTTTATTAGATCCCATGTGTCATTCAAGGAAACCAGTTATGTTGTATCTGTGACATGGAAAAACAATCAGCTTTCTCCAGAAATGTATGTTAATGATGGTCTGCATTCTTTCTGAAAAAAATTATTTTTCAACAGGTGAATAAGTGCTAGAATACTGCTGTGCATCTCCAGTAGCAGTAGTTTGTCTGTATTTCCTGACATATGCCAATGTTAGGTGTGAAGGGATACAGGAAAACCTGGGACAGTGAAAAATGCCAATCAGTAAGTGTTTTTAGCTTTGCATCACTTTTTTTTATTTTTGCTACATCTAGAAAAGTCTATTCATTGGGGGACAATATAAAATTGTAGTGAGTTGGTGGAGTGTTGTGTGTAAAAATTCAGATTTCAAAACACCTGGCTACAATTTCACATAATTTAAATTCCAAATAAAACAAGAATAGTTAAAGGATCAAATCCCACTCACTTTACTCTCACAAACAGTCCCACTGAAACTAAGCCAGCTGTGTAATATGTGGTTTCTTGCTTATTGTTTGTTTCCTAGAACTGAATTTCCCCAGGGCAGTGACCCGTGTGATCAAGTTTACCAATATGAAAAGCTGCATTGCTTCATAGTTATTTAGTACTTCTGTATGTAGAAAAACAATAATAAGCTAGTCCAAAATCCTAAACAATGAAAGGTGATTTTAGAATAAAAAGTATAGATGAATAACTGCTGTGATGCTTAATCTTAAGAGGTATATCTATAAAGAGACTGACGGCACCATGGGCAATATTCTTGAATGCTATGTTACTGTTCACAGACTTTGTTGTTGTTTGGATATATTTTTCTATGTAATATATGTATTTTTAAAAGAAATTTCTCCATATCCCTGTAGTCATCTTTGTCAATTTTATAATTACTTGATAGTTTTGTTCAGTAGAATGTTAGAAGGATTTCTTGTGTGCTGTCACCTTTGATTAGTAAAGTTCTCTGTGGGGGTGGTGGTAATGTCTGAAGGCTAAAGTGGCTGCATTCAAGGGTTTTACTTGAGAAGTTGTATTTTTTAATAAATGACTGTCATTTAAGAAAACTCAAAGTGTATTGAAAAGTATTGTTCCTAGGGTGTATTACTGTACTTTTTTTTTTCATGTTCACCATTTGCTATTCTTCTATTCTTTCTCTCTCAATTACTATTGCCTGTCAGCTGATAGCTTTTTATAAGCTGTTCTGCAAGCTGAACACAAATAACATGACAGCTTGCAGGCTACTTGTTGTCATGGTGTTCTTACTTTGCTCTGGGCAATGCCATATAAAGAGTATTACATCTTGACTCCTATTTGCATGAACGAAATATTTTAACATTAACACAATAATATCAGAATGGCAGGATGTTTATGACATTACCAGCACCAAGAAAGCAGAATAAAATTATGTTCCGTTTCTGCCTACACATTTTCACCCACTCCTAGGCTCTGTACTACTGTGGTTACAGAACTGTTGATTTCTTTGGAGGTAGGTTGATTTCAGGTTCTAAGCCCAATTATGAAATTTAATTTAAAAGGTCTTTCTGACTGCATTTGCAGCATTCATTAAATGAGATGTAACACGGGGAATGTCACCCTACATGCTACTCTTTGAACTGGCTTCCATCAATTTACTCTGAGAATGTCTTAATTTTAGAAGTTCTGTGCAACATCCACAGTTGAAAAAGCTCCAAGGAATTACAGCACTGACCAAGAGCAGGTGAAAAATAGTTTGTATAAGAACATTACCAAAGTTATTTCCTGCACCAGGAAATACCTCTCCATGTGAATAGTCTTCCTGAAGTTGAAGATTGACTTTGGTTTATTTTATCTTACTCACTTTGGAAACAGACTAGCCTAAAGAAGAAAAGGCTTTTGTAAGCAAGAAGATGTATTTTAAAGTGAAACTCTCCAAAGAGATTGGATTGTAACCTTACATATAATAACTGTAGCCACAGCTCACACCATATAGTTGGCTCCAAGTTTCTAATAGGTCATTTTGAATAAAACATTTTTTCAGTGCTGTGCTGCGCTGCTGGTAGTTGAACATATGCAGCAGCCTGTGGGGACATCTTTGATGTGTTGCCATATGACCCTTCTGCAGCTTTGCAAACCAGCTCATGTTTCTAACTGCAAATTTTTGTCTGCAAAGCAGTGTCATCTGTAGCTTTCCTCTCTTCCTCTGTAGTATGAATGTTGGGGAACACAAAGAATAGCAGGCCGAGTGTTGCTGGAAGCCTTGAGGTTGTCAAGCAATACCTGCCTCCACATAGCAGGCTTCATCCCAAAAACTAGAAAAATGCAATGCAGTACGGGCTGTGAGAAGAACTTTCAGAGGTGATCTGGACACTTTGAACAGTGGTGGTCCCACCTAAACAACAGCAAGAAGGTTGTTTTCTCTGGCTTAGATATTTCAGATATAACATCTACTGCCTCTTTCCTCTTGTCCCAGCATTAGCATCCATTGCCCATTATAACATTGTCAAAGAAGCAGCTCAGCATCTTAATGCTTGTTCTTGTGTTTACCTCTGTGCTTGGTAGAAAGACCTTGCAAATATCTGTACAACTGATGAACTGCTTTCCTTCAAAACTTACCCCAGAAATATGTTTGAACATGATGCGTATACAAACCTAACCATGGGTATGCAGAGTGGAACTCACTGTTGTGCTGGCAGGTGTGATGTTAACATGCATAGTATTAACATTAGCATAGTATGCAACTAATACTCAATAATAGTTACTACTACTATTATTTTCTCCAACATATTACCTTTCTAGACAAGACCTAAATGCCAAGAAAATAAAAAGAGAATAAATATCCCATGGTGGTGTCTCTCTATTTAGGCTAGAACAGACTTTTAATTTTCCAGCAGCCAGCCCTGAAGGTAAAGAAACCCACCCTTCTCTCCCAGCACTGCAAAAGAGAGAGACTGTTGCCTTTCCTGCATTGACAAAGATTAAAGACAGACAGACAGGACCATTAGATCCTCCAGACTAACATGAACAAGAGCATATACAAGTGGGCTTTAGACCTGTTGGAAAAATACAAGTATTTTGATGAAAGAAAGTATTTCAATTTAAAAAAAAAAAAGATTTATTTCATTGGGCTTTTATTTCCTTTTGGGAAAAAAACAGAAGCAAAAGCATTGTTATCAGTTTCAAACCTTAAAAGTCTTTCAAAAGAGGAACTTAGAAAGGTGAAAGAGGGAGCTTAAGATGGAACAATTTAGGATTAGCAGGAAGAAAAAAAATTTACAAACCTGTCAAACCAACCAACAAACCAATATACTAGTCAAGACCCCAAATCTCAGCTAATGTTGAAAGCTGCAGTGAAAAACATTGCTTTTGATTCTAAAGCATTTTTCAATTGAGAAAACTGAAATGAACAGCATAATGAGATCTAGAGAAGACACGGTGATGCTGAAAACCAGTGAAGAACTGGTGTAGATACACTGCAAAAATGTATTCTGCAGATGGGCAAGGACAGTTCTTCCTGATAACATTAGCATGATTGCCTGAGGAAACTGAACTTACTAAATTTCACAGCTACATGGCTGCATTTCCATAGTAGAGAAGGGAAGAAATTAGAGGTAGCTGCATGTGAATTATCCTGTCTTCCTCATGTATATCGCAGAAGCAGCTTTTTGTGTATTTTTCAGGTCAGACTTGGTGACGGGCATCAAAGTCACTGTGGCTACAGGTGAGACTTTAATGCTAAGATAGAGTGGAGATAAACATAACCAATGGGGTTTACAACTGGCTTTATATAAAAACAAAGGTATTGTTTCTTCCTGGGATTAGAAGATGATATTTTGTCTTTCGCTACTCATCAAATCTTTTGCAATCCTTGCAGTATTCACAGAAAAACCCTGCTTAAATAAAGCAGATTTTTTTTTACATATTCTTTGTGCTTCTCCCATAGTTTATGCCACAACAAGGCACAATGGATTCATCTGAGTTCTAATTATTTTTTGCACACTCTTTCTCACTTTTTATGGACAGCCTCTCAACCTGTTTTTTTCAGCAGTGTTCTTCCTCATAGGAAGAATGAAATTAAAAGATTTAAGGATGTGATTTACAGATGCCCCAAAATAATTCCATTCCCCAAAATACTGTTGATTACTTATCACTTTGCTATGAAGATGGAGAGCAAGTTTTTCTTCCAAAGATCCATATTCCTAGAAACATAAAAGAAAGTGGAAATTAATAAATAATGTATGTACAACTTGCTTAAGGCCATCTAATGAACAGATCAATAGCCAGATATATTCCATAGTCTCATAGCATATTAAAAAAATGAAAGGCCACCAGGCAACTTAGATCAAGTTTTATAATTTCTTCCATTTGCATTCATATTGCAACTTGTTTTACTCTCAAGAATTGTCACATTTTGTACTTGTCCTCCCCTCCACCTTCATAGCAAGTATTAGTGTACACATGTCCCCATTCTTCTGCTACGAAGAGAACCCAAAACCTCTTTAAACAAGTTGTGGGTGAGGTGTATTTGCATATTGTCCCCTGTATCACCCATCATTATGAAAAGGGGATGCTTCTTTTCACTCCCTTTCACAAGAAAAACAGCAACTGAAAGTAATTTGATCATCTCACAGACTGTTGTAAAATACTTGGCATGCAACTACTTAGAGTGAGGCTGAGCAGCATTTTTGAATCCACATGTTCAATTGAAATGGTGCACTCTTTGGACTTCACCTGCAGATAAGCCTTCATATCTAAACTCTAAATCATGTCTTCAAAGAGAAGGTTTGTGAATAAGAATTTTTGTACTAGGGCTAAGATTTTTTTTCTCTGAATGTTGGTCTCACACTTTGGTCAACTTCAAAATGAAAGATAAATGAAAATAAATTCAACTTTCATGTTGAATGTGATGTTACAGTTCCTGGCAAATGGGAAAGATTATTCTCTGGAGCTCCACCAGAGAAGAATTTTGGTTCAGCAGGACATACAATGTTGTTCTAAAATACCCTGAAGACTAAATATGCACTTTTAAAAATCTGTATGCCTGAGCAGCTTTTTAATGAGTCTTGGTTGGAAAAGCAAGAGAAAAAAATACTATTCAATTAAGTATCTTTCATATTTTTTTTAATATGGTATAATGTAAGGTCAAATGCTTATAGATTTTTTTTGAACACTGAATTATGCCACCTACAGTATTCTAACTCTACAGACAACAGAAAGATAAATCATTAGATTTCTTGCTCTCTTGAGTCTTTTTAACAGAAGCAGGTAAAGAAAATAACTAGTTTTTACAGAGCCCCTAAGGACATGTTATTGTGGTTTAACTCTGGTAGGCAGCTAAGCCCCACACAGTCACTTACTCAGTCCCCCCACAGTGAGATGAGGAAGTGAATTGGAAGTGGAAGCAAAAAAGAGAAAATTCATGGGTTGAGATGAAGACAGTTTAACAGGTAAAGCAAAAGCTGAAAGTGCAAGCAGGCAAAATAAGGAATTAATTCACTACTTCCCATCAGCAGGCAGGTGTTTAGGAATTTCTAGGAAAGCAAGGCTTCATCACGTGTAACAATTACTTGGGAAGACAAACACTGTAACTCCAAAGGTGGCCCTTTCCTCCTTCTTCTACTCCAGCTTTCTATGCTGAGTGTGATGTCCCATGGTCTGGAATATCCCTTGGGTCAGTTGGGGTCAGCTGTCCTGGCTGTGTCCCCTCCCAACTCCTTGTGCCCACCCCAGACTCCTCGCTGGCAGGGCAGCGTGAGAAGAAGAAAAGGCTTTGATGCTGTGTAAGCACTGCTCAGCAACAGCTAAAAAATGGGTGTGTTATTGAGGCTGTTTCAGTCACAACACTGAAACATAGCACCTTACAAGCTACTATGAAGAAAATTAACTCGATGTCAGCCAAAACGAGTACACATGTATGAAGCTTGAATTCAAAAACAGTCAAAAGATGAGAAAGTTCATTGTTGTAACTTAAATGTTTTCGACAAAATCCTTTACTTGAAAGTCGAACTAAAGTCTAGTCGCATACCTTGGGAACATCTTGTTGGCAGAAGCCTCTTTATGAGAGGACATATTTCCAGTTCATTCATTTAGCAAAGATGTATAAAATACTTCAATACTTAAGTCTGTGAAATCTGGGAGTTTTGATTGTTTGAGCTGGACATCATTAAGTAAGACTGAGTATTGTATTAAGTGCTAGGGCAAGTAATCTGTCAGGAAGAGGTAAAGGAAAAAAATAGTGAAGAAAACAAGTAATCACTAGGTCCTTTTCAATACCCTGCTCTAACGGAAGAGCAATAATGCTAGGATGCTGTTGTGACAGATCCTCCAGCCTCTTGTGATACTGCAGCAGTATAGGTGACCTTAAACTGATGGGAAAACATTGATATCCTGCAGTTCTAACCCAGAGGGCAGGTATCAACAGGCTGACAGAAATCTACAAGAAATTAAGGACTTGGTTTGGACTGTAAAGGATGAGTTGAGCAGCATAATACAAAACTGATTTGGCTCTGTTTGAAATGAAGTCTTTGAGCAATTTCCATTGCAGAAGCTGGGAAGGTCCTCTGCTGAAACACAACAGTGGGATGGCTGGATTTCACATTCCCACAATTTAAAACATTTCCATAGAGTTATCAGAGCAGATTGAAGTCTCAACAATTGCAAAAACAGATGAGAATTTCAATAAAACAACACATCACTTAGTAAGTTCTTGGTCAGCATAACATGTGAAACAGCAAGCATCAGTTGAGTGAACTGGGCCTTTTTAGCATGCTAGCAACATCCTTTGAACTCTGTAGTTCTTGAGATCAATGAGTCTGTTTTACATAAAAAAATAATGAAATTAGTATAGATGATCTTTCTAGAAACTGCTTTATAGAAGCTTACCTTAAAACTAAAGATAGTTATTTTGACTGGGAAGACTTTTTCACTTGTGTTCAGAATTTCCAGAGTCTGGCAGCTCTGAACATCTGATACCAGATGTTCAAACAGCCAAGAGAAATGTGTGCAATTTGAGGTGTTTATTGTGTCAGATTTATTGTACAAACGTAGATGATCTTTCAGAATACATAGTGTAGGTCCTAGTTTTCTAAGACAGGAGGATCAAGAATAAACACCAGGACGTCTTCATTTTTTCCTGTTGTATAAAGAAGATTTTGACCCTCAGATTAGTTTAATGGTAGCTGCCTTCTAGAATGGCAGGTAGACCTGATGGAAGGCAGTATGTGATAGAATGAGCTAATAATACAAATGCAAATAATTCCAATAATTAATTATATCCACTTACATATGTTCTTTTTATTTGAATTTCTTTCAATTTTACTAGCTTCAAGTCCCAGACATTTGATTTCTATTTCATCAAAGAGATTAAAGAATCATCTGTTTGTGAAAATATTAATCATTTAATATGATGGATTCATTAAACATTTACTAAAAAGCTGCCTATACCAAACCAACTCACATTTCACTTTTAGTTCTTGGAAGCATTTCATCTCTTCTAAAGCCTTCCAATCTTACAGTTAAATAACTATTGATGATGGCTAATCTTTTATACTTTATATAAAGCTCATTCTTTAGATTTTTCAATGAATCAAAATTATCACCAGGGATACCCAGCTCTGCATCTTCAAATATTTTTCTAATTGTCTTTTTCATTCCATAAAGAACTAAACATGCTTCCAAAGGACACTTTCTTAATATAATCTCAGAGTAGGTCCATCAATTTTGTGCTTACACAAGTCAGTTCATCTCCCATTCCTCTGCACTTTGCCAAAACCATTTTTAAAATGCATCATCCTGTTCACTTAATAAAATTTCCACTGTAATTGTTTTCTTTATCTCTTCCTGAAAAAAAAATCCATTGCATCTTTAACCTCTTCCTTAACAGCCTTACAAATTCACAATGCGTCATAGGAGCGAGTGATATGTACTTAAGCAAATATGATCACAGATGTCTTTAATATACTCATGTTATTGATTGGTTGCACTTCATTCAGTAATATTTGAACATGAACCTGTAAATGCTGTCTAAAAGAATCCTTTTTCCCTGTTACCTTTTCTGATAAAGGACTTACACAGCACTATGCAAAGTTAGGTTGGTACACTGAATTAAGCTGATAGTGATCAGAAAAAGTCCATCAACATGTTTATGTAGCAAAACATCAAGATCCTTTTGTTTATGATACAGCTGTCAAGGGAATTCACTCTGGATGTGTCTCTGAATGCTCAAGGCACATTTAATGTCAAAATCTAAGATGATTATGCAGAGAAAACATTTTCACGAGAATGCAAATTTAAAAATATTCTGACATTTATTCTGGGTTTTGAAAGTTCATGACAAAAATCATCAACCCAGAGATTAAGGATTAAAGAGCTCAGAGCTGCTGTGGAATAAATAGCAGCATTTTGCACAGTGCTGTCCTCAGCAAAGAGTGAGCACAGTGCTGATGTCAAGGAACAAAAAAGCTGAGCCTTTTGCTCTGACTTTTCCGGTATCTACATAAGTTACAGGCTGTCTGGTTTATGGATGCCTTTGTACCTTTCCATAATTAACAGAAACTCAGTGTCACATATTGGTCACCTTTTGGTAGGTACAAAAGTGTAGGGTTATACTCCTAGCATGCTGCAGTTTCAGAAAGGTGCAGTGTCAGCATGGTCTCTTAAGCCATCTGTGTCTAACCTATTTTTCTACCTGAAATCATCAATATTCTGTTCTACAGAGTCACAGATGGGTTTTGTTTGCTCTTCAAATAGAATTAGTTACACATTACTCAAGATCTAATTATATTGGACTTCAAATGACATAAAACTAGGTAATTTGTTTGGAATGATAAAGTAAATTTATTAAAACCTTTTTTGCCAGTCAAACAGAAATTTTCCTAAGAGGATTTCTTAGTTTTATATTGGTTTGCTTTCACATTTAACGCTGTTTCATGACAAATTGCTGATACAGCTTCAGTAGTACTCAGTACGGAACATTTATGAGGAAATGATTAAATGGCTTTTTTGAGTTTGAGTAAAACTTTATCTGAAACATTACTGTTGTACAACTTTCCAGAAACATATATTCATAAATATTTGCAGTGTTCTTCATTGCTATTATAATGGTCTAGATTATTTAGAAGAATGTAAATGTCCTGGTTTGCATCATTTCCATAAATATAAAATATTTGTGGTCTTACAATATTTTGGTACAAAGACTAATAAAATAGTAAAAAAAAAAAGTTTATGAATATTGTCTTTCCCTATAGCAAATAAAATCTGATTAAACTTTGTTGGTTTTCATTTTTTTATACACTTACAGGACCATTTTTATAAGAAGAAAAAATAAGAAATTTGATTTGGCCAGAAAGATTCAAAACTCCCAAAATGTATATTTTTAAATTTTTGGCCAACTGAAAATGAAAATTCTCTTGGGACAAAGTTCTGGTCACCATGAAAAGAACTGTTTAAAATTCCATGCACACATATAAAAAAACCCAACCCACCTTCGTATTATTCAACACAAAATGCTATGAACTTGTTTTAAACTGCATTTTAGTGAAATTATGTACATTATTTACTAAACAAAAAAAATCCTTTCAGTTATCCAAGAAATCCTGTGATTATGATTGCAGTATCTAGATAAGAAAAAGAAAATGTGAAGGAATTACAAATACATTTTAAAAGTATTGAGAAGACATAATAATGTCTGAGTATCACATGTAAGTAGGCAGTGGAACTGTAGATTGGTTAAACCACAACAGAATTGTTTCACAAATGATTCATATGTGTTTCTAATATTAACAGATCTGAGAAACTCAATTGCTCCTGTTCAGTACCACCTGTTTCTTCACTCAGTATTGACCCTGCCGAACCTCTGAGGTCTGTTCCACATTCATTAGGAACAGCAATCTTTACAGTCTAGTCAGCTCAAAATGTTTCCTTCTTCTGGTCTGAAGTGTGAGATGAGACTTCTCAGGACAAGCCAGTTCTGAGAACGCTGAACACTGCTACTCCACAAATAAATAATAAAGGTAAAAGTGGAATGGATGAATCATTTTAGAAGCAAACTGTATCCCATGAAGAACTTGAACAAGTTTGCCATTAACAGTACTCTGCCATCCTAAATCCATCCTGTACTCTAGCTGTTAGATTCATTATTGATGATTTAGATGACAGAATAGAAAGCACTTTTAATTTGAAGATGATAACAAGCTAGGAGGGATGGCAAGCACTTTAGAGGACAGGAATGAAATGTGAAGTGATGTGATGAAATCAGCAAAATAAGTAATTCAGGGGCATTAAATACAAAGTGACACACAGCTATAAAACAGAGAAAGACAGAATAATAGAAATGGTTCTACAGAAGATGATTTGAGAATTAATGGACCAAAAATGGAACACATATCCACAGGGCCATGATGTACCAGGAAGTATGTGTAGGCATGCTGTATGTAAAATAACTGAAGTCTCTGTAACACTGGTGTGGCTCAGCTGGAGTAGTACATCAAATTTGGGCACAACATTATAGCTGGATCAACTGAAGAGAGTCCAGAAAAGAGCAAGAAATGCTGAGGCTTTTCCAACAAAACCTGTGAAGAAAGCTGGAAAGTACTGGCTTTATTTAGCTGAGAGAAGACCAAGGGGAGAAATGAGTACAGACTTCAGATGACAGCTGATGTCATCAAAAGGTTGGCAAAGAGAGGAAAGCACTAATGTGTTCTCCAGGACAATAAGTAATGGATTTAAGTTGCCACAAGGGAGATTTAACCTACACATTAAGAACATGCTGAATTGCAGGAGAGTTAAGTGCTAAAACACAACCGTTGAGAGAAGCTGGGGATTCTGCATCACTGGGCTATTTTAAAAACAGGTTAGACAAATGGCTGTCAAACATTATTTAGATAAAACTGAATCTGTCTGGGATTAGTAAAGGAAATCAGTGACCTCCTGAGGTCACATCAAGCCTGTTCTTATGGTTCTGTGTCCTTCTTCAGATTTTTTTAATAGCTCTAAACCACAAACTACTTATTACACATTTCATGTATTGAGATGAACTCTGAGCCAAATTGCACTGATTTTAACACAGCCTGATGGAATGTTATCACAAACACCACTGAGTCAATAATACAGACAAATCCTTGAATAGAATATCTGGGTTTTATTCAGAGAGAGAAAAAGCTTTGGTCAAGAGACAGTTACCTTTATTTTTATTTAAGAGGTACACAAGGTCTATGGTGATCATTGAAATTTAGTTCAGTAGCTTTAAATATAACAGATTTGTGGTCCTCTTTTGCCTTTCACTGCATTTAAGAGACAATAAAAGACTGCTAAAAATAATGAGTTTGCCTCATAAAAGTTAGGCATTAAAATAATAAGCTAGAGGCCATAAAAACAAATGTCCCTTGGAGATTTTATCCATCTGGACTAGATAGAATATATAGCCACTGCAGTTATTTTGCAAACAACGTTAACAACATTATTCTAAAGTTTTCACATTGAATCTTAAAAAACACAACACATTTCTATTCCAAAGATTCCAAGACTTCACATTTACATCTAAAACTCACAGATGGCCTTACCCTGTAATGGACAAAACCAAATCAGTGACTCAGGGAAATATTTAGGCAACAGTTAAATCCATCTTTATTAAGCAAATCGTTAGTATATGCTTAAATTTAATAGTATTCACATTCAAAACAAAAGTCTTTTTGCTCTCATGAGCTTTCACATATGCTCAGTAACGCTTTTGTTTAAATTCTTACCATGAATATGAAAAAGGCCCCTAAATGACACCAACCTGTACATACCCTCAAATGTAGGATTACTTGGGAGCTGGAATGCAAAGCTAGGTCGGGCACTGACATGAAACACTCTGTTACCCATTAACAGTTGCAAAGTGCTGGCTTTTACTCTCAAGCACAGTGGTTATGTCCATACCAAATTTGAATGGAAATGCATTATGTAGTTTTTCAATGAAAGAAAGCCTGGCTGATTCTATCAATATAAAACCAGCAATTTTAGATTATTGTATCTTTTTTAAGTTGCTCAGCACATAATATTCACAGTTTATTTAGAAATTTGTCCTACTTAATGTGGCTGATCTAATTCCTAAAGCCTTAGTCCAAAGTGGTAATTGATGGACATAATAGAAAATTTACAGGAGAAAATTAAAAATCTATACAGCATCCTTGAGTGATGTAGCTTTCTCAATGAATGAGAAGTGTTTGAAATGAGCTGTTATTATAGATAAAGAATAAATAAGTTAATTAGGAAGAAAGCTATCACTTCATGACTATCTTCTTAAACAACTCTGTACTCTGCAATAATCATCAGAGATCTGGAATGGCAAGTATGTTCCCAGATCAAGGGAGGCTGAGAGTATTATGTGCAGTATCCAGGGTAGCTAGGAAACATGCAAAATACCTCCAGAGCTGCTTGGAGGAATATCACTGACTCCAGCTCTATGCCTACTAATATGTATGCTTAGCTTGAAGTAGGGTTAAGTCTTGGAGCTAAAACAGGAACAACACTTGTACCAAATGATATCAAATTCAAGTCCTAGCAATCTCTGGTTTTTTCTGTTTAGCACTAGCCAGGGGATACAGACTTTAATGCATTCCTTTTTTTTCTTTTTTTCTTTCTTTTTTATTTTCTTTTTTACTGGCCATTATGAAAAGGGCAATAATTGTTTTTGGGGGGAAGGTATTAAAAAAGGCATGATTTTGATCGTAAATAAGCATGTGCTCGAATGCCCTACTGACTTAGGGTCTATTGGCACAGAATCAACATCAAGGAGCATAAATAGAAACACAAAGGTTCAAGTGATCTCTGGCATGTAGAATACAGGACAAAGTTATGCATTTCCTAGACTTGGGTGACCATTCAGAAAATTCCTTAATGGTGTTATACAACATCAACCCTTGAATGTCACTGATAAAAATTTAATACAGTCTTGGCATCATATGTGGGCTGAAAGCAGACTGATCATTAATCACCTTATTGTCATCCATTTTGGTTAAACATCCCATTAGTCTCTCATCATCTTTTTGCTTTGCTTTTATTTCCAGCCACGCCTGCTCATTTGTCAATATCTCCTAACCTCACCTCCATACTTTCTTCTAGATAACCCTCACCATGCATAAAACAAGTCTTCTCCAATTACTCAGAAGATCTGCTTACCTTTTTTGACCCTTATGTCAGTTCTTTTTAAAGACCCAACTTGGCTCTTTACAGAAAATCACATTGACTTACATAGAAATAGTTTTTAGCTCCCAGTGTTTATTTGATTGTTCTTCAATTCAAAGCAAGGCTTCTCATTCTTGCTGAAGGTGTAACAGATGCCACAGTAAACGAATATGGTATCTATCAAATAAAACACATGGTTATCTAGGTAATAATACCAAATATGCAATGATACAATCATCTCAGTGACATCCCCAGTGGTAGGTTATTGAACAATACACATATTATGTAGTGAATTTTTCTCTCCAGTCCTCTTTTCGAGTATAGAAAGACCAATATGATATCAGGTATTTCCTTTAATTCATAAAAAGGTGCTGGGGAAGAAAGATATCTAAAGCAACAATTATTCTAAAACACTTTGTAAGATCTTTGGTCCTCCTATTCTTCTCTATAATCTGGTTTAAATTTCTCAAAATTACAATAGAGATGAACAATGACAAATTTAAAAATAAAAATATAAATTTTACGCAAAAGAAAGTTGCTATGGAAAGACAGCAGTGTTACATAAAATATGGTGTGAATTAATCCTATAAACTCCATGGATAAGGAATTGGCTGGATGGACGCACTCAAAGAATTGTCGTCAATGGCTCAATGTCCAAGTGGAGAGCAGTGACGAGTGGCATTCCTCAGGGGTCAGTATTGGGACCAAAGCTGTTTAACACCTTTGTCAGCGACTTGGACAATGGGATTGAGTGTGCCTTCAGCATGTTTGCTTATGACACCAAGCTGTGTGGTGGGGTCAACATGCTGGAGGGAAGGCATGCCATCCAGAGGGACCTTGATAGGCTTGAGATGTTCAAGGCCAGGCTGGATGAGGCTTCGAGCAACCTGGTCTGGTGGAAGGTGTCCCTGTCCATAGCAGGGGGATTGGAACTAGATGATCTTTAAGGTCCCTTCCAACCCGAACCATTCTATGATTCTATGAAATTGGTCTACACTATATAGCCCCGGATTAGAGAGCAAAGAGTAGAAGTAGGCAGTAATATTCTGATTTTTAGAACGTACTCAAGACTTAAACATTTGATTCATGGATTAAGTCAGCCATCCAACTACCCTTTGGGCACCTGAAACCATCTCAACTGGAATATGTATTATCTCTGTTCAGCTATGGCCTCATACTATAAATCCTTTGGTATGTGTGGCTCAGTTTGTAAAATCCCATAGGGTCTACATTTCAGCATTTGAGAAAACCTGGAATTTCTTAAGCTGTAATGATACTGAAAAGCTCTCATTCTACCTTACTTGTAAGCACAACTGGGACTCAGAAAAAAGGTACTTCCTCCTTTACTGTTTTCTGTGGGGTCTGGGCTTCTGGACATGTTTCATGCCTTTTAACTACACATGCGAACAAGTAGGAGAGACATGTATTTCCTCCATAAGTCTATTGGTCCACTAGTTTGAGTATCTCTCGTCCTGGTTTTAGTGAGGCCAATGCTGTATCTTTTTCCTTCCTTCAAGCTATTAAGATAATACCCTAAGTTTTGAGCCACTGAATTTCCTGGAACGGATGTTTCTCAGTCTCTTTCCTGTTGAAGTTGGTCTTTCAGCATAAAATAGTGTATTTTTTTTGCATTAGGAATTAGAATTTTAGCCTACCAAACCAGCAGGCCAAGGAATTATTCTTATTTATTC
Source organism: Elanus axillaris (assembly GCA_026212715.1). NCBI lineage: Eukaryota > Metazoa > Chordata > Aves > Accipitriformes > Accipitridae > Elanus > Elanus axillaris. The sequence continues at coordinate 11,335,636 of JANZLQ010000040.1, forward strand.
TTATCAATGAATATTTATGCATTGTATTCAAAGCAGAACAGGAGCTTTTATAGCAAAGACTGAGGTAACTCCATCCCTTAAAATCCCATAATGACATGTTCAGACATTGTCCTTAAAGCTGGAAATCCTGGTCTTAAACTCTTGCCCTTTGTCAGCTGGACAATATCCATGTAATCAACATCTTCCACATCTCAGATGAGTAATTCAGCCCCTAACTCTTGGACATAAATGGAGAAAATAACTCCAAATGGGTTTTTCTTTTCTTCTCAACATGACTGGAGAATTATTGGAAACAAAATGAGTTACTTCACTCAGTGTTGATGTAGCATTTCCAGAGGTTACACAGCCTGGAACGGTCCTCTATGAACACAGCTGTGTTGTGTGCCTTCCCTAGATGAGTAGAGCATCATATCTGCCAACCTTCCCAATGTGCTTTAAGTTGCCTGTGAAATTTACATTAAAAGGAAACACTGGATAGAGGTCTCCTGGTACATATACTGAAGGCAACTACAAATGTCAGTATAACCTAATGTCCTTCTGCTTCAATGATCACTAATGAAGAAATAGAAGTGAAAGAAATTTTTAACATACTGCAATGTATGAAGAAGCATCTGGTAGTGTGAATGGATATTTCTCCTTGAGAAGCCTAAAACCTGTATGTGTTTTTAGTGGTTGTCCATGTAAAGTTTTAATATAATGGTGTCTTAGACCATCAGTCTTTTAATTTGTCATTGAAGGAGGTTATAAGTAGGCTGTAAGCAAGCATGTCAATTTAAAATAAAACATAATTGTATCTTTAGTCAGCTAAGTTGTAACTGAATTTAAATTTGATTGCATTTTTCATTCACCTTTTATTCTTCTGGATAAGGAAGAAGATTCTGATTAGGATCAGAATCAAAAATGACAAAATATCTGAGCAAAACATAACTGAGTATTTCTAAAGCCAAAGGGAAGAGAAGAAACTCCTGTTCCTTAGCATTCTGCCTCATTGTGCAGATAATAAATCTACAATTAGGTCAAGACAATTCAGATATATATGATTGTCTGAATTTAGTTATTACTAATTTAAACCACAGGGCCTCAGTCAAGTGATTAATCTGAGAATATCACATGTATTTTCAACGTTTTTCAAATTATTTGCTGTTGACTCTATATGCTGCAAAATCTATCACGATTCTGTTTATGAATCATTCATAAGCCATTCCTAAGCTCCACGAACGCATTTGCTGTCAATAACTGTTTGCCAGATAGTCTGGGTATATAATTTTCCTTCTAGCCTTTTCTTTTCTTTGACCATTTTCTATAGGACTAGTCATTTTTCATGATTTCTGACATATTTGGTCAGCTAAATCACACAGAGTTATTTCTTCTCCTTGACAGTATGACTGAGGCTTGGGAAATAAAAAAGATAAAGGAAATATATGAGAATTGCAAATGAGAAAAAGCCTCTAGGATCATTGAATCTGCCATCCTGGAATAAACTGTCTTGCATATAGTCCAATACTTTGCATCTGACAGTTGTCAGTACTGGATCCTTCAAAAGAAGGCAGAAGAAATCTGTAACAGCAGAGGGAAAATCTGTAATAATCTGTAAAAGTATTTCCACCAAGATGTCCTGTGATTCATATTCCCCCCTAACTTTAGCCATGCAAAAACTTGGGCATTTAGTAAATAAACACAGTTATTTAGGCTACAGTTTGGGACAATGCAGAGACATGGGCTGATTTTAGAGTCCATTTGAAAACAACTGTTTAAGACTGCTGTGAATCACTCGTCTTAGTCACCTATCTTAGACACCTTAGACAAACTACTTGCATCTTTTTTGTGATCATGAGCCAAATTCTGTGAACTGCTAAGTACCCTCAGCTTCCTGTACAGACCATAGGAGTTAAGAGCACACAACTCTAGCCAGGAGCAGCTCAGTGCCTCTCAGTCTAAAGTTTTAAGGAACAGAATTCTCTTTTAATAATAATCCCGCAAGATCTTATTGAAAAGTGGAAACATTGGGAGATAGGTGTTTCTACATTTCTATTAATAATACTGATCAAAGATTTATAAAAGTCAACATTAAGTTCTTTTGAAATATCATTCCTAGGAAGCACAGTTCAGAACAATGTTACTCCGTCTTATCAGTAGGTTTTACAGTAAGACCCTTATTGGACTGCAATTGATTCACAGCAATCTATTCAGTTTTAGTCATATTAAAACCACCTTTATTTTAGTGCCATAGTTCATGCTGATACAATTAATGCAGTGTATGAGCATTTCTATTATGAAAATCCTTTCTTTCCTGCCTTGGTTTATAGGTCAAGCATAACGAACTCACATGGAACTGAAACTTGTCATACAAAGTCAGCCCAGAAAAGAACGTTATTCTTTGAAATAAATAATAGTAGAAAAAGAATTCGACTATTTTCCCTATGTAGAAATATAATGAGGTGGGAGAAGCTGGAAACATACCGCTGGAACTGACCACTTGCCCCATCAGGTTAGCATTCTTTAATTGCAGATGACTAAGAAATAAATGCAAGGACCAGAAAAATCAGTAATCTGTTTTGTCTTCACTGTCTTCATGGTACTTGATACAAGGATATGAACTGAAGACATGACCTCATGTAGTTCCCATTCCTTTAATGTATTTCAAGGAGAGAACACAGAAAGCAGTCACAGGGAAATAGAGGAACTGCAGCCATAACCTGATGTTGCACAGACTGTGCACGCTTACAACAGCTACTAAAAATCTGCCACAGAGGGAGCGTCAATGGATAAGCAAGAAAAGAATCTAAGTGTGATATAAAGTCAGGTTAACACAAATAAGCTGGGAGAGAGTCATGAAACTGCAGGTGTCCAGATAAAGGATTGACTAAAGCGTATCTTTTATTCTCCTCATCTGGTATTTATCCTGGATTCATGCTTTGGGCTGTATTTTTTACTCAGTGTTAATGGAAGTTGCACAAAGCTCAGTGAGAATGCACTCCTATATCTTCTTTGTGGTCTTAGCAATGCATGCACTATGCTGTGTAGTACTGATTTACAAATTCAAGAGATATAGTGTGACCAAAATCAAGGTTAAGGTAGCTATTTCTCTACTTGCCCCCTAGTTTTAAAGCAAGCTGTCAGTCTTTCCTTGAGAATTGCACTCATGGTTCCTTGAGCACTTGAAAGCTGTTGTAAGCCACTGTTGCTGCTGAAAGCCCTCCATATACCAAAAAATCCACTCTTTCACTTCAGTCAGAAGAAAGGCTCATGTGGCTGCCCAGGGAACTGATCTCAGTTACAACTCACCTGGCAAAATAAATAAATATTGGTTCCCAGACTTGGGTTGTTTTGCATTATTACATGGATGGCACCTGTGTAATGAAAAGGTAGGGACTGGAATAAACAAGTAGAGATAGGATTTCCTCCTCTGGCAGCACTGAAAGACTTGGCTAACTTAAAATGCTCTCCTGTGTTAAAGACAGTTTCCAGAATATGCTTCCTCTGCAGCTTCAACTTACCCTTTGCCTACAGAGCACAGCAGTGCAAAACCAGACAAAGGCATTCTGGATTCTACCTTTACTTGTAAAGTGCTTGCTCCATCTAGTAGTTGCATCCACTCTTTATCTTGTGGAACTGACACAGGAAATTCTGATTTGCTTAAAAATGCTTTTGAATGGAAGGTGGATAGCAGTGTAATAAATAAAGAGAAAAAAAAAAGTAAAATTCAACATGCTCATTTATACTGAGGACTTTTGTTTCAACACATAGAGTTCCCCTTTGCTACACCCTACATCCCTAAATACCAATTCTTACCTCTATTCGACCTCTCATTTATGTTACATAGAAGAGTTTGAGGGACAAGCAAAATTAAAAACAAAATAGTGGGTCATTACTAACAGAGATCAGCTTCCTGATGATTCAGCATCAGGCTCCATATGTTGTACTGGCACAGCTGAGGGGTCACTGGAAAGATACTGAAGCCAGAGGAGGATCTTAACTACAGCTGCCACCAAGAAAACACGTGTGGGGACTTCATTCCCTAAAGTATGGCCTTTTTTGTGAACTTTTCTGTACAGATCTTTGCTGCCCTAATTCTAATCAGACTGATTACTTGCATTTTGCTCAATACTCAAAGACTTACTCTTCTTTGGGAAATCATCTTCTGGAATACCAGACTTCCCATTAGAAATGTCAAAAATTCCTGATATAATTATATTAAAACATGTTTGTTTCAGGGAAATGGAAATAATTTTCTAACAAAAAATGGTGCTAGCATTGCATTAAGATATCAGGATAGTCTCAGGAATCTTCTGGAGTTGAGAGACACTTGTTATTCTGCTGTCCTTCATTTTTACATAATTTCCTGAGTACAAAGCCAAAAATGTCATTTAAACAGAGAAGACTAATTTAAGCATTAAACATTAGAATACTTTGAGTAGCAAACTTCAATGTCATGGGGAGGTACAAAGGAGCAGTAGTAATTGATTTCATGTGGGAATAGTGTACATGACCAAAAGGAAAGCAGCTAACCGTGTATTCCTCAGTCAAGAAGGAGCTTAAAAACAATCTTACAACAAGTTATATATGTATATTATTTTTTTTTTAATTCCCATGGAGCCCCATGTCTTTCACACAAAGGTTGAACTGCGTTTTCCAAACTGCCAGACATCACCTGTGCAAGTATAGCCTTTTCTAACAAAAGGTTATCTGTAGAACTTAACATACACACACTTGGAGACAGTTCAGGAACTAATCCAGAAATAATTAGAGATGGTGGAAAGCCTGCTATCCATTCTAACAGGACCTGGATTGTTCTCTTAGGATTAGATCTTGCCACATCTGTGGTAGATCTCCTATGAGGTCTATTAACATTTATTCAACCCTTTATCCTGATTATAAAAAAAAATCATTGTAATCAAATAGATATTACAGCTCTTGTCAAGTTTTGGATGAGTTCCATATTCTTGCAATTTGACACCTAACATGCAGAGTACCAAAACATGAGCTCCACTGAGATGCAGTGAATTAAATCATGACAAATCTTTACATAAATTCAACCACATAATTTGTAGAAAGATGCAAAACTACATGCTGTTCAGTCTTGAAAGGAAAAAAATCCAATAAGCAATGTGAAGGGCCTTTGGTGTTACAATATAACCCTGAATCAATTTGACTTTATGACTATCTCATATTTATTTTTCAGTCATAAGATCTCAGCCAAACTATTGGAGGCTGATGTTCTGTTTTTTTCCATCATCTTATTTCTTATAAATGTGGAACAATTATCAGTAAAGTGAATCCTTTTGTCAGCTTCAATACAGATTTAAGCAGTTACCAGAGAAAGAACACTATTCCATTTTCATTATTAAAGTAAATTCTAGTGTTTTTTTTTTCCAATTCATTCAACTGAGAAAACTTCTAGTCAATATTTTATGGATATAATTCTGATTGCTACCAGTAGCTTGAACATGCCCCTTGTGTTTGCAGAACCTGTAGGAACTGTCCATAGAAACTAACAGTTAGAAATCTTAGAAGATTTCCAATTCCTTGTAGAAATTAGTACTAAGTATGCAGCATGGACTTTTGGGAGCAACTCATTTCAACTGATCTTTATTTAACCTTGTATGTGATGATTCTAGAGAACTATATGTATCTAAGGGCAGGCTTTCACTCCTCGCTCTCTCCCCCTCATTAAGATTCAGATGTAGGCAAATATTAGCAGATAAATGACTGATGAGAACACATGTTGCCATATGCTAAACGAGAATATAGTTGTCCCTAATTCCAGCACCAGTGTTACACTCTGACACCCGCGTTGCCATTCTTCTACATGGCAGCAGATGTTCAGAGCCTTAGAGGTTGGCTTCCCAGTGAGGGAGAAAGTAATGACATAGAAGCTGACTAAGCTCTTAACTGCTACAGACTGAATTTGCACACATACAGAGATTCTGAACTTAGTTGTAGAACATGCAGGAAAAACAGCATCAAAAAAGATTGAAAATGCCTCTTGACACTTACATGAATAGTATTTTATTGTTAGTTTTGGAGACAGAAAATAAGCTCCTAATTCTAATTCAGAAAAGTTGACAAACTTTAAAAAAACTGATCCAAACTTATCAATAAGTGTTGAGGTTTTCTACAAAAAAAAAAAGAAGGCATCTTGTAAACACACCTCCCCATGATTTCTGAGGTGCCTGGTACTAATTCATGGTAGCTTTTTTGGAATAAAACCAACATGAAACAAACTGTGCAGCTGGAGACAACACAAAGAAAAAATAAGAAAAAAATGGTTAAAAGTTTCCTTCTGATGTGAAAGGCAGATGTATACTCCTAGTTTATCATATTCTGGGCTTTTTCATCATCTTGCTGTCTTCACACATAATAGCTAAACCCACTGGTTTATGTTTAAGACAACTTAATTAAGTCTATTAAGAATAAACTTAATGCCTGAATTTAAAACACAAAGACCACATCTAAGCAAGAATATATCAGGATATGTGTAAATATTTTAATCAGTCAAGATTAAGTATATGTTTGCATATGCTATTGGACAGATATAATTTAAAGTATGGGGCATTAATAGTTTCCAGGTCTGACTATCTTACCTCATCTCCAGAAGAAGAATGTGGATCTTTGCCTCTACTCAAGGAGAATGACAGCTCTAAACATCTGAAAATCAATCCTGTAATATGCCATACTGTAGATGAATGAGTCTCAGTCTGAACAGACAAGTACATAGATTTTGGCATTTGTGCTTCAACTTCTCTCTGTTGTAAGTATTCTCTATTATTTTATTTACTTGTTGTAAGAGCTTATAATGTGCAAACAAGTTAAATATGCCCATAGCAGTACCTTGGGTCTATTGAGCAATGTCTCATTTCTCGTCTCTAAAAAGAAAACCTGGTCACAGAGGTGGTTTAGAATTAATTACTGGTTGTTTGTGGCATACTCTCTTTGGATGTTATACTTAAGGCCAACATTTAATTTTTCAGCTACCCACTTGTCGTGGTTTCAGGCCGGCTGGAAACAAAGGACCATGCAGCCACTCATTCACTCCTCTCGCCCCTCTCCGGTGGGATGGGGAGGAGAATCAGAAAGAGAAAAGAAAAAAAAACCCAGAACCTAGAGGGTTGAGATAAGGACAATTTACTGGGGCAACACAAAAAGAGAAGTTAGAACAATAACGATACAAACAAGAGAATACACAAAACGAGTGATGCACAGTGCAACCGCTCACCACCCAGAACCGGTGCTCCGCCGCTTCCCCACCGAAAGCCGAGAGACCCCCCCAGCCTGCTCCCTATATATATACTGGGCATGGTGTCACATGGTATGGA
>JANZLQ010000040.1:11343051-11392011 GCA_026212715.1 Elanus axillaris
TTGGCTAGTTCAGGTCAGCTGCCCCGGCTATGCCCCCTCCCAGGTCCCTGTGAAAATTAACTCTATCCCAGCTGAACTCAGGACACAAATGATCCTTTTGTTCACATTTGGAATTTATTGAAGACCTTGTGCAACATACTACTTTATTCTGATCTCACCATATACACTTAAAAGCTTTTCTTCTTGTGCTTTCCCGCCTAGGTTTTTCACTTATAGTTTACTGTAAATAACAGTAAACTGTCCATGTGTCACAGAATAATCATCAGTTATTTCACAATAATGGTTTTACAAGGCTAAAGTTCATTTGAGACAACTGACTGCTGAATCTCAAGCTAAAGAAATGTCCAGCTTGCTGCTTAGAATATAGTGAGCAAATGAAAGCATGCATTTTTTAGTTTATTGTAATAGGTTTTGTACAATATGATTACAAAGCTGGATTGTGAGCATAATGCTTTAGGTAGGTTTTTTGCTCTTGGACAGGATCTAAATCCCCTGGGAAAAGCTGGGACTCAGTTTCTAGGACTACAAGCAGAAAACAAAAGAATCCAAGTCCATGAAAAGCAGAGACACGGGGGAGCTGTATTTAGTCTAGAAGGTTTTATGCTATTTCCAGTCATTAAGTCATCTTATACAAACTGTATGAAGAATCCACCACAACTTATACAGCAAATGATTTTATGTATTTGCAGTGGTGCATCTCCTTCCCCCTCTCTGGGCTGATCTATGAACTCACGACAATATTAAGTCAGATTTCTTCCAGGAGACCACAAAACTCCCACCTGTTTAAAATTTGTTTTATTTAAAGACTGATAATACAATATGAAGTTTGATCTTAAAGGTAATAATGAAAAGAATCCTAGAAAGATACCTGCTCCAGTTAATTTCTCATGTGTAATTTTTAAATATTTTGTACAAAACAGTATGCTGATACTCCATATAAATTTTATCAAATAATTTCATATAAAAATTTCTTAATTTGGGGTTTTTTTAAAGGTTTTGTTCTGAAAGCCATAACAATATTTTGATTATCATTTTACTCAAAGATAAAACCAACATCAAAATACTGAGATTTCTCATGGGTCAGAAATTTCACTTTCTCAGCAGCTTTAGGTTTCATACATCTAATAGCCATACACTTCCAATTTGTATAAATAAGGCATACAGAATATTTTAAATTTCTTATCTTTTTCCTCTTCACCCTCTGATTTTTTTCTGGTAAATAATTTTTAGAAAGCTTATGTATCCCAAGTATAACACCAAAAGCATGAGAGCAAAAAAGTAACATTTCACAAACATAGAAAAGTGAACGCCTCCTGAGCTGAAGATATGAGGCAAGTAGGACCGGAATCCAGGAGCAGGTGTACACTAGCTGTTTGTGCATTTTAATTCACTCTGAAGGCTAAAAGAAATGACAGAACCATTCACCTCTCTTGTGAAACCTGTGTGCTTGGTATTTCACCCTTTCTTCCCAGAAATTACCTTAACCCACTCAGGGAGTCCCAGTAAGTGAAACATTATACACTGGCATAGCAATGCAGCCCTGGGCTGTACATGACAATGGGAAGGAATTCATACCATGGTTTATTTGGAGTCATCTAAGACATCCTTTTTAAAATCAGGCTGTTAAGAATAGAGAGACAAACTCAATCATTCACACTTAATTACTTAACATTTCTAGAAGTAATGTAAAAGGCTCTGCCAGCCTGTACACCACCCCAAAGCCAACACAATGGGGAAAGACTCTTCTGCCAGACTCTGACTGACCTATCCAGCTTAGAAACTGCTCCACCATTCCGCTGCAAAAGACTTCAGCAACCTTCTCTTTAAAAAGATACTTCTATTTTTTATAAAATATTGTTATTATTATTAATTTCTTAAACTGAGAACTGGATTATGGGGATTATATAGGACTTGTATAGCAATCTTTTGCTGTTATGTATCAGTGTCATTCTTCTGTTTCATGCCAGCCTCGCTGTTGCCTTGGTGGTTAGATATTGTGCTTTCATAGAAATAGTAAAGCACAACTCTAAGCTCCTGTTGTTTTATCCACAGTAGGCATTTTACCAAAGGAGCTCAGGCTATTTTGGGAATACCAGAGGAAACAAAGTCTATAATATCCTCTTCTAAGATGAGAGCCTTAGTGCTACAAAGAATGAAATCTGCTCTATTAATTGAGCTCTTCTGCAGCTCTGAAACTTCTAGGCCTGTATCCTCAAAGGTATTTCATTATCTCTGGAGCCAAGGAAGGTTCAGCATCTGGTACCCAGCTTCCGACTGACAAAAGATCTTCCAGTCATTGCAAAGAGGCTTTCTGTTACTAAAGGTTACCACAGACTTTAAGTTGTTGCTACTGACTGTCACAGTGACTCTTCAGCTCTGTGATGGTTCTCTTACCACTAGACACACCTTCATAATGCACTCAAATGATGCTCTGCAAAAATGCAGCTGGTGATGGTTACACATCCCAGAGTTAAGGGCTTAGTTCTGCCCATGGATCCCATCAGTGTCAGTGTGGTTACAGGGAGCATAATTCTGAGTTTGAAGTCATGTACCTATCTGCATGTTCACTATGGTTAATTCAAAACCACAAGTTTTAAAATAGTAAGTTATAGTTGCTTCATTCTAACATAAGGATGCATTCTGACACTTGATTTGCTCTCTGGAGAGAGATCCCAAGCTACAGCCAGATGGCTATGAGGCTCCTGCTAGGTCTGAATCATGCTGGCCAATTTATGACAATTGAAGACCATAGTATTACATATTTCACAGTCTCTGGTTAAAATTTGATATGAAAAATGTAACTGAATCAGCGAGTGACAGCATGTTTTTGTATTTTATTGCATTGTGGTTCTAATAGCATTAGAAGATATTGAACTCAGTTACTCCAAAGTGAGACAATTTCAGTATGAACACTTTTATACACACACTTTTATATACAAAAGAAAATGTTTGGAGTAACTAAGGGTTATTAATGTGTAGGAAATCTGAGCTGAATACACTTTGTAAGCTGCTGTGGAAGAAGAGATCTCCTTTTTTTTCCTGCTGCTAGTGAGTGTTGAACATGATTATTTTACTAAGAATAGGGGAGCAAATGGAAACTACACAAACAACTGCAGTTCCAGAAATTCTGCTTCATAAATTATGCTGATAAGGAAAGTTTAGCTTTGTGATTTTATGATGCTTGAGCTTCCAATTGAATTGAAATAAGTAAAAGTGCTTTGTGTGCCTTGCAGAGCACTTTCAGGAGGCTGTTTGCTGCTTTTCATGATGCAGTATCTTTTAATGAAATAGATGTTTGTGTTTCTCACTAATGTGATGCATTTTATCTAGAACTTACACTGCACAGGAATAGGAAATTAGTAATTGAGCAACATGGTCCTTTTAGTCACTTATCCTCACAGTGAGGTTTGAAAAATAAAATTACTTATAAAGCTTTTAGATTTTATGTTCTTTAAAATTTTCTTTTGTTTTAACACCTCCCCAAAGGCCCAAGTTTATTATAAATCACAAATGCACACATGAAAGTTTCTGCCTCAACTCAGCACACCTTGGATCCTTTTCATTGGACAGCAAAATAAGAAAAGCTGACCAGAAAAGATGCAGTTGGGAATCAGGTCAGAAGATCTGCCTTTTGCATATATGTAGAAAACTCCTGTCTCCCTTATTTCTGAAAAATTAACATAAACATCCTACTTTTAAATTTAAATCTGATTTGTTTGCTGCTTTCCATGACAAAGCTACTACATATACTAGGAACATACACCATGCTGTTAAAGTCTTTGAAGCCATCACTTTACCATTTGATGATAAAACACTGATCAATTTTAAGAGGCAGATGTACATTCTCAGAAATCGACCTAAAAATGTGTGCATGGAAATCTTTCAGAGAATTTTTTAGTTAAACATTCAGATATGAATGCTGCGTTCTATTGCATTCACACACACACAAGCCTATGGTCATTATTTAAGTAACAAATTGCTTGGTTTGGTGTGTACATGCAGAATACTTTTCCTTTCTAAATGTATGCAAAATACCTTATTTAATCTCTATTTATTTAACTGGTTTCTCCATATATGAGTAAGCTGCAGCACACCACTTATTTCACAAATGAGATTTCATCTTTTGGTCCTGTGCCAGCAGAACTTTGTCTTGTGACATACTACCATACATATGCATTATATGCCAATAATGTCTTCTTTTAGTCATACTAAAAACCATTTAGTCATTGGCTCTTTTACACAAAACCACTGGAGATAATGCAATCCTACTATACCAGTTTCAGATTTTCCTAGCTGGAACATAGAAATAGGAAAACATCAATAGTAATACAAAATTCCTTACTACAATAACAGTAATAAACTTTGTCTCTTAAAAATTTCAAGCATTAGTCTTTCTGTAGTTTTAAAAATTTACAACACTGTGATTTACATGCTAGTATATTTTTAACATCGAAGGAAAAGATCTCAGATAAAAAATATATGAGTTGCTGATGATTAATCTTAAATGAAAAGATTTTTAAACTACAAATTCTATTAATAAATTAGCAAATAAATTACCTGCATATGATATATTCCAGTGACAACCCCCAGTGTAGTTCACATTTAAGAAAATAGAGATTCAGCTATCAGATTTCATAATGTTTTGTTAAGATTTAAAAAAATATTTTCTTGTCAAAGTCACAGATTGAAATTTCTTCACTGGATATATTTACCTTGAAGACTTCTAGTACTTTCATTATTCCTGAAAGAAAACTCTAATTGGACTTCAGGAGGTCCAATGTTATTTTTCCTCGTACTTCTACCAACACTGAGCCTCACTAAATTTGTGTATTTGGAGAATTTCAGAGTCCTGGCTTAAAGTCTGACCCAAAGACCTTTGAAAGTCCTACTAAGAGAAGTATATTTATTGATTTAGTCAAAGGCTATCAAATGCTAAGAAATTAAGCATACTTTCTGTGTACATCTCACAAACATAAAGTGACTTCTTTTTGATGTTTGTAAGAGAAAATATCATTTAAATGTAAACTTAAAATGAAGAACTGAGCTTGTAATGAAAACTAAAAGCAGTTAATAATGTGCAGAATAAAGACTCATGAGATACACATCTCACTCACTTTATCATGACTATTAATTTTATTTAAGGCTCAACTTGATTAACTCAAATCCCATTCTAATTCTAAAATTTTTATCTTTTACTTATGTTAAACAAAAAAATATGCAGAATACCCTCATGCATTGTGATCAAATAAGGATCTTCCCTTTAAATATATGAATTTGGTTAATTTTCCAGTCATTTAAAATTACAGTGTACTTAGAGATGATGGTGAAACACCACTGATAAATGCTACTGGTATTGTGACTGCTGCCTATACAGAGGCTTGAAGCCAAATGGACGAGGCATCAGCACCAATGCCAAGAATTAGTGTTTGGCAGAGATGGGAGATTTGACTTGTGGATACATTCCTAAGGGAAGAATGAATACTGAACGACACAGCCATTGCTGCTGTAGCAACACCCGGTGGGTTGCCTCAGGAAATTTCAGTTGTGTAGATCCTTGCCTGAGATTCTGTGAGTAGGAAGAAGCTCAGCCTTCTTTCTTGGGACAGGAAAGAAACGGGGGAGTATTGGCTTAAAGGCATGTTCTGACTTCCCTTCCAGCATCGAAGTGGCCTTGCATAGCTGCTCCATGTAAGTGACTCAGAAAGCAGGGACAGCTACTTTCTCTACAGCTTTTGTGGACTGTATGTCAGGTTGATGAGATATAAATTGAGATGAGTTGGACCTCTACCAGTACTAAACTGTCATTAATTCAGAGAACTGTTTTCAGCAGAGAAAAGAAAGACAGACAGAGGGATATGGACAGAGATGTGAAATACAGAAGTATTTACATCAGAGACAACTCTGTCACAAATGATTATTCAGATTTACCCAAATGGACACATATAATCCCTCTGTACCATTTCTCTCCATCATACACAAAGCATTTATTTATTCATTCTAATTAAACTTTTTTTAGAAACTCACTCAATTCTAGTCAGAGCAATGCAAGAAATAGCCATAATATACTTCTGAGGAAAGTCTATTACTCTAAAACATTTCTAGATTGTCCATGTCAGACGGTATTCTTAGCATAGGAAGCAGTCAAACAGCATAAGGAAATTGAGATACACAACAACGGAGTGAGGAAGTCTTCCTTTTCTGTAATGGTGACACTAGCTTTTTCTGACTATCTAAAGAAAGAAACACTGGAGTCACTTATTTTGGAGCAGTATCTTTACTAAGTTATATTGGAACAGATGTCCATGGTTCCAGTGAGACTAATGCCAGAATCTGGCTCATTTTGTTTAACCCTTTATATACAAGTTCATTATATGTGTGTAAATACTTTGACTTGACATGGAAATAAATAAGTTGGTTTAATGAGATCTAGATTAACTGCAATATACATTGTTTATTTTTGTAGAATGAGCACAGCAGAGCAAATTTAATTGTGGTGCTTAGGGATTTTTATTAGCAGTGAAACCCCTTGTGTGCTGAAATGAGAGTATTCCCTAGAGAGTGCAGAATCAAGCAAGAGAGAATATGTAATGAACTGAGCTCAACAAAGTGAAGGTCAGAGCCAACATTCATGTAGAAAAGAGGTCACCTTAGGAAGCTGCATTATTAAATATAACCTGGAATATATACACCTTGACAAGTAACAGGAGGAAATTGCTACTTAGTCCACATATAATCAAATGATAAAATATAGGTGGATTTGCAGTATTTGCAAGCCAAAATACATCTTAATGGACAGGAATTTACTGATTTGCAAAAGAGAACATGACTCCATTGGCCAGATTCTTAGTTCATATGAGTATCATATGTATCATATGATGTATCATATGGTACATCAAGTACCAATTCATACTTGTTTGAAACTGCCACAAAGAATGTTTAAGAAATGCACATGTGCAAATGATTTTGTCTCACCAATCAAATGGAACTCAGCTGAGCAATTGCTACAGAATTTATAGAAAGAAGAATTACAGCATTATGTCACAACAGAGCAAGAAACAGAAACAGATGTAAAATTTAAGTGAAATTCATCTTGGGAATGAACTAAAAAAACCAACAGGGGAGAAAAACCTCCCCAGACAAACATCATTTTGTGGACAAAAGTGGACAGAAACAAACTGGATGATGAGGACCAATCAGTACCACATGAGTTACCCCTGGGGGAGACAAAATACAGTAAGTAAACTCTAAACAGCATGGGTGCTGAGAGCTGTGAACAGAAGAAATCAGGCGAATTATCAAAAAAAAATGTCTGATAGAGGGTCTTGTGCTTAACATCTAGCAACAGCATGTCTTAGACAATTCAGCTAGAAGTCCAGCAAGACGATAAATACTTGATAATTGACTGAGCTCTTGTGAAGCAGCAGAGGCCACACCGAGCTCTCACAGGTATTTGATGCTTGACAGCACAGTTATTCTGTTTCTGAATGGCCAGGCCCAAAGAGTTGTTGTGGCTGGTCACAAGTGGTGTTCCCCAGGGCTCAGTATTGGGTCTAGTTCTCTTTAATATCATTATCAATGATCTGTATGAGGGGATGGAATGCACCTTCAGTAAGTTTGCAGACAACACCAAGTTGGGCAGGAGTGTTGATCTGCTCGAGGGCAGGAAGGCTCTACAGAGGCATCTGGACAGGCTGGATCAATGGGCTGAGGCCAGCTGTATGACGTTTAACAAGGCCAAGTGGTGGGTCCTGCACTTGAGTCACAACAACACCATGCAACAGTACAGGCTTGGGAAGGAGTGGACCGAAAGCTGCCTGGCAGAAAAAGACCTGGGGATGTTCGTTGACAGCCAGCTGAATATGAGCCAGCAGTGTGCCAGGTTGGCCAATGGAATCCTGGCTTGTATCAGAAATACAGCCAGCAGGAGCAGGGAGGTGATTGTTCCCCTGTACTCAGCCCTGGTGAGGCCGCACCTTGAATGCTGTGCTCAGTTTTGGGCCCCTCACTACAGGAAAGACACTGAGGAGCTGGAACGTGTCCAGAGAAGGGCAACCAAGTTGTTGAGGGGCTTGGAGCACAAGTCCTATGAGGAGCAGCTGAGGGAACTGGGGTTGTTTAGTCTGGAAAAGAGGCTGAGGGGAGACCCTATTGCTCTCTACAACTACCTGAGAGGGGGTTGTAGTGAGGTGGGTGTCACTCTCTTCTCCCAAGTAAGAAGTGATGGAACGAGAGCAAATGGCCTCAAGTTGTATCAGGGGATGTTTAGGTTGGTTATTAGGAAAAATTTCTTCACCAAAAGGGTTATCAAACATTGGAACAGGCTGCTCAGGGAAGTGGTTGAGTCACCATCCCTGGAGATACTTGAAAGACGTGTAGATGTGGCACCTAGGGACATGGTTTAGTGGTGGACTTGGCAGTGTTAGGTTTACAGTTTACAGACTCGATGATCTTGAAGGTCTTTTCCAACCTAAACGATTCTAAGATTCTATTATTCTGTGAGTCTACTATGGGATGTCCACAACAGAAGGATCTATTTTAGGGTTATCCCGTTTACCAGAACTCATCTAAAAGAATAGTCACTGATGACTATTTATACTTTGTTTATTTTAACTAGTACTTCTTCTTAAACAGCTTTTTCTTCACAGTTGCATGTCCCAGAGGGGTTCTAACTTCCACACCCTGTGGACTGAGTAGCCTGATGAAAAGAACTCTGGTCTTTCAATCAGTTTTTAATAGTGTTGTCTTCCCTTTTTGTTCTCAAAGCAATTACATAATATAAAACTTGCACCTACTGATCAGAGAGATTTATTACAGCTGTCTGACACAGTAAAGATTATAGTTACTACATTATTGGAAGCTACACAATGGTTAAGCTTACAAATTTAATTCTGGTGCCACTGTGGTATTTTCTATGATTTTTTCAAAGTGTATGGATACAAAAAAAGCAGAAACAAGTATTGAAAGTATAGTCATGAATTGGGAATTCACTTAAATGGAACAACTTGATTATTCTCAGCTTTGCCTGTATTCACCCACACATGCATCAAAAGCAACTTGACTAAAACCTATAAAGTTACTCTGCCTTTAGGGTGGAGAAACCAAATAGAACATGGTTCGCTACTCACTGAGCATCTATGACTGATGGGGAGTTGTCATGCCTAACAATTACAACATGTGGCTTTGGATTGGCATGCAACCAAAATCCTTTTCAAAATGAGAAGAATGCTGAGATAAGAAATAGTTCTTCCTCTATGACAGGTGTTACAGATTTCACTGCTATGTTAATAGACAGATAAAAGTGTTTTGCATATTTCAAGCTATTTAGAAAACCAAGAATTTGAGGCATTACTACCATGTCTACAAGCTTCCCCAAGAAGATAAAGTACCTGATCTTTCACATAACCTTGAACATATTCTCTATGTGCAATAAGCAGATATGCTCTGTCCCTCCTTTCAGCTGACCAGAAGCAATAGGCTTGGAGCAAGACTCTGAACCTCAGTCAATGTCTGCTGCTGCCCAGCTGAGTTTATTAGCTTGGGCTGAGTGCCTCATTAACCCTGACAATATGGCTTCTAGATGGTTTAGAGGTCACACAGCATCTTAGAGGTGCCTGCAAAAGACAGGTGAAACTGCACTACACTGTATTTAAAACAAAACTAGCACAGAGATTTTAACATGATTTTAGGCACTGGATGTTTATAGGACTTCATGCCTTTAAACTGTTTCAGTACAGCCAGATCCTACATTTTAAAAGGTGTTCAATAATCTTATAATGATGCTTAAAATAAGTCAGATGAAATGCATGAGCTAAACTATTTTTAAATACCAACTGCTTGCAAAGTCTACTCATGTCCTAACTAAAAGGTTTTGGGGGTTTGCATTCTACTTAGGGAAGTGGGGAAAACAGAACTGACTGGGCTAGAAACAAAATTTCTAATGTCAAATTAATGCAACATGGATGGTATTGCGAGCTGAATAGACAGGAAAGGGAAGAAGTGGAAACCTTTGTGAATAGATCTGGGGAGAAGATAGTGACAAATGTACCAGAGGAAGAGCTAAACAGTCTTTTCCTTTCACTGATTGTTACAGAGGGACAGTGGAGTAGCATACAAGTTTATCACCTGCTGTAAAGTATGCTTAGATGGGATAAAAAGAATGGGTTGTTGACCTTTTAACAAGGTAGTTGTTAAGCTCATGCATACAATCTAGCATCTTGCTTCAGAAATCAAGGCTTGTGCTGAATCAAATGAACAAGGATCATGACATGATGGCAGCTATAAGATGCTCAAGACCTCTGCACAAATCAGATGTAAAGCACTGGCAGGGGACAAAGAAAAATCTCAACTAAGAATGATTTGATGGAGTATATAATTGTGTAAAGAAGCTCTGGAAAGGACTGGAAGACTTTTCTTTATGTGAGCTCAATGAAATAGTTATTTAATTCATAAATCGGTTCCCATTTCTGCCACTTCTCTCTCTCTTTGTATCACTAGCATTTCCATCTCTCTGCCGAACAGGTTCAATCAATTAAAAAAATATATTTTATAGTTCTATGAAGTTCATGGCACTTTACAGCTATATCAACAAGCACTGTCCATGATGCTTCCTTTCAGAAGAGAAAATCTTAACTGACCACTAGCAGAAAACAGACATGGCTGCTTCTAAAATTCAGAATCTTAAAGGAGACCTGGAAACAAGATGGTATGGAGAAAGTCCAAACCTTCTCTATTTGTGAGTGTCTCTTTAGATTTAGTGTGGACTTCTATTTAATGGAGGGAACATTTCTTTCAGAAGCGCACAATGAGAAAATATTAGGCTTCAAAAAGGTGCAGCAGGTTTTGCAAACTCAGTATGGTTTGAGATCTCAACAAAACCTCAGTGGTTCTGAGACTCATCCAACCCTCTACATTCATTTCTCCAAAACAGCCGGAATCTTTTTTTTCCAGCTTCTTTGTCTCCTGCAGCTGACAGTTATTTGACACAGTTAATGACCACAGTGGGTATTGAAAGCCATCAGCCACTAATAACTTTCAGGGTTAAACAGAAGCAGGGTGGTCTCTCTTTTCTCCTTGGCATAACAAGGAAAACGGTCATTTTCAACTGCAGGAATTAAGGGTAATTGACTATCATTCTGATAGTGCCATACACAGTCAATAATAATTTACAGGTGCAAAAGCAGGGAAGATTCTCAATGTACATTAAACATCTAGGTTCTGAAAAATGTGATTTTGTTACTAAAATAAATGTCTTCAGTCCAATATAAAATTCCAACCCCATTCCCTTTCACATGTTAAAAATCAAGTACTCTGTAAACAAGACTGTTCAAGTAAAGGAAACCCATAATTAGATCTTAATTTTAGAGGAAGGAACTGATAATTGTGTGATTACCTTTCAGCTGTGGGAACATCTTGCTTCAGTAAAAGTCCCTTTGAGTTATATAAGGCCAGTTGTGGAGCAAGATAATATTCAATACAAATATTTAGAATCATAAAACACTAAACTAAATGATTTCATCAGCAGTCCTACAGATCATGCACTCAGTCTGAAGTATCAAGACCATCCTATTTTTCTGTTAAAAGCTGTCAAGTCAATGCTAGGAATACTGCCAGGTTAAAACTGATACACACTTAAAAAGCAAATCTTTTTATGCATGGTTATTTTATGTATTGAAACTTGAAGTTGCCACATTTAAAAAATCTAACTCCATTCTCATTTTCTGTTTTTTAGATATTTACCCATTTAAGTTATTTCATCCTCCACTTCTCATTTGGCAACAGAAAAAAACTCAGTTACTTTCAACATACATGTAAGTGCATATGTATTTGGATCTCTGGCTACCAGCCACCATGAAATGTTGCAATGCCCAGGTTACAAAGAACAATATAGCATGTTAAATTCCAAAGCATAAACTCCTTTCTTTGAGTTGTAAAAGGCCACTAAAAGAGCTGAATAAATTTTATGGTTCATTTATGGTTCACAAAATCTATATCTATAGACTAAACCAAGATTATTATTTCCACCTTTTAAATTGAAAAACTTTTCTAGGTCCATTTGAGCAGATTTTAAATAACAAATTTGAAAGGGTAACAGATAAAAAAGACCACCTAGGAGACTGAAATATGTCATTCAGCATGGGACAAAGCTAGAATGAATCCACAGAAACATCTCTATTGATATGTCATACATATGTTTTCCAAATAACAAGTAGAAATTAAATCCCTGGCTATATTTACCCCTGTTTCACCTGATTGAATTGTCTAGTGAATAAATTTGAAGACTGAAACATTACAATCATTAAAAGTGATGATGAAATACATATATATAAGAACTTGGAATTTAAAAACTCGGAGCAATGAAACTATGAAACTGCACTAAAAATAGTACAACTGGAATTTAAACACTCAGAGCAATGAAACTGTACTGAAAATAGTACAGCTGTGCTGACCTATGTTATTCAAGGTATGGCCTTAATGTCCCTTATGCAATAATTGGGTGTATGCAACTGTTCAAGTACTTATTTCTGTTCTATTTTTCTTCCCTTCAAGTAAAAGTTCAACAATTAGAAGTCTTACTTGAAGGCATTTTCAAGAGAAAGACAAAAAAATTGCTATCTCTAGCTTTAAAAATGCAAATGAGTCACCTTCCCTCAACTGCCTGCAAAAAAGCATTCCTCCATCCACACATCTGTATTGACTGCATCACCTGAAACAGCCTACTGATCAGATTAGACACAAGTTAATTTCTAACTAAATTGCCTCATGACATATCACAAGTCATCACATGTCTCACAGAGCTGTGCCTCCATTATGTGCAATGACATTACTAGGCGATATGCCATGTTCAGAAAGCACCATCTCTTTAATTGCCTGTCACTGCAAAACACTCCTGTTTTAAATAACAACAAATCCCAGCAACTTTCTTTTCATGAGTCAGTTTATACATACAGTTCCCTGTTGAATCTTAGAGCAAAGGAATGAGAACAGATCAATGGCTAGAAAGGAAAGTTGCCGAACCGCTATGCCGAGCAAAGCAGAAATGGTCAGACCTTCCATAATCAGCCAGCCTCCAGCAATGTTATTATTATCCCTGAAAGCTCTTCCAGAAGGACAGTTAATGAATCTTGGCTTTCAGTAAAGCTGCTGGTAAGAAAGATTTTCTTGTGAAGGACCTTCATACTCTCCTGCACATCTCTGAGGTGGCTATACCTCTGCAACTCTCAGTGGAAGTGAGATGACCCAGGCAGAGCAATGGTCTTTCAAGTTAAACTACAGAGGATTTTGGAGCAGGGCTAAACCTAGCTGGTTTTGTAACCTCTGGGATTCCTGAAGCAGTGTCTAGAGGAAGGCACTATTGGTGAGGTTGTGCCTGATTCCCACCTGTTTGATGAACACGTCAGCGTCTCTCTCTCTCTCTCTCTCTCTCCTGTGCTACTAAGTACATCCACTGCCCCTTTCTCATACTTGTGGGCTTTCAGTCAGGCTCCTGAGAAAGCTAAGCACAACTGGGTCTGTTTTATACACACAGGTGTTTGGATAGGGTTTGCTGTGTTTTCATTTGTGGAAACAGAAAAATAGTTGGCCTGAAAGATTAATCCTAGAATGGATGGTAAAATGAAACTAAAGGTAAAAATTAGATTCAGAGCATTTTATGGGAAAATTTGCTAACACACCACCACCCCCCAAAATTACAGACTACAAGTGATAAAGTATGTTTTTACAGACTGTCATGGTCTCCCACCTACCTGCTATATTGTGTCACAGTCTCATCTTTAATTTCATTTTGTATGTACATCATGAGAAATAAGACTGTCTCCCCTTTCTCAAAACCTAAATTTCCATTTTGTTCATATGTCTCCCATGGAACAAAAGAGGTGAGCACAGCTATGTGTGCAGAGATCAAAAGGCAGAGAAACAACTGTGTTCCTTCCTGCAGAGCCATTTTATAGGATCAACAGGAGTAAAAACATGGGGGGCAAGACACTAGTACTACAACGTATTTGCATTAGACAACTTTTGCTCTCACAAACAAATGTACAAATGGCAAAAAAAGTCATCTCCCATCTACAGGAAAAGCAACCGGGCATTTATATACTGCTACAACTGCATAGTACTCATACAGCTTTTCAGCATTGAAGAATTTGGCACAAGTTACTGTCTAAAAGATTTTGATACCATCATCCTTATCTGTAAGGCCTGTTCATTTCACATGTTGAAAGCATCAAACAGCTTGCTGAAATTGGCAACTGTAGCTAAAAGAAAGAGGACAAAGTATTATATTATAATGGCATTAAAAACGTCCAAGTACAAATTCTTCTATGAAAGGGGCTGGCAGGGGAAGTGCAGAGGGTGGGCTGTTTGAAAAACAACAGCTGTACAGCCAGCATGTCTCAGTCTTGTCTGTAGCCTCTCAGAAACTTCAGCCAAAATGTATTCAAAGTTAACTAGGAAACAAATGCTTCCCCCTTTTATTTTCATTTACCATTTTTCACCTAATTCTATTTTTCTGGTGTTTTTCAAGCCTCCTTATTTTAATTCATCTCTAGCACACCTCCTAGGAACATTTTATGGACTAGATTTTTAAGTACATTTAAAAACCCAACTGGGCTTACAAAAACCAAATCCAAAGGCACTGAACCAGTTCTAGAATTTTCTCACAATCTAGAAAAATTTTACCTGAAGAAAGTGGGAATTATAGGTACCTAAACTGGTCACATGTTACACAGAAGTCATTTAAGAAAAAAGCAATCTCTTTTCCTTACCCTGGAGAATGAGATTAATTTTTCTAAGAGGTTCAGCCTCATTCAGCTTGCTATTTCAAGTCAGTCTTGTTGACTTTGATGATATGAAGTTAAAGTAAAACAAGAGTTCCGGAAAGTCCCAGCTCACTTATTTAAACAGGAAGAATCTCTTGCCCATATACAAACTGAGGTCTCTGACTAAAAACTAAACCAGCTTTTTTTTGTTGTTTTGTTTCTATTTTACAAGACTTTGCGTTTTTGGATGGCCATTTAGGTGGTAGTGATACCTGTCACGAACAGACTGACTCATTAGAGATTTAACATAAGCCAGGTTCATTTTATACCAACAGTCAGTGTTGGTACTTCTGATAAGCTTCCATGACAATGGAATGAACAATTACAAGACTTGAAAACAAATAATGCTTTACTCAATTAGACCTTATTTTTAAAAGGATTTATGGCAATTCAATGATTGACAGTAATTTGTTTTTTTTCTCTCCTGCAGTAATTATTCTGACATATTCCTTGTTGAGCCAAAACATTTCATAGGTTCAGGAGACTAGATGAGATTTCTTGGGTCATCAGATCCAGCTCCTTTTCTTTTGGAGTTAGCCATTTAACAAAGCCCTGCTCAAATCTTTTTCACAGTCATAGATGGAAAACATATCAGGATATTTGATTTCACAATAGATGAAGAGGAAGGTGAGAAAAAAACCCAACTGGTTATCAAAAAGAATTTGGGGAATTTTTATAACCTTTTATATCATTGTACACATAAGTAACAGCTAAAGGAAGGCTGTAATTAGATTAGGGTATTTTTTAAGTGATCCAGGCTTTGCATGAAAAGCTGTGGTGGGACATTTTTACTACCAGTATAACTTGACACTTTGCCCTAGCAGCTGAGGATTTATACAGCTTTTTTTTGGATTGTGTGCTTTTTTCAGCAGATGCAGACATGAATATTTAACTCTGAGAGCCTCTAATTTTATTACCTGGGAAACAGTTAAGTACTTATGTTAACTTCTGCCAAGATCCAGATACTCAGGAAATATCACATTGTACTTATTACTGTGTTCATAAATGGAAAGAATAAACTTTATTCTTTTTTAACATCTAAGGAAGCCTGTTCAGTTACTGTGTTCTCTATTTTCTATGCAATCAAAGTAGATCATGAAAGAAGTCCCAGGCAGTACAGGGCTGGTATCTGTTACCAAAAACTATGAGATAGACTTTCAAGAGGTGCAAAGGGCTACAAAGGAAAATGGTAAGTCAACATATGAAAACATTTGCATACTAGTGCTTTTTGAAAGTTTTATTTTAAAAACTATATTTCTGTACTAAACCAGACTATATCATGACAATATTGCAAAACTTTGAGCTTAATATTTCCTTTAATGGAATTTCATTTTCTTTCATAAGTTATAGAATAGACACCAAAACCTACTACTTAGATCTGTGGAGCCAGAATCAAAAGTCTCAGATTCTTTTTCTGGTTTTGTCCCTGATTTGCTGTTTTAAGACAGAGAAATCACTTCAGTTTATTGATCTGACTGAAAGTATATATATATAAATTTAATTTCAAAAAGTTTGGGAGTCTTGCTTCACATTAATCTCAAACCACTGTAGTAAGGAGTTGATAAAATCATTGTATTGGCAGGGTGATAATGGCTCAGTGAGGGAATGCAACCCTTTTTATTTGTGTAACACTGGCAAACAGATATTTCTGTTATACTCAGTGATAAAGGTAAAGTTTTGGTGAACACATTTCAGGAATCCTCAGGAGTTCCAAACTGTTCCCTTCGACTGCCTGCTAGCCATTATTCATGCATATGATTTGAGATCTAAGCCAACTGACTGTTTTTTTTTTCTGCTGTCCAAACAGATGCCTGAAACATCCTAAGCAGGAGAATAGAGAACAGTAAATAACAAATAGCGAATAACAGATATGACAGTGAGAGCATGACTGCCTTTGTTCAAATTCAAATTCAGGTATTCATATGTTTTAAAAATATGCTAATAATAAAAAGAAACCCAGGGAGAATAGCTATCCTTTAATGGATACAGAAGGGAATGCTGTCACCAGAGATGAGGAAAAGGCTGATGTCTTCACTTGTTTTCCTCAGTCTTTAATAGGGAGACCAGTTATCCTCAGCGTACTCTGCCCCCTGAGCTAAAAGGCGAGGATGAGGAGCAGCATATACCCCCCTTAATCCAGGAGGAAATAGTGACCTACTACGCTGTCTGGACACTCACAAATCCATGGGACCAGATGAGATCCATCCAAGAGTACCGAGGGAACTGGCGGAGGTGCTTGCCAAGCCACTCTCCATCATCTATCAGCAATTCTGGTCCACGGGGGAGGTCCCAGATGACTGGAGGCTTGCCAATGTGATGCCCATTTACAAGAAGGGTCAAAGGGAGGATCTGAGGAACTACAGGCCTGTCAGCCTGACCTCGGTATTGGGGAAGATTATGGAACAGTTTATCTTGAGAGCACTCACATGGCAAGTCCAGGACAAACAGGGTATCAGGCCCAGTCAGCGTGGGTTTATGAAGGGCAGGTCCTGCTTGACCTATCTGATCTCCTTCTATGACGAGGTGACCTGCCTTGTGGATGAGGGAAAGGCTGTGGATGTTATCTACCTTGACTTCAGCAAAGCCTTTAACACTGTCTCTCATGGCATACTCCTTGAGAAGCTGGTGTCCCATGGCTTAGACAAATGCATTCTTCCCTGGGTGAAAAACTGGCTGGACAGATGAGCCCAGACCGTTGTGGTGAATGGAGTTAAATCCAGTTGGTGGCTGGTCACAAGTGGTGTTCCCCAGGGCTGAGTGTTGGGGCCAGTTTTGTTTAAAATCTTTATTGATGGTCTAGATGAGAGGACTGAATGCACCCTCAGCAATTTTGCAGACACCAAGCTGGGAGTCAGGGTCAATCTGCTTGAGGGTAGGAAGGTCTCTGCAGAGAGGTCTGGACAGGCTAGATTGATAGGCTGAAGCTAGTTGTATGAAGTTTGACAAGGCCAAGTGGCAGGTCCTGCGCTTGGGTCACAGCAACCCCATGCAGTGCTACAGGCTTGGAGAAGAATGGCTGGAAAGCTGCCTGGCAGAGAAAGACCTGGGGATGTTGGTTGACAGCCAGCTGAATATGAGCCAGCAGTGTGCCCAGGTGGCCAAAGTAGCCAACAGAATCCTGGCCTGTATCAGAAATTCTGTGGCCAGCAAGAGCAGGGAGGTGATTGTTCCCCTGTACTCAGCCCTGGTGAGGCCGCACCTCGAGTGCTGGGTTCAGTTTTGGGCCCATCACTACAGGAAAAGCACTGACGTCCTGGAACATGCCCAGAGAAGGGCAACAAAGCTGGTGAGGGTCCTGGAGCACAAATCTTATGAGGAGCGGCTGAGGGAACTGGGGCTGTTTAGCCTGGAGAAAAGGAGGCTGAGGGGAGACCCTATTGCTTTCTACAACTACCTGAAAGGAGGTTGTAGTGAGGTGGGGTCTGGTCTCTTCTGTCTGGTGGCTGGTGATAGGACGAAAGCAAATGGCCTCAAGTTGTACCAGGGGATGTTTAGGTTGGTTATTAGGAAAAATTTCTTCACTAAGAGGATTGTGAGACATTGGAATAGGCTGCCCAGGGAAGTGGTTGAGTCACCATCCCTGAAGGTATTAAAAAAGTGCGTAGACAAACACTCCAAGACATGGTCTAGTGCGCATGGATGATGGTTGCAGGACTTTTCCAACCTAAATGATTCTATGGTTCTATATGGCATTCAGGTATTCTCCAAAAATAGTGTATCTTGTGAGCATTCATGCTTGGCAAGCAAGGTATTTCACGACAGTTGAATGCAACAAATTTCAGGGGATTCACACCAAGGTTGTTAACATTGTTTATTAGTATTTATCTTTATTCAGGTGTTTGGAGAGCCTTGTATGAGAAGCTGTAAATATAAATGAAGTGCAACACTGTTTTTCCTGGATATCTAAATTTTTTCTTCAGATAAAAATGCAATCATGTATCTACAAAAACACTCAGCGAGGTGCTTTCTGGGTAGTTGATATTCCTTTTTAATTTACACCTATCACAAAATACACATGCTTAATCACTCCCTGCATGATCTGTAAATCAAAGAATTACAATAACTTTGGGGCAGAGAGTAGACAGATTTTCATAAGCATACACTGTAAAACCCATTCCCAGAATACAGATCCATAAGAATGTGTTTCTCTATCCGTTTTCTTTAGTTTTAACTGAACTTTAATCAGTAACAGGGATCTTACAGATACTGAGCTAGAGCTCCAAGCCAAAGTCAAGAAACATTGCCAGCAAAAAGACCCAGATTTTGATTATATGCTCCTCTTCTTTCCATGTCATTCTAATGATTATTTCATTAATTTATTTTGGTAACAAGAAAAAAAGTTTATAATGCACTAGTATTATCAGAAATACTTCTCCAACGTTCGGCACATCTAGATGATAGAGCACCATGCAGACAAGCAAAGTGCCAAATCAGAACTTGAAGCTCTTTTTTGCTTCGCAACCCACCTAATGTGGCAGTATCACTTCTGGTTTCAGCCTGAGCTTATTCTAAATCTGTTTGAGCATCCTTTTTTCTGTGACGTGTAAGTCTAATTACTAACAACTTTGCTAGGCATTTATTAGTATTTACAAACCTGGTCCCTGGTTAAACATCCAGCTTCTATGACCTTTACTCACCTTCTCAGATAACTCTGTAAATCCAGCTGTAAATGGGTATCTCATTCAATTGCATGGGATCCTAAGTCAATCTGATAGAAAATGTTTTAACAGAACAGTTTTGCATCCACATCCTCTAACCTGCCAGAAACAGTAAATTCCTTTCACAACAGATCAGTGAAGTCAAAATGCATCATTCGTATGTTGTTTTAACTTCCTGTAATACAGATTATAACATATAGTTCATAACTTGTTAAGAATAAAATATTTCTGTAACACTTCTTTTTGCCATTTACTTACTTATATATTTTATGAATTTTCTACTTTTCCATTTTAAGAAGAACATAAAACTTGTTAGAAGTGAGCAGAAGACAGCTCTCTGCTCTCTGACAGGGATGAGTGGGGCATGCTTCAGATGCCACAGAACATGGCAGAAGGGCAGGGAACCTTCCTCTGGGACATTCCCTCCACTTCCTGCAACTAGTAGCTGTATGTTTCCAGACTTCCAGGCTATGAGTTGGAGAATCAGACACTTTATACACTTTAGTCCTTTATCACTTTTAAACACTTTTGGAAATCTCACCTTTTATGATTGAAATTTGAAAATATCTCAAGAATAAAACTGCAATGATCCCAGGGCCTTCAATTAGTCCCCAAATAATTTATAATTTCCCATTGAAAGTTCTATACTTTCTTGAACTGACACCTTTATGTAGAACTGGGGAAAGTGGCTAGTAATACTAATATTTTAGACAATGCCTCCTACAAAGCAGTTTATTTTACATAGTTACACCCTTTCACATAGATAATTCAATAGCACTGAAGCCAGGAAAATAGTCATCTGTTTTGTTGTTATAAATTGATTGTGCAGTAGATTTTGATAAATTACCCCTTTTACTATAGCATGGAATTACTGAACACTGAAAATTTTCAAGTTACTAATTAACACACTCAAATATATCTACTATGTTAAAGTTGATGTGAATTTTATACTGACTTTGACCCCAGAATAATTGTTTACTTTTTTGTCTTCCTAAAGCTGTCTATGCAGAATAATTTATTGTTAAAGCAAACCATTTAAATGTAAGTTTATGAGAGTATGCATGATTTTTCTGCAGCTGACCAAAAATATCGTAAGAATTTAAGACAAATCTAACAGAGCTAACAATTCACAGCTAGTGAAATACCCATTAAGTGTCATTTTAAAAATCAAAGAATTATTGCTGAATATTTGTGTCTTTCTATACTGGTAATAACTATGAAACTCATTTTAGTTTAAGATGCTGCAAAGGGCTTCCTGTGATAATGAGCTTGCATTCATGAACGACATTATTTCCCTTGGTAAATTAAATTTCCAAAGAGGTCAGTTACTGCAAGGTAAAATATACTAAAAAATACTATAGCAGAAGAAAGCTGGGAAAGGCAGGGAAACCCCTAACACTGGGGTGGTTGGTCAATACTGCTCTGAGAACAATCATGAACATATGATACAGTTTTTAAAGCATCAAACAATTAAGAAGGAAGCAATGAAAATGAATGGAAGTCAAAAATCATCCCACTGCTGCTGAAAATCTTATCCATATTCTTCTGAGGGCATTACAAAGGTAAATGACATAAGGGAAAATTTTCAAAGACAGAGAAGGACAAATAAGTGCCCAACTCCCATTAAAAGTTTTTGACAGTTTTAAATAAATCCACTAGAAACAACTATAGAGCCTTAATTTATGTTGAAATCAGAAACAAATTGTTTTCCTCATAACATTATGAATTGCAGTGCTAAACCAAGGAGGAGAACAATTTAGATAACCCTATCACTCAGACAGTAGAAAAAAAATCAGGGTTTTTTGCATTGAACAAGTGAGTGATGGTAATGAGAAAGGTATCAAAATGACAGTACAGAGACATTCACTGAGATAAACCTACCCATAAGGAAGGCACCCACATCATGATGATGATTTTTCAGCAAGTTCATGACATACAACTATTTGACATCCTTCATGAAGAAATTCCCTAGAGCAGCACTGAGCACTTAGCAGCACCGAGTACTTTGTCTTAATCCAGCAAAGCACAGAAAATACATGGAACAATGATTTTAAGCACACTCTTAAAGACAAGAAGGTACTGTTTGATTTGCTAGACAGTGGACAATTGTGCCTGTGCAGATTCTACTAAAGATGAACTTCAAATATTCATATAAATTTCTGTCTAACTTTTCTGCCTGACAGCAAAGTGCCTGGAATATATAAGGGTGTAACCAAAGTATCACAGGCATGTCCAAGAACTTTTCATTCAAGCTCAAGGTTTGGTCTAGTTTATCTAAATGGCAACAACAGGATTTAAAATAAGCCATTTAACCCCTTCCCACCACATATCTAGAGAAAGGCTGCTTTCCTGGTAGTGTGAAGAGTTGAATACATGTTTAAGAAACAGGAAACCATTTTGAGATCTGTGGAATACAGAAAAGGAATTATATTGCAGTTTCATGCAAACATCTTGTTCACAGGAACATGCTCTTATTCTAAGTAGAAAGGCATGTGTCAGTGCGGCACACCTTGGTGATTTGCTTGCAAAGCTGCAGACCACCAGTTGCTTGGGAGGATAGACACAATCCTGCCTTGAAGTGCCCCTCTGTATCTATGATGATGAGATTACTTATAGCTCTAAAACACAAACTCTGGGAGACTTCACTGACCTCTGCAATTCCAATTAAGAAAAAAAAAAAAGGAACAAAAAAAAAGGCAAAAACAATATGGATAAAAATTTGAAATGTCTTCTTATTTCACTAGTTTTTAACTACAGAGATGCAGCAAAATTTCTTCTCAGCTAACTGATTGTTCTAAGGTGATTTAATATCCTCAGATGAAAGTAGCCACATAAAAAAGTAAGTGACAATAGACTGGTATTTATTATTTCCTGGCATACACAGAACTTGTACTCATTTGTGTAGTAACAAACCAAAGAAATCTCAGCATGGTTTATAGGTGGGGAAGAAAGGAATCATCTCCTAAGTGCCGTGTATACATGGAAGGCTGTGTTAAACTAAAAGGACTGCAGAAGTTAAGATAGGGAGAGAATAGAAGTGTTTGAACAGCAGTGAGTAACTCTTTGTAGGAAAATACTGCATTGCATTTTCTCTGTGCATCAGAGCTGGCTTCAGTCTCCTCAGTAAGACAGACAAAAATCAAGTCAGATGCTCCAAACATGAAGGGTCAGTCATTCCAGCCACTGAAGGGGAATGGAGAGGAAAAAAGATGAGTGGGTGCAGCAGCTGGACCTAGCTCTGAGGACCCTCACTTGATATCCCTGTTCCCTTGCTGTGAGTACGTGGTTGTGGAGGGGGTAGCAGCACTGCTAGAGGCAGTCACCTTCGCAAAAGTAGCCATCACACCTTATAGTCCACTGGGACCTCAGCAGCTGGCAATTGTGATGCCAGCTTGTTCGACTCAGTTGCAGCTCCTGGTGGCTTGGCCTGGGTGGCTTACCATTTAGCTTGTGCTTAAAGCCTGCCTTGCTGCATCTTATTGCACTTAACTAACTTTCAACAAGCTTAAAATTTTCCAGCACTGTCTGACCACTGTTGAAATCAGTGTTAACATTTCTGCTGCCTTAATGGTGCAGTATAGTGGAGAATAAGGAAGAACATAATCCCATGACACTGAGTGGATGTTTTATCACTCAGCTGAGGTTGGGTGATTCTTTTATCACCATGTATTCAAATGAAAACACAGGCAGTGCATTCAGTGGAGTGGAGCCACATGAGCAGCAGAAATAATGACGAGGCAGTGGGATCACCAGTGACCTGACAGGGCTGTTCTCTCTCACCAGTGAAAATCAGAGCTGAATGGGCACTAAAAAAACCATAGAGCAAATAAGCCCACAGCTATTGCTGGCCAGAATGTTTATTACCATGTCATGCTAAGGATTTCAACTCGACTATGTAGGCAGATAGCATTGCTTATTTTTATATGGCCATCTGCAATGCTGAACCTTTAGCCTAGATGAGCAGACATCTCATTAATCTTATTTTCCAGTAAAGAAAATGAGACCATAAACAAGAATAGTAGCAGGTATCTGGAGTGCTTTTGAGGACTTATCACAAGCCTCCCTTTTTTGAGAAATTATGTATATTTGAAGTTCTTCAGTGTATACTGTGAAATTGCTATCAGAGGGCTTATTGCAGGTATTTTGGGAGACACAAATATAGAAGAAATTTCCTCCTCAGTCTCTCCATCTTGCCTCAGTAACTTAGAAGTTGATTTTAACCAAATTTTATTAAAGATAGTTATTTCAGAGAATTTAACTCAAGTTTCATGAATATCAGTGACCAGGTACAGGAGAGATGTCACAGAAGAAAAGGGTCAGAGCAGACCCTGCATCATTAGATGCTAGACAATCCAACCAAAAGGCATAGGTGTCAAGGAAAACATTGGACTTCAAAAGTTTCATTGCTCAAAGAACCAAATCTTCCAGAATCAATATTTGTCTGTTACTTGTACCATGAAGCAGCAATTAAACAAATAATCATTATCAGCAGCAACTTCACAGTAAAAATTCACAGTTGGTCAGCAGCCATTAACTTGTGTCTCTAATGGACTCAGGTGACTGAACTATTCTACAGAAGACAAATGCTCCACATCATATTCTTCAAGTGGATAATTAACAAGCAAGCAGCTCAGTGTACTCAACACTAGTAAGGAATAGATGGGATCAATTATCTATTATAAACTAATCGTACTGGAAAACAAGAGAGTTTAAGTTCCTCTTCATCCTGTCAGAAGTATGGAAAACAGCTTCAGAAGATCTGTCCTACAAGAGTTTAAGTCTGATTACACATATCAATTTATGATTGAAAAATATAGAACTGATTATTGATGCAGTTGACAAATTGTCTTAGTTTTTCACATTGATTCTCTAGCTTTTATGAGAGAAACAAAGCCCTCCAAGAGTGTGTTTAGTGTTCCAAGGTCTTTTTCTGACTCTTCTTGCATTCTGGGAGCACATGGGAAACCGGACTCAGACTGTTATCTCTGGACCTAAAACAAAGAAAGAAAAAGTGCTTCTCTCATGTCTTCTGCCCACACATCTTCCTCTAGGTGCACTTTAGTTCACTATAAAATCTGTCTTGAATGTTCACTCCAACTGACAGGACAAAGATCCTTTGCTTAAAGTAATCCTTCACGAACTGTATGTATAGACAGATTAGTATTATAGTATGATCTTTTATTGCAGAAAATTGCTTAACTATCTGCATAAGCCTTTAGCATTATAGTATGATCTCTTCAGAAAATTGCCTAACTAGGGTGCATCTGTCTTTAGTGCAAAACCATGCTGCACTATGTTAAAAAAAAAAAGGTCAGTTTCTGATAAAACAATGCCAGGCAGATGGAGAAAAATGATCACTACTACTGACTGCATATGAATCGAACACTTGCTTTAATTATATTTCCCTATGTACCATCCTGGTCTACTTACTAATTTGCTCATCTTCTATGCTTTGACCTTTTCTCTATAAGCTTTCTTAATTGGGAAAAATCATTAAGTATAAATATGTACAATGCCATGGCATGGAAACATAGCATGATCCTAAAGGCCTGCAAGAACTTCCCCAAAAGAAATCTTAATAATAAAGCCAAAATAAAGCCAATATGAAAGCCCAGGTAAGAAAGAAAGTGCTTAGAACTGAAGCAGAATTTCAGTATTTTGCAATAGTCCCTCATCCTTAATCTGCTTGGCTATTCAGAAGGCTAAAAAAAAGATCTCCTTTAATATGTAAATTGTATACTACATAACAGGAAACCAAGAGACATTTAAGTTAATTTATATCCAATTTACTATTTGGATAATGCTGATGATGTAATTAACCATTCTTTATGATTTAAAGGAGTTAAAATAATGGAATTGTTCATTTACATGCAAAATTTTCAGTTAAGTAGATAGCTAGTAGATTCATTTTTTACATAATTGTTACGTTTTAAATTAGCTCCCTTCCCCAAGGATTTTTTCTGATTCATAGCCCCAGGCATACATACTGGACTTGCTAAGTGGAAATAAATTTAGAATTTACAAAATTCTTTCTTAGTGACTGTTTTGCTGAAGATATTTTCTGTTATGCACAACAGATTCATTGACATTTCGATGAATCAAATCAGATTATTGTATGCTTAATACTGGCCTATGTTTCATCTGAAGTCAACTGCAACATGTTTTGAAGAAGAATTAAGAAACACTTTAGAAAAAAATATTCTGTGGAATTGGTCTGTTCAGCTACAAAAATCAGATCCTGAACTGGTGAAGATGCTTTTTGTAGGTTGGGGCCAACCCCATGGGATGTGTGGGAATCTAGGATGCAAATACTGCATTCAGTATTATGCTTGAACAAAAAACACTTTGAATCAAACGTCAAGGGATGATCACCTTTTCTGTATTGATTCATACTGCTGGTGACCAGACAGACTGATTGATGTAGTAAACAACTCAATTTTCAAAACATTGTAAAAATTAAGGATTTTCAGTTGAATATCAAACTACACCTAACTCACAGGTCTTTTTCAATGACTTCACCCATGGTCTTAATTCAACACACATAAAGTAGAAAAAGAAGGAAAAAAATTTCATTAGATAAGTAAAAATTATCTGCCATCACAGAAATAAGTTCAACCCAAATGAGAACTAAGTGAAAATGCATTTTCATTGAAAAGAGCATGTTGCTCCGAGGAAGCTATGAAAAAGAAAATATTTTCCATTATGTTTTGAATTATCATGTTAATAGTGAGAAAAATACAAAAACTACACGATAGTCTCTTGCTAGTTTTAATTTTATTTTTACTTGATAACAATCTTTATTATTTTCTTCTCAATAGAAAAAATTCCTGGCATGAAATTTTTATATTTCAGGGTACATTATAATACAGGTCACTGTCATAAGGAGACTCTCTCCTGAGTGGAACAGAAGGCCCAATATGCAGACTGGACCGACTTCTCAGGGAAGTCTGTTGCCTCCCTGGGGCCCGTGTGAAAGATGTGAAGAGGAAACTTCCTACCCTGGTACGGCCCTCAGATTATTATCCATTACTGATTTTTCATGTAGGTGATGGAGTTACAATAAGAAGTCGAAGGGCAATCAAGAGAGACTTCAGGGCCTTGGTACAAGAGGTTAAGGGATCAGGAGCACAAGTAGTGTTCCCCTCTACCCTTCCAGTTGCAGGGAATGATGAGGGAAGAAACAGACAGACCCAGCTGAACAATATCTGGCTCTGATCCTGGTGTCACCAGCAGAATTTTGGGTTTTTTGGTCATACAGGACACTAGGGCTGCTAGTGACAGATACTCCTATCTTAAAGGGGTAAAAGGATCTTTGTGCAAGAGTTAGCAGGTCTCATTGAAAGAGCTTTAAACTAGATTTGGAGGGGGGTTAAAACCAGGCTCACTAGAGATAAGCCTGTTGATGGCATGCCAATGTTTGAGGTATGGTGTGCTAGTGAGGTCCTTTGGTCTGCCATCTCAGTGGAGGTAGGGGATGGAGATCCACGCAGCAGCAAAGATGCAAGGGTTATCAATGCGTTAGAAACCACCAAGTGCCTGAGTCAGGATCAACAGCCCAACTGAAGTGCATCTACACCAATGCACACAGCATGGGCAACGAACAGGAGGAGCTGGAAGCCATCGTGCAGCTAGAAAACTATGACATACTGGCCATCACACAAACATGGTGGGATGACTCGCACAACCAAAGTTCCGCAATGGATGGCTATAAACTCTTCAGAAGGGATAGGCAAGGAAGGAGAGGTGGTGGAGTAACCATGTAAATTAGGGAGTGTTTTGATTGTCTAGAGCTTGATGATAGTGACAATAGGGTTGACTGTTTATGGGTAAGAAGCAGGGGGAAGGCCAACAAGGCAGGTAACATGGTGGGAGTCTGTTACAGACCACTCAACCAGTATCAAGAGGCAGACAAAATATTCTATAAGCAGCTGGGAGAAGTCTCACAATTGCTAGCCCTTGTTCTTGTGGGAGACTTGAACTTACCAGATGTCAGCTGGAAATACAATACAGCAGAGAGGAAACAGTCCGGGGGGTTCCTGGAGTGTGTGGAAGATAACTTCCTGACACAGCTGGTGAGTGAGCCAACTAGGAAAGGCACCCTGCTGGACCTGTTCTTTGTGAAGAGAGAAGGACTTGTGGGTGATGGGATACTTGGAGGCCCTCTTGGGCATAGCAATCACAAAATGACAGAGTTTTTGATTCTTGGAGAAGTAAGGAGGGGGGTCATCAGAACTGATACCTTGGTCTTCTGGAGGGCAGACTTTGGCCTGTTTAGGAGTCTGGTTGACAGAGTCCCTTAGTAGGGAGTTCTGAAGGTGAAAGGATTCCAGGAAAGCTGGACATTCTTCAAGAAGGAAGGCACAGGAGCAGGCTGTCCCTATGTGCTGAAAGATGAGCTTCTGGGCAAGAAGACCGGCCTGGATGACCAGAGAGCTTTGGCTGGAACTCGGGAAAAAAAGAGTTTATGACCTTTGGAAGAAGGCAACTCAAGAGGACTACAAAGATGTAATGATGTTAAGCAGGGAGAAAATTAGAAGGGCCAAAGCCCAACTAGAACTTAATCTGGCTACTGCCATAAAACACAGTAAAAAATGTTTCTATAAATACATTAGAAACAAAAGGAAGGCTAAGGAGAATCTCCATCCTTTAGTGGATGCAGGAGGGAAAATAGTGACAAAGGCTGAGGAAAAGGCTGAGGTACTTAATGCCTTCTTTGCCTCAGTCTTTAGTTTTCTCCAGGTACCCAGCCACCTGCGCTAGAAGACACAAGATGAGGAGCAGAATGAAACCCCATAATCCAAGGGGAAATGGTTAGTGACCTGTGAAACCACTTAGACATACACTAGGCTATGGGGTCAGATGGGATCCACCCAAGTGTACTGAGAGAGATGGCAGAAGGGCTTACCAAGCCACTTTCCATCACTTATCAGCAATCCTGGCTAACTGGGGAGGTCCCAGTTGACCGGAAATTAGCAAAGGTGACGCCTATCTACAAAAAGGGACGGAAGGAGGATCGGGAGAACTACAGGCCTGTCAGCCTGACCCCAGTGCCAGGGAAAGTTACGGAGCAGATCACCCTGAGTGCCATCATGCGGCATGTACAGGACAACCAGGTGATCCGTCCCAGTAAGCATGGGTTTATGAAACACAGGTCCTGCTTGACTAACCATGCAGAACATTATGAAAATCTAGGATCAGTGCTGATATATTACATATTAAAAATTAGACACATGCAATATAAGACAGTTACATCAAACTTCCAAGATTTTTCCAAAAAATTTTGTTTTGAGAAGGCCTGTTAAATTAGAAGAGCAGAAGGAGGGAGAAAGAATCATCGACATCATGAAAAAATGGTCTTCCTTCTATTTCTGTTGATAGGCAACTGCTTCAATACCTTGCTGATTACTAGACAATAAAGGATAAACAGGGTTTAGACTTCATACAGGTTTAGCAGGGTCAGCCAGATTAATCTCCAGTTCCATGAGGTTTCAATACCAAGAAGGAGAAATCCACAACACTGAAAGGAAATGAACTTTTCAAGAGAGACATTTTTGGCAAATTATAACCATCCTAATCTAGTAAAGCATTCAAACATATACTTAAGAATAAGCAGGTAAATATTCCTAGTCAAATCACAAGAACTACACATCAGATAAACCTGAAATCAATAGTACTGTAATTTCAATGAGAGACCTAATGTACTTTAGTTCTTTGCTGTTATAGTTCTCTTCTAGATTACAGTTTATGTAGCTAGGGAAAATTTTCAGATTATGTGATTATTTTTTATTGCTCTGGAATGAAACAACAGAGCAAAAACCATACTAAGTTACTTTTTATAAATCTAAGGCCTGAAATATTCCTATTCTGCTGGAAGGCTAGGAAGAAAAAAAGTTGTGTTTGTATTCAAAAAAGTATTCCTCTTTTTTTTTTTCTTTACAGCATGTGCTTCTAAAGACCTTCACTGCTATTGAATCTGACAGGGCAAAACCTGATCCTTTTTAGAGATATTTAGAAATATGAAATACAATTTCATAATTGCATGATGAGTTTGAAAAATAAGTCATTAATTCATTACTTTGTAATACAGCTTGTCCACTAATCTTTACCTTTTTATTTTCTTTCACACTATAGGTTCTCTAAAAAGGGACAAATTCCAAACTCTACAGATAGCTGTGACACACAGTTGTACCAAGTTACAATTTAACAATATGGTAAAGAAAACTGTTATTCTCTACTCTAAAGACAGCATTTATATTGACTAATGAAAAAAATGGGCTATGTGCTGTTAAAATCATGACATAATAGCAGACATCAGAACCTTACATGGCTATATCCAAGGGTTTAGGACTGAATTCTTTCAAAGTGATGAAACTGTAACAACAAATTATCCATATATAATTTACTGCTTCTTTAAAGCTAGAGCTCTAAGAGTTCATCATACTCAGGAGCCAGTTTGATATGTCTGTATTATAAGGAAGAATTATGCGGCGATGGGGGAGCAACTCAACTATTTAAGCATGGCATTGTATGCCTAAGATTTTCAGTGGTTACTCTTATGAAAGAGATAATCCTTACTACTTTGAAGGCAGGCAGGTTTTCTCATTGCCTTCATTGGAAGAAAGATTGAACCATCACTAAACATCAAGTATTTAAGAACTATTGACTGTGATGAGAACCAAGAGAGATGCAGCATATTCACTTCTTAACAGATTTTAATCTGAAATTAAATGAATCTTCTGCAACAGTGAATTTCTAAGTGCCATAGCTGCACTTTAGAAACTAGATATTTCTTATAAGAGGGAATTAGGATTCACAGGCCTAAGAGCCCAGATATACTGGTTTGGCTTCTATTTTGATATAATTTACACCCTTTCCCTCGTTTCCTACTCCGTTGCTTTTTTGGATGGAAGTATTCTCATTTTACAATCCTTGTTCCCATCTGTAAGAGGAAGATTGAGTTAAAACACAAGAGGTTCATCAGCAATCCACTAACCCCTCTCTGCTGTAAACCCTAAAATATCAGACTCCATGAATTGATTTTCTTTCATTCTCTGCTGCAGGCGTAACTGTTAATGAAGTTGCCAGGTCTGTTGAGATTCCAAAGATTTATTTGTTATACTGAACATAATGTCAAGACAGAGAGTTATTGGTTGCTTTACTCTGACAGTTTTATTCATGAAGCAGAATACTGGAACTTACGGAAGCTTAGCTCACTCAATACATCATTCCTGAAACTTAGTTAAAAGCTTAATGCAATCTTAGCTTAAAGGAGAACAACTGCCTTTAAGATGCAAATATTTTATAAATAAATTACCTTAAAACATCAGAGTGAATTATTCTTTCATATAATCACTGTCAGGAAAGTTGTGGGCTGACTTCCTTGCACTATCCCTTAATCAATCCAAACCACAGTAATCAGTATTAGAAAAGTCCCTTTAAATGCCCTACCCTGTTCAGTTTGTGTCCCTATCCTGTCTTGTATTCATATTTGAGTTCAGCTGCATCAAGTCAAGTGTGGGA
Source organism: Elanus axillaris (assembly GCA_026212715.1). Taxonomy (NCBI): domain Eukaryota; kingdom Metazoa; phylum Chordata; class Aves; order Accipitriformes; family Accipitridae; genus Elanus; species Elanus axillaris. The sequence goes on from JANZLQ010000040.1 coordinate 11,374,043, forward strand.
CTCAAATTTGGGTCTGGGACATAAAAATCAGATTTGAGACAACACACCAGTTTCTTACCTCTGGCAATAAATGAAACTTCTCAATATCCTTACTTGTACAATAGCAGTATTAAGATTCACTTGGCAAGAGAGGAAAAGCACTTTGCAAGGTGCTAACTGCCCAGACTTAACTATAGCTCAATGCCAAGGACTCAGACTGGTTCTCTCCTGGCTCCCCGGCCCTGATGAACAGGATTACACATCCCAGCAACTGCCAGGCTTGGCTGTGAGCTACCACAATAGAGGGATTAATCATCACAATTTTAGGGAACAAATTAAATATGGACTGTTTTTTGAAAGCTGTTAGCCATCAGCACACATGCATTCCTTTGTCCCTGTTATCCATAGTCATTCAGAGTACATTAGTTACATCTAATTTACATTTAGGAAAGTTAAACAAATAATTGTTTTCAAATTCACCTTTTCTTTTAAAAGCTTGAAATTTAAAAAAATAAGAAATCAGTATGACTACGTTTCAATAATATGACATATGACATAGTTTAGAAAAAAAATATTCTGAAATGAGCAGGAGGAAAATTATTGAGGCAGATGAGAGACTTTTTGGAAATAGAAAGCTCACACAGAATGTTTCCAAATCAAAAGCAGCACAATTTAAAATTTTGAGAAAACACAAATGAAAGCCCTGAAATGAATGTAGAACCCTGTTTCTAGGTGGTTTATTTTCTTTCTTGGAAGATCGTGTATAGAAAGTGAGTTCTTCACTTCTGCAAAGACTGATTTCTTTATGGAGAAATGTCAGCAATTGGACTGAGTCTAGAAAGTAAAAAAAGGCCTTAAAGTGTTGAATCCTACTTTGGTGACACTGACTCCAAAAGCTAAACAGATTTGTTTTAATTATTTCAATGCACAGCATTTTGGTAAGAATTAGGTAAGCAAAAGCAAATTTGATTTCTCGAATCTTTTTATACAAAATACATACTTTTTGAAAATCTGAATTTGCCAATCAAAAAGTTAACATCCTGAATATCAGAAACATTTGAGATTTATTAGACCTAAACTCCTAGCTTGAACTGAAGCAAGAATGCTTACATTTTCCAGCAAAAACAGGCTTTTCTGGAGTGAGTCCATTCCATGCTGCTACAAGTCAAGTTCAGGTGCTACAATCACCTGACCAGGACAGACTTTGGGTGTTTGGTCTCCTCCTCTCACAGGTAACTCTAGCAACACCTACTCGATACCAAACAAACTCTGTCTTAAAACCAGTTTGATTTCTTCTTTTCCTCTGCAGGAAAAGAAACTGTCCCCCATGACAGTCAAGTACTCCTACTTGAAGATATTTGCCTGTGAATCTTGAATCTTGAAGTACAAAAATTAGAGCAGAAACAAGAAAACACTTGATTTTAATAATACGCATTTACCTGAATATAAATTTATGAAAGTCAACGTTTATGACCCCATAGAGGGAAGATACATGGCAATGCTGTGAGACAGGAAAGCTTTTACGAGTTTGGGATTGCTGCATTACTCAGGGAAGGAGAACTAAATTCCAATAAAATCCTTTACACCCTTCCACATTGCTGTGTGTTCTGTATACACTTTCTCTTGTAGAAAATAACATTTTAGAGTGTTTTTAAAAGATCTATTATTTTTTGCCTTTCTCTTATAAAGCAAAAAACTCTAGCCATAACGAGTCAAACACAGACGGAAAAGAATATGAAGGAATATATTTAGGACATATAATGAGAAAGCATTGAATAAAAGCATTGTGCTGCTCTCCCAGTGTTTTCTCTGTAAGTGCTACTTACCCAACCATTCTTTTGCTTAAAATAAGAGAGGACTTGATCCAGCTATAAGATATTCCTTCCACACATCTAGTCCTACCTGATCTTACACTAGAAATGGTCCAGTAAGAATGTGGTGCTCCTCCAGCTCCCAATGAGTGAATTTGGCTTAGTGCTCCCCTGTTACTCTTTCTTTGTAATCTTCACTGAAGCTCAGCGTTATTCTCCCAATCCCAAATTATCAAATCATATGCATGGTTTCACTATTTTGTGAACAATGCTTAAAATCTCTGTTCAAATTCTTTTGCTTCCTGTGCTTCACTTACAAGATAATTTCAAATGCCTTAAAACAAAAAGTCATTTTAAGACTATGTTCTTTCCCCACTCCTTGGCTTCCCAAGAAAGCAATTCCCCAAGAAAAGCAAAACGCAACAAATGAACAATTCAAGTCCAGCCAACTTGGGTGCTTTTGGTTTTCCTTTCCCTGTTCTTTTGTTCAGTTACTAAACTGAATATTGCAAATAACCCTGGCCAGAGACAAAGTGCGGTGCGTGTTTATTACATCATTCTACATATTATCCCAGGGATGTCACCTACAGACGTATAACACATCATTTTCTGTAGAAGCTCTTCACTCGGCACCCTCTCACGGCTGGATTTGTCATTTGACAGACAAAGCTGAAGATAAGACAAAAATAGGAAAAAAAATTTTCTATTAGGTGATGACAGAAGTTTCTGTAAGATGTTCTCCCCTCAGCCAAATTCGATGCAATGATAGAGTTGTTCTACACACGTAAAACTGGCCTCCAACAATAACATTACTGCAAGAATTCACAGAATACCTCGTATGTATCCCATGAAAGTGACCACTTTCATTAGACAATATAAGATAAACAGGAGGTCAATAAAATACATTGGAGTTCCACAAACCAGGGAGAAAACATATGTTCTTGTTCAAGGTCATGGACCCAGTCTGAGCTGCTGTTAAATTAAAGCTACCTTTTTGAGATGCTTAAATTATCTGTGCCACGTGGATTGAGATCATTGACAGCTGATGAGAAAATTATTTCTGTACTACCTCGGGGGAATTCCCACACCTATTTGACCTCAGTGGAAACGAGATAAGTTTGCTTTAAGCTCCTTCTGGGCTGTATGCCAGAGTTTGGCAGAATACATAAAAGAAACAGAGCTCCCAGGCCAGCAGTCACTTAGGCTTGGATTTGGGGTTTGACAAGGAATGCCTAAATGAGGCAAAGGAAGGAAAAAAAATGCCTTGCTTTGATTAGTTGAATCAGAGAGTACGCTGTCCTTCAAAAGAAGTAATTTTAAGAGACAAACATGTCTTTATTTCCAAACAAGAATGGTGAGTAAGACGAAGGGATGGCTTGTGCAAACTGAGTCAGTAAAGAACCCAAGGTTATCTGTTTAGCAGGCACAGGTTATAAAATATTCTGTGAGATTAATATAGATCCTGATGTGTAATTTCTCAAATGAACATGACAGATTCATCATAAATAATAAACCAATGCATAAATGTAGCTTATATCTTGGGGGATAATGCCACATTTTTTTCACTTGTAGGTCATTAGCTGTCATTCGCATCCCCAGCATTAGGGTCTTCAAAATCCCTCAACACTAGTGGTCCACTTCTACATAAATAATGCTGCACTCCTGTAGCTAGCTGAGTTTTCCAGGCAATAGTTGAGTGGAACAGAGAAGAACAGCTTTTATTAATTGTCATACAAGAAGCAGGGAAGGTGTTATTTTATTCTAACATTTTATGAGGAGCAGTATGAAAATAATATATCTACTGAAGCTGTTTTGTCTCTCTCTACTTTGCAGCAGAGCTTCCTTTAAGAAACCCTGCAAGATAATCTGGATTCTCATGTCACTGCTAGCTGGCACAGACCACACTGCAAGTAGAAAATCCTGCAGCTAAATCCCTACTTGTTTTAAACCTCTGTGATTTGGACTCAACACTGATTCATACCTAGCATTCATACTGTCTTTTCTCCAAACATTCTGGGTACAGGGTAGAGCTGGTCCAGTTTAAGATTATCCAGAACGAAGCTCTTAGACAAAACAGAGGATCTCCTAAATTTTTTGGTTCTCCTGCTTGCTAAATTTTTGTCTTGATAAGAATTGCTTAGGTCCAGGAAAGGGAATTAACAAGGTATTTCTAAAGTCCCTTGAATGATCCTGCCCTTTCTTCATCTTCTTTCCACATCCTACTGGCTAACTAGGCTTTCCAAGGACCTTACCTACTCCTGTTCATAGCCCTTAACCCTAATTGCACAGAGATCTACAGGCTCTGAACTCTGCCATAAACTCCAGTAGGGTCCTAAAAATTGAGTGTTGAAAAGTAAAAATTCCTTTATGAATCTACTTCGCACACTCTCAGCAGGGCTTGGATTATGTACTCCACAGGAGTAAAATGGTCACAAAATGGCACAAACATTTTGCTTCTGCTTTAAAAGCTATCAGTGAAACTCTGGACAACAGATCTCAAATTAAATATGTGCTTTTCTTGAGTGGTATCAGTCAGATAGTTCTGACAAGACATCTCAAGCTACCCAGTTAAAGCTTACTACGTTATTTATCACAGCAATCATCATCACCATCATCATCATCATCATCAATGTATTCATAGGCTTGTTTTACTTTCATTTCATCTAGGCAGAGTAGATAGCTTTTTTTCAGAGTTTGCTGTTAAGCCTGTGTTTACTAAGGCTCTACAGAAACATTTTCTTTTCATGTAAGGGCATTAAAGGTTTATATGTGGTTTTACTTTTTGCTTTAAATTTATCTTTTATTAAAAAGCCATGAAAAGAAAGCAGTGGAAAAACACAACAAAAGCAGTGCAGGCTCTTGGCTCATGTGGTCTCAGATATCGTCTGACTCTGGATTTTAAAATGACAAACAACATGCAAGTGAAAATAACATGTCATTTCTCCTTTCACCCACCTCTAGGTAAGTGGAATTGCCATTAAAAAAAAAAAATCAGGGTAATTTGTTTTCACTTGACAGCAGGAACTAAAAGTACATCAATGTTGCTGTCATCAGCAGTATCTTAGATTCCCCACCCAGTGATGTTTCTGCCTGATCGAAGGGGACACTTGCAGAGCGATAGACAGAGAAAGTCAAACTCAAAGAGCAAATGGGCATTGCTCATACTTTCACCAAGCATCAACAGAAATTTCATATTTGATCTTAAACTTAGGAAAGGGATAAATGCTGAGGAAATTAAACACATTTCCAGACATTGCAGCTGAAATTCATCAAATGTTCAGTAATGCTGCATGTTTTTTTCCATTGGCCAACTATAAAAATACATAGGCAACATTTTCTTGTACAACATTTTTGTTTGTATAAACCACAGGGACAACTGCAATTTTATAACTGATAATCCCTTAGATAAAAAATGTTCCTATGTTCCTACATCCTTCTGATTCAAGGGAGTTAATTTACACGTGTAAGACTTCTATCATCAGATGTCAGGCTGCAGATAGTGTGAAACAGAAAAGAGGTACTAAATAGTTCAGTTCAATCATAATGGTCCCCTACTGTGTCTATATATACATCAGTCATCTGCTGAGCCATGACTCCTTCCTATTTCTCTCAACATTCATCTCAAAGTTTTTAAGTATAAGGCAGGATCAAGATGTAAATGAGTCAAATTTAATTTAAACCTGGATCTCCTAGAGGTCACCAAGAGGCACAGAAAAGTCCTTAATATTTTTGGTTCCCATTCTGCCCGTGCTCAGTCAGGTTCCCAAAACCTATAATTTTTATGATCATACTGCAGTGAGGTCCATATTAAGAATTGCTACAAAGTGATTCAAATTTCCACAGAGTATTAGGCACCATCCATCTTCTTCTACATTGTAGGTGAACTGCTCTGTTTCTTGGTATGTCTTTTACCTTTTGCTCCTTCCCTGTTAGTCCCTCCCTCTGGCTTCATCAGCGTACTGCATTACAGGATATGATCATAGGATAATTCAGGTTATATGGACTCTTATCTGGTCTCTAATCCAACCTCATGCTCAGGCAAGGTGAGCTATAAGGTCTGATCAAGTTATCCAGAGGTTTATCCAGTCTGGCCACAAAAATGTCAAAGAATGGAGATTTGCACAACCTATTTTGGCAATCCTTTCACTGTCCTCATTGTGACAAAGTTTCTCATATCCAGTCAGCAGCTTATGTAGCTGCAAGCATAATTCCCACTGCACCTGACCATCTAACTTTTTGACACAGGTTCCTAGTTATCCATGACTGGTCATACAAAGACTTTTATAGTCTCCCTTTAGAAATTAATGGAAAGTTTACATTTAAATTTTCTACGATTTAATGTTTATTACTTGACATATGAATTAAGTGTTCTTACCTATAAGATTTCATTATCTTTTTTCATGGTTAAAGAATGTAAATCTGATACATGTTCCTGTGATTTAATACTCTATCATTGGTTTATTAATCTCTGCATAAATACCATAAATAAATTTAGAAAATACCTATTTTCTGCTTGCAAGAAAACAAATACTGGGTCTTTTCCCTTATTTTCTTTCAGTATTCTTCCCTGAAGGTACCTAGATTTCCAAATGATACTATGTTGTTTGGAGGATGTAATTTTGAATATGTTTTGAAACACACTAAAAAGTAAACTAAGTCTCCGTACTATTACAATGTACATAGCTGGAGCAGCCTGTCAGAAAGCCAAATGAAAAGTCCCTGTATCCTTGCCTTCAATTCCAGGCCAAGCTGGAAAATTCATTAGGGTACTCTAAATTGTATCAGCTGCCATCTCCTTTGGCATTACTTGTAATAGGACCTCCAGGAGAAAATGTATAAAGACAATCTCTTCTGCTCCTGTTCACCTGAGAATTCTCCACTTTAAGACAATCCTTAGTTGGAACTAGCAAAAGTGGAAAAATCCACCCACAAGACCTGCAAGGAGTGGCTAGGCATAAAAAAAATCTGATCTGGTGTCAGGCATTATTTTAGTTGCTTATTATATATATAAGATTGATGAAACAGAAAAAAATGAATCTCTGCAGACAGCCTGCAGAACACATTAAAAATGTTATGTGAATATCCATTTGCTTTGTTCATATTCCTTTTTGTTTGCACTTCCCAAATACGCCAGTGAAAAAGCTTTCCTAGTACAAGTCTTTGCAAAGATTTAATATGGTATGCTCAAATTGCAAATGAGGAACAGTACACTCAAATATGTGGTTCACATTGCTTTTAGTTATAAGTCATTTGAAGAGAGGACAGGAAAGTTGCCACATGGCTTCTTTAAATGAATATTCATAATTAAGCAGTTGTGAATGACTGAGAATTACTGACTTTAAAAGATAAATTGGAATGCCTACAAATAATTGAGTAATGTATAAACTGAAGAACAGTGGATTGAAGAGAATTAGACAAATGGATGCACTTCAAAATGAAAAGCACAACTATGTTTTTGAGTGAGATGGCTAAAACTCTGCTTCTTTTATTTTGCATGATGTTTTACAATGAAAAATTGTCTAGGTTGGCCACCCTCAGCACTATAACATCGAAACCTTTCTTTCAGTTTCTTGCAAAGGGGCATATATATGTCCTGAAGGCTGTGTGTGTGAGAAACTCATGTTTCCTTCTCCTCTGGGATACTAGATAGGACAAAGGACTTATTACACTTCCTTGTGGGAAGTGGTCATTTTCTGACCCTCAGCTTGACTGCATACCAACCAAAAGCTAGAAATAAATCACAGCCAGGCATACTGTGCTTTAACCCTGTCCATAGTCCCCAATTAATTAACCTAAAGTGAAAGAGTCCACAGAGCCTTGTCAGTCTAACTTGCGTGAGAAATTCTTCCCTAGCCTCCAAAATTTGCAAAGAAAGCAAAATAACAATAGTATTTCATAAGCACAGGTTCAAGAGCGTAAGCTGTTTCATGACTATAAAAAAATTATTACAGTTTACCATAAGAGATTTCCCTACAGAGGGTATGTGGAGAGCCATCAAGACCCATCACTCACACAGCTTAGGCAAGCAAAAATCTGACTTCGTTATGCTTAAATCCCATGCTCAGGTACAAGAAGGAAGGTGACTATCACTGAAAGCATCTCTGCTAGCAGATGTAGGCCAAAGCTACAGCAAGGGAAGAACAAGAATGGTTTCTGAAAGAGCGTCTATGTGGGACCTACCTCACTCAGCTGTCTTGTGCAGCTGTCCAGGAACAGGGTGCACGTCTGTAGAGCAGCTGCTGGAAGGAGTCCAGGGGAGCGTAGAGTAGAAGGAGATGAATCAAAGGGCCCAAAACAGAGCTCTGATCTTACACACACGTGAATTATAGGTTGTGTTTGAAATGAACAATATTTGGAAGCTTATTTTCTATAGTGAACCTGTGGGAAACTGTGTGTGTATATGTGTGTGTGCGCGTGTGCATGTCCACGTGTAAATAAAGCTTCCTGCTTGATTCATTGCTGGTAAATGCAAATTGCTTTCTTCATATATCTACAGAGTACTATCAATATATAGTCTCAGACAGTCATGAACTGTGACTCATATCTGACTTTTGGGCTGGTTTTTTTCCCCTTGAGCATTAGTGTTGGATTTTTCATGTTGCTCTGGGTACTCCTAAAGGGCCAAATTTTGAAATATTTTAATCAGGAAACACATCTGCTATAATCCATTAGAGCCAAGTATTTACAACTGAGTGACTGTTTTGACCTAGGAAGAGTGATTGAGAGGCAGAGAAATTAATTGTAACTTTAAATTTAGCCTGAATATAAAAGCAAACAAGTAAGGGAGAATGTTTCTTTTGGGGGGGGGAAACTTCATTTCAATAGATTAAGGATTAATAGGTCTGGAACCTTGGCTTGCCCCACAGAAAGGAATATGTCCAGTGGAGCAGAGTGGTGCTTAGTGAACATGGGGCCTCTCTGAGTAGAAACCTAAGACCCTGCATTCATTTCCTACAACAAGACACTGCAGCATTCCCTCATGTTAAACTTAATTCTGTTTGATACTGTTTATCTGGCTAAGACACATTGACATGGAACATTTTTCAATATAAGAAGATTTAGACTCCTATTTGTGACTACTGTCAGAGAGGATTCCTGTATCGTTTGGCTGAGAGCCAGCAGGAAAGGCAGCAGCCTGTGAGAATTGCCTACCATTAATAATGTGGTATCCAGGTGTTGTCACTGAATGTCAGTCTGACATAATCCCTGAAGAAGCCTCACTATCTAACTGACACAAGCACAGGTGAGATTCGTAATAATGTACTCGGGAGTCTTAAGAAGGCTTTCCCACTCAGCTTCCCAGTTCTGCATCTGCTTCCATAGAGAAATCTTTTGATAGACCTCAAAAGTGTCACATAAAATGACTTGCATCTTTCATATTTTTCTCAGAAGTTTTTCCTTGCTTACTGTGGCAGGCCTAACTATCCCCACCCACTACTACTTCTATTTCAGGGAGCTGTCTTATGACTAGCTCCTCTTTAAGAGTATGTTGTAATAGAGATCAGATGGTAAGATACTTAAACACAAGGACAACAAGCCTTGGCAAGCAGATAATGGAGCCCTAAACTTTGCTGTGCTTAAGTTTAGTATAGAGTGCAGGGATGAAAGGCAGAAAGTGCCCATCGTTCCCTCTTCTCCTTGCTGTCCTCCTTCCCCAGTCCACTTGTGTTTGTTTCTGTTCTATAAAATCACACTTGACAATCTTCAACCTACTGAAGTTTTTCTTCTGGATAGAAAAAAGGGTGATAATTATGAATCCTGTTCCAGCCTGGCAGCTTACATATCTTCAACATCCATTCACACAAACTCTACAACCTTTAGTATAATGACGTGCATCCTACATTTATTTTTGGATCTTGGTAAGTCGTATCAAATACCCAAAATTTCTTCCGTCCTAGCTTTCAATACTACTTACAAGCACTCAGACATCCTGTAAGAACAGAGTAAGCAATACTCTTATTACAAGCCAAAATACTTCAAAGATTAAAAAAAATAGTTTGTATTTGAACATGAGCTCAGAAGGAAATAGTTATTTACTTCCCATGTTATTTTAATGAATAAAAGAAGTTTGGGTTCTTCTGTCTTTCAGAATATAGGTTATTTATCAGGTAGCCATCAGACAACACTAATTCTGTAATTAACAGATGAAAAAGAAGTGGAACTGTCGTGAAGCTTGACTGACTCCTTGGACTAAGACAGTCATCTGTAGGGAAGTTAAAGATGACGAGAGAAGATCAGGTTCGAGACCATCTAAGGAACATGAAGGTACACAAGTCCATGGGACCTGATGAGATGCATCTGTGGTGCTGGGGGAACTGGTGGATGAAGTGGCTAAGCCACTATCTATCATATTTGAGGAGTTCATGGCAGTCCAGGGAAGCTCCCACTGACCAGAAAAGGGGAAACATAACCCCCATTTTCAAAAGGGGATAAAATGGAAGACCTAGGGAACTACAGGCAAGTCAGTCTCACCTCTGTGCCCAGCAAGATCATGAGGTGGATCCTCCTGGAAACTATGCTAGGGCACATGGAAAATAAGAAGGTGACTGGTGACAGCCAACATGACTTCACTAAGGGCAAATCATGCCTGACAAATTTGGTGGCCTTCTATGATGGGGTTACAGTGTTGGTGGATAAGGGAAGAGCAACGGACATCATCTACGTTGATTTGTGCAAAGCATTTGACACTGTCCCACATGACATCCTTGTGTCTAAATTGGAGAGACACGGATTTGATGGATGGACCACTCGGTGGATAAGGAATTGGCTGGATGGTTGCACTCAGAGAGTTGCTGTCAATGGCTCAATGTCCAAGTGGAGAGCAGTGACGAGTGGCATTCCTCAGGAGTCAGTATTGGGACCAATGCTGTTTAACACCTTTGTCAGCAACTTGGACAATGGGATTGAGTGTGCCTTCAGCAAGTTTGCTGACGACACTAAGTTGTGTGGTGCGGTTGACATGCTGGAGGGAAGGGATGCCACCCAGAGGGAACTTGACAGGCTTGAGAGGCGGGCCCAGATGAACCTCATGAAGTTCAACACAGACAAATGCAAGGTCCTGCACATGGGTCGGGGCTATTCCAAGGAATACAGGCTGGGTGATGAGTGGATTGAGAGAAGCCCTGCAGACAAGGACTTGGGGGTATTAGTAGATGAAAAACTGAATAGAAGCCAGGAATGTGCTCTCACAGCCCAGAAAGCCAATCACATTCTGGGCTGCATCAAAAGAAGCGTGGCCAGCAGGTCAAGGGAGATGATTTTCCTCCTCTACTCCACTCTCATGAGATCCCACCTGGAGTACTGCCCTACTCTAGGGTCCCCTACATAGAAAGACATGGACCTGCTTAAGCAGGTCCAGAGGAGGGCCATGAAGACAATCAGGGGGCTGGACCACCTCCCCTATGAAGACAGGCTGATACAGTTGGGGTTGTTTAGCCTGGAGAAGAGAAGACTCCAGAGAGACATTGCAGCAGCCTTCCAGTACCTAAAGGGGGCCGACAGGAAAGACAGGGAGGGACTCTTTAACTGGGAGTGCATTGATAGGGTGATGGGTACTGGCTTTAAACAGAAAGAAAGCAGATTTAGATTAGCTATAAGGAAGAAATTCTTCCCTGTGAGGGTGGTGAGGCACTGGAACAGGTTGCCCAGAGAAACTGTGGGTGCCCCATCCCTGGCAGTGTTCAAGGCCAGGCTGGATGGGGCTTTGAGCAACTTTGTCTCATGGAGGGTGTCCCTGCCCATGGCAGGGTATTGGAACTAAATGATCTTTAAGGCGCTTTCCAACCTGAACCATTCTACGATTCTATGACTCAATGAAAGCCTGGAGCAAGGCCTGAATTTCTTTTTATGAGTCTAAAATTAAATATCTAATGATATAACACTAGGCTACATTCACTTCATAAATGAACCACTAATATCACATCAGTATATGCATACCAGACAAAATCCCAACAGAACCCCTCAGTGGAACTATGGGTAGTAATCAAAATTCCCATAAATGAAACTCACTCAGCGTTTTCTTAATTCATACCAGGTCCTCAGAACACTCTGAAATTTAAATGCTTTAATCACAGGCTGCACTGTAGTTCTCTAATAAGTGTTCATGGAACATGCTGCTCTGCAATAGGACACATCCTACAATGGCTCATAATATGAGTGGGAAGGTAACAGACACATTTAATAGCACAAATTAACTTGATGGTAATGAGGAAGCCTCTATCTCAGTGATATCACAAATTAAATTATCTGCTACCTCACTAGTGAAGAACAATAAATCAGAAAGCTACACAATTGCTTACAAATAAAATAGTACAAGATAAGTTTAAAGATGTCTGTCTTGGAATCTCTTTGGCATAGCAGCATTCACTCCCTCAACTCTGATACTATTTTTTGTAGGTGAACTGGATCTTCAGCATTATCTTAATTAAGCTTTTAAAATTTAATTTCCTTTTTCAAAGTAGAGTATCTTGCGCACTACACAGCATGTTTTCATTAACAATGCAGCAGCTTCAACAGACCACTTTCAAGATGAACAGAAAACAACAACAAAAAGAGCTCTAGCAGCCAGTGGCCATGTGAGGGAGGGAGTGCAACACAAGGCTTTCGACAGTCACCCTGAAACATGATAGATTCCCCAAAGGAAGTCAGTCATTAATGATTAAGCTGCAAACTGTGTTTTAAGAGCACATAGTTTATTTAAATTAAACTTCAAGTTTTAGGAAAATGTTAAAGACTGCAAATGCTTGTATCAAGAGTTCTTTTCAGGTTTTCTTCTGACATTTTAAGATTTAACTGAAATTAGACCCTGTTGTTTTTTGACTTTGAAAACAATTGAAGAGACTAGCAGATTATTTTCCAGGAATTGGTTTCAACAGAACAGGGTTAACAATTGTAGTTCATTCAAAGAGATTCCAAGACCACTCTTGGTAGTTCAGTAATTAATCATGTTAACTGCAGATGCAATACCCTTACTCGGCACTTGTTAGAACTGCCAATTCAAAAATATTCAAGACAATGAATGATCCAAACAGGAAAAGTACGATGAATTTTTAAAAACTTTTATAAACTGCAATGAATCTTTGCTGTCAACCAAGACTGTAAAATACAGAAATATTAGTCTTTTTCTTTTTTTTCTCCATACTTTCCATGTGATTCTGGACCTTCCACTTAAATACAGAGGGTATAGTATCCCATGAATCACAACTGTGAGATAAAGATGAACCAGCAGCAACTGATTAAAATTTCACAGCTCACAGAGTACAACACCACTGATGTACTTTGAACAATTACAGATAAGATTTGTGTCTACCATATGCTGGTGTTTTAGTTTATGCACTTAACTGCAAAAGAACATATAATCTGTTAACATGCTACTGTAACCAAGTACGTAAGTGCAAAACAGTTAGACTAGCAATCTTTTGGCAAGTAGATAATATAAAACCACTGCTAATGGTCTGCCAATCCTCTGTTAGTACAAGTGATGTTAGAATAAAGATACAGTTAGAATAAAGATACAAAATAATGCAGGCCTGAGCACTTCCAGTCAACAAGGTAAGCCTAACAACAATAGCAGATTGAAGAGTAGCAGTACATTCTCTTCAGTTAGGGTTTTCAAGATTTACTGGAGAAATAATGTTTTAGCAGTCCTAGTCACTTGAAGCATCAAAATAAATACATATAAATGTATCCAGTCAGAGCAAGTATGCTGACAGGGTAAAAACTCAATAAATAAGGAAATCAACTAACACGTAGTTCACAATGCTTTCTAAGATAAAAAGAAAAAGGTAATGACCTTAGCAGCCGTCGATAACTTCACACAATGGTGCTGGACAAAACTGTTTGGCTGTAATTTAGGGAAGATTAGCGTTCTGTTAGATGCACTAGAGTCAAAATAATACACTTCTTACAAATAGTCCATACTTTTCTTTCCCTGCTTAGTAGGAAGATTCCTGCAATGGTACTGATTTTATGGAGCCATATTTCTTTCTACATGAACAGCAAGAGACATGATCTTAAATACTGGAGTTGTTTTGAGAAAGTTCTTTCTTGTTTAATAAGGACAATGAAACAATTCACACATTGTTTCTGCTGGAAAGAAAAGCTATTTTGCAATAACTACTTTGTAAAATAATGAAACTAAGTGAACACTGGAAGACCATGACAAAATATATTTGGTTGAATCATGTCTGGTAAATTTTGAAAGTCGAACAAAAGTGTTTTACGGATAGATCACTCAAATAGTAGCATTTAAATGAAAGTTAAACTATATTCAAGTATCCTGTATTAAAATTGACATCATTATAATTTTCCAATCATTGAATTAATTAAAATATTGCATTCTCTAGTAATTTAAAGATTTATGAAGATCACACACAGAAAGCAAGACAAGAAGGGAAAGCATTCATTTATCCAAAGTATTTAGTATTTGTAACATATCCCCAATGTCAAGTAGAAACAAAAGATGTTCCAAATATCCAGATAATTCTGAAAGTCATTTTAAATTCAGTAACAAGTAGTTGACACTTTTTGACATATACTTATAAATGACATTTATAGCATAAGACACAGTAAAACACCCAATGATGAATCTAGAACAGTAAGTTTATAAAGACAGCAGTCTGTCAATTGATAAATCATTTACTTTACAACATAGTTTGTTGCAAGTCATTTTTCTGTGTTTGTAATTATTGAAGGTGAGAACAATTCCAAACTATTTAGTCATGCTCTTAATCAAAAGAGATTTCCATATTCTATGATCTAATTTCAATGACATAAAACACCTTTCACTGTTTTGTGCAACCATAGAACTGTAGTTGATCCTTATTTCTACTAGATTTGGTTTCAGACATATTCCTAGATGCGATATGGACAACTGAATCAGAAGTACTAAAGATGTTGGTCTTCTGTGAATGATGATGATTGATTAAAGACTTGCCAACGCTGACAGTTGAGTGTTAGAACACTTGAATAAAATATAGGTTTTTCAATATCTTGTAGAAAATGACCTTCATAGACTGTGTTACACTATCCGCAACATCTGACTGGGAAGATGAGTATTCTATCCCAGTCATTAAAGAAATAGCTTCACAACCCAAGCAGCACTTGAAATAAAGAACAGGAAGAGATAGGAGAATGGGACAAAGGGCTTAAAAGTGAACCTGAAAATACTTCTTTAAAAGTATTCTTTGCCACATAATGGAATGAGTGCCTCAAGCAGAGATGTCAAGGGTATAGCCATCATAGGAACTATTTCATTTTATTGTCAAAGAGAAAGTTGGAGGAAAAGAACTTAATGAAAAAAACCTGCTGAAAAAACATGAGCAAGTATAAATGGAATATCAAAAAGCTACACCAGAAAACAAAGCTGAGATTCAATCAGTTCAGAAGCTATTAGCATAAATCTCTTTCTTTCCTCCAAATGCGATGAAAAGAAAACTTTTCAGCTATGGTCTGTAATGAAGCTACCCTGTTACACCAATTCTAAGAATTTAAGATGTAGATTCTAAAACTGCCCAGTGATTAAGAGGAAATAGTAAGAAATCTTTCAACATATTACTAGGAAAAAAAATTGTCATGGGAGAAAGCCTTACCACCTGATTCCATAGACCTCTTCCTTTATTGCATTTCAGGTTCAATATTAAAGCACATTCTGTTTCAGCTTGTTTTATTTTTCCCACAGTAGAATTAGCCAAGAAAGGAATAACTTCTCCAATTGAGTGAATGAACAAATTGTTGAGACTCATTTTTACTTTTAATTAGAATAAGAAAGCTAGGAGCACAAATGTTCTGTTGCAGAAGCTGACTTTGTGTGAGGACAGTGGAAGCAATGCTGTTCAACACCAAATCTTCATGAATCTAAAGCTCAGCCAAATTATGTGGGTAACATTACTACTGTTCCTTTTGGTACTACTTTAAGGAAATAACCGAGATGCCTTTGGTGTGATGACAGGTCCTGATCAAAGAAGAAACTGATAACCTGTAAGATTGAGATCAAAGGCTCAGAGATATGGAAGTAATTTGCCCTCTGGACCATACAGCAAGACTTTACTTGCCATTCCATAGTATTCCAGGATACTGTGGAAAGACAGGTACAACTTGGGCTTTCTTGTAAACCAACATATAAGGGGTGCCTAGTATCTTCAGTGAAGTCTGCTGCTTCCCAGTGAATTCTAACCTGCAATTATAATTTTTACTTTCTAGCATAACATTCTCATTGGCTGTGTTGCCCACTCTGGTATCACTCTTAGATTCATATAGACAGTAAGCTCACAGGTAAAAGTATCAAGATTACACCTTGCTCTGCACAGCAAGGTAAGCAAAAAAAATTGTAAATCCATAAATCCACCCATATTCTAGCCCCCTGAGTTTAGATTACAGATACAGATTTATGAAGTCCTCTCATCCAAAGGTATGGCCTCAATTTTGCATCTTTATTTTTATGTGTAATCTTATTCCATTTATATAATTTGACACAGGAAGGTATGCTGATTGTCTATCATCATGGGCCTGTTTACAGAAGAAAAGGCAGGACATAGGATACAATTATAATTTCTTCTATAGCTGCCCACCTCCTCCTCCCCCATCGACACACATGCAATTTAAAGCCATTATTGTTTATTTCCCTCAAAAATTATCTGATAAGGCAAAATCTCCATGACCTTGGTGAGTCAGTGTTACTCAAACACAGGCTAGTAAGATGAGTTCACACCAGTACTATTTCTTTCCAAACAAATAGTTATAATTTGCCAAAAACCTTTAACATCCACACAGTTATACAGGCATTGAGTCTATAACTTCCTTTTAACATTTCTTAGGTAAACCAGCAAAATATAAAACCCTGCTGCTACTCTGAAGAACAGTTAAGTATAGGCCAAGAACAAAGCAATTGTGCTTTCAAGGCTGTGCACAGTCCCCTCGTGTGCACTGATTGCTAGAGCCTGTCATCTCCTGTTGCTATGAGAAAGAGAATGCACGGCAAAGAAAATCATGCAAGCCAGCTATAATACACAGGTTTTTGTCTAATAGGTTGTGATATTCTGTCTAAAGTGGAATGGACCATGACAATGAGAACACATGCACATCTGTTAATGTCCACATGTGTTATTGGTAATTTAACGTGCTTCAAAATCTCAGGAAACTACATGTTTGTGATGGCTGACTGTGAAGTCAGATTTTCTAATTTAAATAGTACAGATCAAAGAGTGATTTTAAGAGACTTTTTCATATTTTTAAAGAAGTTTTCATTCCAAATCATTTTTGAATCATGGACTGACACTTACAACAAACCCTTGTAATCTAGTTTGCTACCATAAGGAAGACTTCAATATTTTACAATGTTGTCAGATTACTTGATTGCAATATACACAATAGATCATAAGTTTAGCCTTAAAACTTAAATGGCAGGTGACTACCTTCCCAAAGAGACTCCCTTATGCCTTCAGACTTTTGTTTTTATAACTCAAATGCAGGGTAAACTCAAATTAATTATTGATTCTTTTCCAGGTAACAAAACAGAAAGCTATACTCCCCTTGAGTCCTCAGTGGCCAACCAAAGAATTTCTTACTAAGTCAATTAGCAATATAAACTCCACCCAGATGAATGAATTTAAGTGCATAGTGTGATCATTAACTTTAGTATGCCACCCTGTCTTATTTTTAAGCTTCCCACTAATCTGTTGCTAATAGATACAGGTGCCAGAATTATTGCCTGCAAAGGTTTTTCCCTAGAATGGAAATAATTTGTGCTACCATCATTTACCACTCATGTTTCCAAGATTTCTCTTATACTAACATGTGGAAGATATTTTGTACCTCCATGCAGGGAAGTGCCACTGCTTCTGGTTGTCTGCTTGTTCCCATCTGTGTACTTGCAGCCAGGCAGGTCAAGCTGGCTCCCTTCAGAGCCCTGTTGTTTACATAATATTTTGTGACACAGTAGAGGATCCTGAATTTTGCAAAGCTGTTGCTCAACTACATACCCCATGGCGTCCTCTAGAGGAAATTCTCTTTCCTCCACACTAACTTGTCAAAACGCAGAACTTACAGCCAGTGTGAAAGGCCCATGCATATGTTGCAAGTACTTTGATAAAGGTTTGATTAAAATAAATCGTGAGATAGGCATGTGAAATTTGTAACATAGTTATAGAGATTTAGGAACATTACAAAATGTGCTAAGCGTAA
>JANZLQ010000040.1:11392111-11418879 GCA_026212715.1 Elanus axillaris
ACTAATGGATATGTATGACATTTCTCGGTAATTTAATGAATATGTATAACAGGTGTGTATTTAACCTGCACAGTTAGACTAGCCAGGTGCACAGGATAGGTGGAGCGATCCCCCCCCGGCTGCCAAGCGCTGCAATAAAGGAGTGTCTGCTTCTTAACTTCTCATTGCTGTTAAGGAGTTTATTCCGGATTTCGGCAACACATAGCCTTGCCTAGAGGGACCTGATAGCTGGTGACACTATGCCACAGGGAGACTGATGAAGATATCAACCTTGAATGATGTGACTTCGAGTGCTAGCAAAGAACTGCACAACTGAAGCACTCTGGGAGACTGCTCTCTCTTGAAGGCAGTATCTTGCAGAGTCCCGCTGTTCATGGCTGCTTTACCTTTGTCACAAGATGAAGCTTCCAGAACTTCTCCCCTATCTAAGGCATTGTCCCAGGATAGTGCCTTACAGCTCTCTGTCCTCAAAACACAATCTAATACTAATTCATTAAGATCAGACATTTAATGTGGCCTTGTGACTCACCATAACCCACTTCAATTAACTTGTTATTTTCACATCCTTGATGGTTTTGGTACAAGCAGACAATATTCTCTGGATACATTCCTTTCCTCAAGTTTTGCCACACACGCCTGTTAGCTACTTCTTTGTATTACTAATGAGTCTAAACAACACCTTGAGGCGAATCTTGATTAGCATGTTAATTAGGAAATTCCTAGCAGGCACTTTGGGTGACAGCTTACTCCCAAACACCAACAATAAAACGTGTTCAGATTGAGACATCAGGTTGAATTATAAAGATGGACATACTGGAAATGCTTGTCAAACAAATCAATCTCCTCTATTCCCAATCCCATTCCCCAGCTTCTGTAGTGCAAACCCTTAAAAAGCAAATGCTTGCACAAAACTAGCCAGGCACTGGCGGCTCAAGCAGCCTCCTGTGACTCTGTTGGTCTTTCTCTTCCTTTTCTTTACTGTACACACAAACACAGATACGGGACTGAGAGCTATGGAGAACAAGACCAGCTTACTCTCTGAGCACTTCCTTGCTAGCTGAGACCTGATCTAGCCTGCAGCTCATAGAAGGCTATGGGAATATTTCCAATGATTGTTGCAGGCTCTGAGTAATGCCCAAAAGGTCAGATTATGAAGCACACTCTGTTCTTCTGCTGTACAAGACAATATCCTTTCTTCATTCAACTCCCAGCTATGTAAAGCCTGTGCTAACCACTTTTCCCCACATCTCGTTGCACCACACCAGTGACATACCTGACAGTGAAAGATATCTGGAACAAATCAATACAAAGCCCTGACCTCTGAACATTGGTTTAAATGAACAAGATGATCAGATATGACCTCTTACACAGAAATATTCCTCTCTTCTCCTTTCCCCTTCTTCTGCCAAAACAAACATAGGGACAAAAATTAATCTAACCCATACTGGTTTCAGTACTCTTTATTAAGCCTTAAAAAAAAAATATATCCGCTTTTACTATTTCTCACACTTCTGTCCTGGAGCTGAGGTTCATTCAGTACACATTTACTACACAAGCAACAGTGATGAAACACAGTTGCAATAAGAACTAGTCTCCAGCTGAGTGAAAAATGCTAATTTTTTATTGTACATAGGTTAGTGAGGAAGGGAAAATGCCCATCATTGGTCTCAGTTGAATTATTATTCTTTTCAGTAAGATTTTTTTAATATGGATGAATTCTCAAAGCATCCCAGTTCTCTCACATAATTTCCCATTGAGCAGTGCTTTAATCTGGTATTAGTCTCAGTATTTTCAATGGGGTTACACGAAGTACAAGGACTTTTGCAGATAACTACGCACTAAGATTAGGCAAAGTCTGAGTGATACTATCCCAGGTGTCTACCCTAATCCATAAAGGAAAGTTTCTACCCTGGAAACAATGCCACGTTTGTCAGTGGTGTATTAAAAAAGGATTTAATTAAACTAGGGCTGGACTGCTATTTATATCACATATTGGACTGTGAATTGTGGCAGCTGAAAAGAGAAACAGCACCCATCCTACCATTTCTACTCCAAGGATGGTAATCCCCAACAGGTTGTAACTCTGCAAACATTGCCAAAATCTGAGCTTACCCTCCAGAGCTCCAGGACATTACTCACTACCACTTCACAAGGGGAGTTTCTACTCATTTATCCTAAGCCACCCGGAGTATGGACAGCTCCTACAAATCAGCGGCCCTTCTATACCTCCATCCCCCTCCACAAGAGATATCTTGCATGGCCAGCTTTGACTAGGCATTAACGTTTAGGAGGCTATTGTTAAGCAAGATCCTATCCTTGGTGTGCCAGAATCTAGCTGGGTTTAGCAGAGAAGGGATGAAATCAGTAAAACCCAAGGTCTTCTCTCATGGTTTGGAACCATTCTTTTCACTGCCTGCCTTTTGATCACTTTTCCTTTCACTAACCTTGTTGTGGATTAGGTCACCTTCAGCACAAAATTAACTATGTCAACTTTAACTCACCATTGTAGAAGACAGAAGTACATTCGGGCCTAGAAATGTCTTGCAGTAAAATGCTGCTACAAAAGGGTATTCTCTGCTGCTGTCTAGCTCAGTCCATAATTTATTCTAGGGGCAATAAGTTATTTGACACAAAGATAGGGGAACACATACAGATGCAGAAGATTTATGCCCAGGCAAGTGAGGTTATTAAAAAGGAAGAAAAGAAATGCTAATTTTCAGTCTCAAGGTTTGAGATGGGGATTGAGCTACTGGTTCTGTCACTAATTCAAATCCTCTGGTAAATAAAAGCATCGGGTAAGACCATTTGTAAAATTTGGACTCTTCTTGTTTATGTTACTCATGGTTGGAGAAGGCTGAAAAGGTCACATTCTGGAGGCTTATTCCTAAGTTTGGAGACTTGATACGTTGATGAAAAAAATGAAAGGCATCAATAAGAGAGGCACAATAAGACAACAAAGGTGGGAGAGAGGGAGGGAATTAAGTGAGCAGATATTTCACACTCGCCAAGACAAAGTGGAAAGAAAGAATATGAAGCAGTGAAAAAAATAAGTTCCATAACAGCTGCTTTGCCAAGAGTGAGCTATTTAGAAAAGTAAGTGTGAAAAGATGGAAAAGTTGGTCCTGAAGTCTATAGCAGATTTCTCAGCATCACAGAAAGATGGTCCCACAAACCAAAAGCAGGTCATTCAAAATTCCTCAGAGGAGGAACTGGATTTAAGAAATTGTAGTACTACTGCTCATTATGTGTAGAAGTGGTATCCCTTACATAGATGCATGCAGTAAGATATTTATCTGGAGAGACATAAAGTTTATGGAAAGTTTAGAAGTCTGGGGAAAAAAAAACACAAAGAAAAATGCAACGGTTCTATTTCTATCAGATTAAGAGAAAGAGGAAAGAAACTGAATTATAACTATATCTATATCGGTTATTTTTCTCTTTGAAAGTATGATTTAGTTACTTTTTTTGAGTGAAAAATGTGTTATGCATAATTTATTTATGAAACAGAAATTACTGCTGGGCAAGTTTATGTAATAAATACTTATATGTTATTTATTTTAGAATAATGACAAATATATACAATATTTGAGGTGAAGCTGTTCTGCATATTAAGGTACTTACATTTACTGTTTGCCTGTAGACACCTGTAAAGTAAGAAAAACCAAAACAGTGGAAATACAAAACATCAATATTATTGACTTTTTAGAAGAAAGGTATTTACACACTGCTTCCTAGCCCTACCCTATATTAAAAACAGAGTGCTTTAATGCAGATGCAGAAGAAAAGTATGTTTTGTAGAGGTAAAACCTGGAAAATGAATGTAATATTCCTATGTATTCATTGAAAAGTAACTCCAGGGGATAGAGATATACATAGAATATAGGCATTATACCAGTATCCTGGTATAAAGTTGAAATAAAATCATATAATCTGAAATAATAATTAATTTTAGAATGCATCTGGAAGAATTTAAGTGTAGCAGTAATATAATTTTCAACACTGAGGATTCTTCCAGTACTTGTTCAAAGTATTTCACAAAAAAATCATTTTTTTCTCCCTCCACAGCTCCCCAGATTTTCCAGTTTTCCTTATTTTTCCTCAAGGGAAAGAATATAACAAACAAAACCAAAAGAACAGACATTTTCTCCTCTACCATCAAAGCCTGACAAACGTGCATGATAAAATGAGAAATATGGGGTTTACCCTTGAAGTTTCTTAGTGTTTTCTTGATCTCAGACCTCTTTACAAAGTGTGGATTGAGTACTTTTTTCAGTTTGCTAATTTTTTGCCTTTCATAAACTTGATTGGAAACTACGACAAAAAGGCAGATGGAATAATGGCTTGCTTGAAGTCAAGGGAAAAGAGTGGAACCTAAATTTCACCCAGGCTATTCATTCATTTATGTGTTACAATTCTTAATAAAGTGGTTTTATTCAAGTTGTGCTTCACACACTCTTTCTAAGAGCAGCCTATTAGTATCAAACTGTAATAGCATCAGATTAGGTGATGTGAGCATTCAGGCCCTGAAGCCAAATATTTTTGCATTCTGGCAAAAGTGCATGCATAGTATGAATCGTGCAGTCCCAACACAGGTTAGTAATTATGGTTTTATCTATTTTGTTATACTGTTTTACTAAGGAGAGAAAGGCAAGATAAAGTCCTTGGTATGTATCACTCAGAATCACAAAGCATTTAGGCGACTGCATCCCTGTCAATGAGATGTAGGCTTTTAATGTGTTTGTGACTGTAAAACAGCATAAGTAAGGAGACTATCTGGATATTGGTTTGATTTCCCAGAAAACATACAGTATATATTAGTTTCAAAAGCTACTTGGGTCTAATCCAAACCCCAATGAAACAAGCAGAAAGCCTCCTACTGGCTTCAGTAGGCTTTGGTAAAGGATAGCGTTGCCTCCAGCCTGATTTCCTGTTGAGAGTGTAGTGGATTATCCAGTAATTTAGGATTCCTGAAGATTTCAGTATTAGATTTACAAACATAGAAACATGAGGCTGAGAACACTGCCATCACCAACTCAGAGTGGGGATTATTATTCCTTAATGTAAGAATCTCAAAAACAGTCTCCTTTCACCAATAAATGAAATATAAATGAATATAAATTAAAATATAACTATAAATTATAAATTAAATAGATGAAAAATAGATTTCATACTTAAAAGATGCCAGTGAAAGAATTATGGTAGCACTTTACATACACAGTAGCAGAGAGCTGCTGCTTCTTTAGACACAGTGTCCTCATTTGCTTTTAATTAGTAAAGGGACGAGGGAAAAATTCTGATTCCATGACAGCATTAGATTATGCATAAAGACAATCACAACATGTATTTATCAAATTATATTTTAATTTACAGCCAGTAACTTGCAGTTATTTGAATATACCCCTAAGTAGTGTACAATATCAAATAACTGTCTTTCAGTATAAGTGATACTGTGTTATTGTGATGAAATATCTCACTGAAAATGTTGAGGCTGGATTGAAAATTGCAGACTTACTTAAAAGTTTAAAAAGGTATTTGTTTTATCTGAACTTTGAATTTGTTTTAATGCCTAGTGCATAAACAGCCTTGCTGAAAATCTGTAATAAAAAATATACTTTAATTATTGCTGTAGCCATTAGTGGTCCTATACAATGAAATATTGGCAATGTCCTTGGCTTTGTTCTGCAGATAATTTAAGAATTATCCTTTATGTTGGTGCAGACCAACTACAAAAGACTACTGAAGTTCTCTCCTTGTTGGCATATGTTCTTTGTTCTGTTCTCCATAATTACTATGCCTCTAGTATACACTTGAATACACTACAGGCAAGAATAGAAAACATAAAATATTTAATAGTAAACCTTCAAGGTGAATACTTACACATGGATATACATACCTCCCCTACTTCTTATTAAAAGCTTGTACCTACATTGTTATTTTAGACTGAGCACCCTACGAAAGAACCTTTCCTTATATCTTAGCAATGTTACAGGGACCATAAGCCAAAAAACCCATGACACAAACATTAAAGTTACTTTCCAATTTCAACCTTACCCAGAGCAGATGGAGCAGAAAATCATACTTCCCATGTGGGGGTCACTTGCCTGTCATTGAAAGGCAGCACAATATTCTAGCA
Organism: Elanus axillaris; assembly: GCA_026212715.1. Classification (NCBI taxonomy): domain Eukaryota; kingdom Metazoa; phylum Chordata; class Aves; order Accipitriformes; family Accipitridae; genus Elanus; species Elanus axillaris. Next base: position 11,398,245 of record JANZLQ010000040.1, read on the forward strand.
ATCTTCAGATAGCATTTGTCTCCCAGGATATTGTAAGCTACTAACAATGATTAAGAAGCCCCCAACTATATATAATCTATGCCAAGGTTGATACAAAACCAGCTGCCCATTCAGAGCCAAAAATGATGGTTTTGAGGCCCTGGTGTTTGTTCTGCCCAGAAGATACTGAATGGAGATCTATTAATTACAGCTCATATTTATGCCAGTGTTCTTCCCAGTTGGAATAACATTCAGTGCATTTCTCTTCACACAGAACACAACAGTTTTTAATAGACTAGAGGGAAAGATACCGCAAGAAAATGTAATTTACTTACCATTCTGCTCCTCCTGCACTTCGGTTTTAAAAAACATTCTCCAGGAAAAAAACCTGTAGAGTGCATATATCCCAGCAGGCTCACGATGGACTCCCTTGGTCTTATCAATGCAGAGGTACAAAGAAGCTGTTCTATTACAATACCCACTGCTTAGTTTTCACTCCAGTCTGCTCCTTTTCCATTTTTACTTTAACATGTATATTTAAACTCAAGCCAGAATAAGAGAAAAAATTACTCAGTGTCTTTCCAGAAGGAACTCGAATACTATGATTTTGTGACAGGGTTATTTGCTTTTGGGGTTTGTTTTTTTTTGTTTCAGCTTTTTCCACTAGCATTTTCCTATTGATTTGAACAAGCAACCAGCCACAAGCTACCTCACCCAACAAGAACACTCATCAGACATCACCAAACCCCCCAAAATTCAAATATTCCTTTCCTCTATATTGTTCTGGCTTCTACATGAATGCATGTTTAATCTGATTCCAAACCATAAAACTCCTTGTATTTCAGCGTTTTCAAACTTCTCTCACTATAACCAAAGCCATGTTATGCTTTCTTTATCAGGAAAACAGACTCTTCCTCTCAGCCAAAGTTCAAATCCTCTATCTTCAGCTGTCACTCAAGTAGCTGCCCTCTAAAACTCATGACTCCTGTCATTCAAACAGTCTGGGGGGCAGAACATCCTCGATGCTGCTCTCTTGACCCTTGTAAAGCCAGCGGCAGTGTTTCTCAGCACAAGAGATTAACCTGCTACTCATGCTCCTTTCTGCCTCCGGCTGCATCTAACTTCTTGTCTCCAGTATGAAATAAATCTGTAGTCACTGCAAAACTGTGTCAGTCAGCTGCTAGAATTTACCCCCTCCTCCCCCAGAAAGCAAAGTGGTTTGGATCTGAATTCATTTTTACTTGAATTACTGAAGTTGAAGGGGACAAGCTTGGATATCCAACTTCATTCCCACTTAGGCATTCATTGCAATAAGCTCAGCTTCCAAATCAACGACCTTGGCACTCCTGGGGAATGAAATGAAGTTATCACAGTCACTGTCTGTGCCAAGAGTGCAGTGACAATCGCTTCCACACTGTGGAGTATGGGTGCATCTGGGTAGCAAATTGCGATGCTATTCTCAAGTTATCTGCAATATTGTAATGAAAATGCCAATAAATCTATTTTCTAAGTTACAGCTGCCTTAAGTAGCAGGGAAGTTGTGGTAGAGAAAAAGCTAATTAAGCAAGTATCGGAGACATCTTTTACTTCCTCCCAAATTAATGCTCCATTGAGGAACTGGAATTGCTCTTAGGCTGGAATGATAACAGCATGCACATGTTCAGGAGAGCATAAGTGATAATATGAAATGCAGAACAATAGAAAACACAGGTTTAAATGATAATCAGCCTTAAATATAATATTTTATTTTCAAAATATAAATACCAAGATAAATACCATATCTTCTTCATCAAAACAAGCTGTAGCCTTAAATGTAGAGGATTTTTTTTCCTCAGACCATCCAGAGGCAGGTCAAATGGAGTAAGACATGTGTGAATAACAGTTTTGCTTCCTTATGATTTTCACACGCAGAAACTGACAGGATGACTATACACATGCTTGACATCCTACCAGTGTTTGTCATTTTATCCTGTAACAAATCTTTGACACATAGCACCCCAAGTAGCAGTGTTTTCACAAAAGATGACTTGGTTATCATGGTACCATGAGAGCTTTCCATAAAAATGAAACTTGAATAAGATATGGTGGGGATGCACCAGCCCAGGAGACCTACCCCATGAAACTGTTTTCCTTCACATTTGTCAGACTGGAGAGACTTGTGTGCCATTTGTTCACAGTCCACTAAACATTTATAATTTTTCATGGCAAGGTGAATGCTTTCAGTATAGAGGCTAACATTGCTGGGTAAGATAGACTACATAAATCTCTTGTAGATGGATAGCTTTAACCTATCATCAAATTCTGTGATTTTTACACAAGGAATAAGGAAAGTACTTTCTGGCCTGAAACATGCTTGATGCGAAGATCCAAGCACATTCAAATCAGAACTGGCTTCCATGGGTTTTGTGGAGACATGCAGATCAACCCTAGCCTGCATGGAAATATTTCTTACAAACTCTTGATCAAAACTGAATCCACAGGTTTCACTTACCTTTAAAATTCCCCATACTGAATATTTCCTTTCTGTTAATTCTTTACCATGAAGAAGGGGATTAATCTATATCAACTATTACCTAATTATTTTGATTAGATTCTGAAAGTCAGGAAAATCTCATATAAGACACAAAAAGATGGCCAAAAAAGATCTGCATGTTCTGTAGAGAGCTGGTAATAAAGGTTATGAAGGCTAAAGCTCTGACGCCCTAACATTTTTCATATTCATTAAAAATAATTTAGGCATGTGCCTGCTATACCTCACACCAAGGCAACATAACAGTATGCATAATCTTCTAGTAGCAAGATTAGCATTCAAAACACAAGATTAGCTTTCAAAACACAAGACTGACACAAGACTAGCATCTGAAATATCTTTGAACAAAGAAGAAGATCCTGATCAACTCCTGTTAATATAGGATAGATAAATGCTAAGCTGTCCTGCCATTTTTTTCACATGTAGGTCTCATTTTCTTCCTCATAGAACAGAATGGTTTCCAATGCAATATCCTAACAGTATGTTTTTATACATTTGGTAAGCATATGTGAACGTTAGGATCTCTGCAGCAAAGAAGGGAAATATTGAAATGAGTATTGAAATGAATGACAGGTGTCTACCCATGAACCTATCCTATGTTCAGAGATACTTAGTGCAGGAAGGGTGGCTGCCAAATCCAGAACCTCTGTAATCAGTGTTTGGTACTTTCTACAGTGCACGGATGAGCTCTATCTGCAGAGACAGCTGCCTTCCAGTCCTTCTTATCTTCCAGAAAAAGGGATGTCATCAGGACAGACTTTCTCATTGATACATTTCAGGCTAGACAATGTGGCCTGAAAGCTTTTACTAAATGCAAATGTAAAGCTCAGGAGCTTGGATCACACTAGCATGGATGTCAATAAAAATGTAAGCAAAAAAAGATATTTTTTTTTTTCTTTTTACACTCTTAATGTCTCAACTAACCACTAAGCTAACCATCATTGTACAACACACTGAGGAAACTTCCCAGTGTAAAGGCACTTGGTTCAACCCATTCAGGCTAGTTGCACAGTTGGCAGAAAAGCCTGCGAAGATCATGCAGTGCATACTGTGCTGGTGATGAGGCTACATGCTCCTCAACAAAGTGTTGGGAAGTTCATATATAAGAGTGTACTTTCCATTATTTAATACACTAGGCAGTACTTTCATTGTTTTTCACCCAAATTATAGCTAGGTGAAATGAACTGGACTCATGTACTAAGAACATTTATGTTCCTGTTTCACTGTGCTACTCTCTGGACAATGCACATATTGCAAATTGGACATGCATGTTCACACATGGAGAAGCAGGATTGAAACTCCTTTCAAACACTAGCAGGGGGGACTTTTTACATACAGATCACAGACATTAATGGGTAGCGAGTCCTACAATCTAGCCTCTCCTAATAATAAAACTGGTGTTACTGCATTCCTTTTATATGATGAGAACATACATGAAATCAGCATGTTCAAGATGGCTTTCCTGTGCCTATAATATTACAGGCATTTGAGAACATAAATAAGAAACTGTTTTCTGAATTATTAATCTCCACTCCCTATGGCATTACATGACAGAGAAAAATATTCTTAAAACTTAGTGACTGTGAATGATTCACTTAAACCACTGCAGAGCCAAAAGTAACAAAGAGCAAATCACTTTCCAGCCAACGTACCACAGTATCATTGCTTGAGGAACAGAAACCAGCAGGAACACTGCAAAGACAGAAAGGGTAGCAGCCTCATCCTTCCAAGCCCAGCTTTCCTACAGGCAGGGAGACCGATACCACTTTTCTTCTGCTCTCTGTGAAACCAGATTAGTACTCTCCAGAGCTGAAATTGCTAGAAAAGGGAAGACTACTCACTAAATGACATGCAGGAGCTGAAACGCTTTGCTGATGTCAGGCAGTGCAGAAGCTCGGCCGAAGAAAGCTCTGAACCTCTGCTCTAATATTTCATTAGAACATAAAGTAAACAAACTTCCAAGGTAGCAAATGCTCTGACTTGACAGCTCAGATTAAAAAAGATAAAACCAGTCTCTCTGCTCATGTCCTCACTGGGCAAACCTTCCCCAGGCCTGCTCTTAGATCAAGTAGCTTTCAGTGCCACCTCTGGAGACAACAGCTTTGTGCAATATCGCAGGATCTCTATAAAAATCTCTTTTCTTCCTGCCCTGAGGGGCCTGGCAGCATGTCTGCTTCTGACTCTCCTCAACAGTATCCTCGTTTGCCCTTCTGCTACAGGGCCTGTGCTGAGTGAATCAGTCCAAAACAAGCTGTGCTTATGCACCAGAATATTTCCTGTGTGGGATGCACGTTTGGGGAAGGCATAATCTTAAAGATATGGCCTGAACCAGAGTGCTGGCTAAGCCCAAGTGAAGGACACAGACAGTCCTCCTTCTGCTTTCTTATGCCTTAAAAACCAACCAACCAACCAAACACTCCCCCCACCCCAACACTAGAAAAAAACAGAATGGATGGTGTCTACCAGATCTGCTCATATCAATACTAAATGCCATTTAGGACCTTGAGATTTTTGATGCTCTGCATTCTGTCTGGGCTCTTCTCTTGCCAGCACAGTAAGCTTAATTGGCACACTATTTCATGCCAGGGGCCATGCTGCTAATCCACAAGAATGTGGTAAAGGCAACAGAGTTAAGTTCTAACACTACAAGCAGCAGCTTGTATGCATTAGACAATTTACAGCCAATGTTGTCTGAGCGAAGGCTCATTTCTCATAGACCTGTGGCACAGTCCTATTGCAGCAGGGGGCAAGCCATCCTACTGGATATAGTCACATATGATCAGAGCAGTGCATAACTTAGTATAGACATACACAAGGACTTAGATACCAGATAGTTCTTTAACACTGGACGATAATTTTAGTTGTCTCTTATCACTGTTGTGAAATTCTTCTGTAAAGACAGAGGCCACTGTGGTGGTGGGAATCATGCCACACAGATGCTGGTCTATGCTGTTTCAAGCCTTTTGTTGGTCTTTAATGTGCCTTTGCTCCTCCACATGCTGCAGAAGAGAAATGAACAGCTGGTGATTGTCTCCAAGTTTATATCTAGCTTTTATTTAAAAATTTCACAGTGCCTCAAATCTTCCCAGCAGACTGAAACACAGGATGAAAAGCTTTACTTACAATACACATTCCTCCTATGCTTCTGTACCTGGCATTCTGAGTGCAGGTTGCTGGATTCCCTCTCTCCAACTTTATTCCTCAGTGTCCTCGCTTTCTTGCTAGATGCATTTAGAAAGCATCCAAGTGGACCACTAACAGATGGCCTGCTGTGACTTCAGGCACCTGTTGAGCCAGGTGTTGCCATATTGAAGCTATTACAGATAATTCAATCCATGTTATGATGCTTTTTGAGATGCTAATGATCACTCTGACTTAAAGTACAGCAGCATGAAGTTTTTAAAAGCCATATGCTATCACTGTTATATAGATAAGGCCAACTATTCAGATTGCTGTAAATAAGCATACCCCAAAGGAAAGCAATAGAATAAGATGATTTGCATTAGTATGACCCATAGTCTGCAAGTAGATCTTTTACACCGCAATTTATTCCTGATGAATATAAAATTAATCTGTGGAAGTGGCTGCTCTTATCTCCTGAAGTTTCATTTGACTACAAGAGGGAGCCCCCAGCTATTAGACAGCTCTATAAAATCTGCTGTCAGCAATTTCTAACACTAGATACACTGGAAAGCATCACAACACATTGCACAGGCATCTGATAGACCACTGCCACTCCTGAGTGACTCAGAAAATATCAGCTTTATTCAGTGTGCCCTGTATGATAAAGCAAACATTCCAGAAAAGGGAAAGAAATCCTAGTTTTTCCCAATGTGTGGACTGCAACTAGCCCTCACATACAATGTCATTAGCAGCCTCTAATAAACCAATTCCAACATTTAGCAGAGTACTCTGGGGGGAAGAGATCCTACGTCCTTTTCCTCCAGTCCTGCCTTGTCCATTTCCCTGGAAAGTTCCTGGAATTTACCAGCCCCAGAATTCTGCAAGGTCATAGGGAGGCAAAAGAGTTTATCCATGTTGAGTTTAGTCCTTAGCGAGTACAGCTGGTACTCCGCAATCAAACATGACTGAGATAGAACTAGGACATTCTCTGTAATTTTCTTTGCCATTCAGACACAGTCAAGTTTGCCTATAAACTGAAGTGTGTGCCACAAGGCTTGACAACTGCATGAGATTTACATGAGAAGCTGTCTTAAGAACACAATGATGTGTCACACTGCACAGTGTTGTGTGGTTTTCAATTCCCTGAACATACATCATACACAGCATTTAGATTAGCATTTGGGAAAGAATTTGGAAGCCAATAGAGATGCCTGGGGCCCCCAGCATTGACAGCAGGTGGTTTTAGCTAGCAGCCACTGCCTCTAACTATACCATATTTGCATTACAGCATTCAACGGCTCTGTGTCAATGCTTCAAACTGGGTCATTACAAGGCAAAGGGGAGACGCTGATCTAGCTGAGAAAACAAGGTATTTCAGTTGATACTTAGTAGCCCCTGTCCTTGGTGTTAGTAGATATGGAAAAGTTTGACTATTATGTTACGGTGTGGAAGACCAGAAGTGGAAAAGAAAAATAATCCTCTAAATACATGATGAAAATAAGCATTTATGAATTTACTCAGAAAAAAACATTCAGATACCAGAGAGTCAGTGGCATTCACGTCTGCTTGTTGTGCTTTTGCTGTGGGATTTTTGTTAATCAGTCCTGCCTCTGTTGCACACGTGCAGAACAGGACAGACCAGCTTTTCCCAAGCAAGGAGCCCTTCAGCCAGCTTTCATTTGGCAGCCATCAGTGTGTTACCAGGGTGGCCAGATTGTCATTAGTGCCAGAGAGCAGGACTGGCAGGGGGAGGGCCCGTACCACCTCTCCATCACTTTCACTCTACGGTGACAAGAAATGAAAACTGCTGTTCTCTCTCCCATGCCTTTGTCTCTACCTCTCACTCTGTTCCTGCTTGCTTTCAGTTGAACTTTCTGTTTAACTGAAGGTTTAGCCCTGGCGCATTCTCCCACTTCCCATGCTTTTCAGGCAGAGAATACACTGAAACTACAGCATCTAACAACCTCCCTCACCCATGTCCCATTCATCCCCATTATGAGAATCCTGATCAGCCCCTTTAGGCCAGCCTTAATGATACTGAAATCACATAAAGCAAGCAGAGTCTGCACTGAAAATCTGACCCTTTAAGAATATTAAATTGGTTAGAGAAAGGCAATTTACAGAAAAAATATTTCCAATTGTTAATTTTTGCTATAGCTGTGTTATGTTAGCTCATTGAAATTTAATTGCTAAAGGGTTATAAGAGCCTAGAAACAGACCTAGCATCTGTCTTTTTTTAATGTCTCAATTATCACCACAGTAATTTAATGGCACTGTGTTAGAGAATCGCCATTGACATGCTAATGAATGGCACCACATTCACTTATATTAGCCCTATTTTTAAGAGGTTATAGGTTGAAGACAGCCATTTTATGCTTCAGATACCACTAAGGCAAGCTGTATCACATTTATCTCATTTTGCTTTTACAACTGAAATTACGTATCTTAAAAACGTTCACTGAACAGTGAACTGCAAATGGGTTAAACTGTGGTCAATTACAATTATGTACTTGCTTCTTTAGATCAAGATAAGTAACACAAATCCTTTTGACCCATTTATTACTTAATTTGTCTGTCAGCATTTACTGTTGAAATTCTTTTCAGTTTGTTTTGTGGGTTTTTCCACAAACAGATATGTCCTTTACTATTAGCTTTTTAATTGAACAGCCTTGCTTTATTATAAATCTTTTACACTATTCTCATTTTGCTGAACCAAGTTTACTTATCAATATTTTTCTTTCATTTATTCTGCAGAAACACTGTTGCTAACTAAAAAGTCCCAAATCTATTGCATCTAAATGATCACAGCAATTTCCATAATAAGAAATGCAACGATATACACTGAGATATTTATCTGCAAGCCTTTCAGCACATCGTATATGAATTTCTATAGACAAGTAACAAGGGATTGACTTCACAAACACAATGGAACAGCCTTCTGAGATCAGCTAAGTGCTAGTGTTATCAGCAGAATTGATTTTGCATGGAAAACTGCATCCTGACAATAAAGTGAAAGGATTTCTCTCTTCAGCAAAATTAGCACAAGACTGGAGAATAATCCTATAATATTTAATATTAGCATATATTTAAGAACCTTCTACAATTAATTTTGTTCTATCATCATGCACATTTTCAGCAGTTCCACTGCATAGCGTAGTTCTGCCATGAACAATTATAGAGGCAATGCTGCAGGGTGTAGGAATCAACTATGATGTTTCAGAACATCTCTCAGCTCTCCTGGCTTTTCAGTCCCACTCATGTTGCCACATACTCAGAAATGTATGCTTGAAGTTGTATAATAAAAAAATACGTTTTCTAAGTATATTGCTGACACCACAATTTTTGCAGAGAGTGTTTCGTTACAACACATCTCACAGAATAATCTCCTGTTTAACCTACTTGAAGAGAGGATGTAATTGCATCTTGGAGTCCTCAGCGCTTCAGCCAGTGGTCATTGCACCCCCTGGTGTCCACATCTCCCCTAGCAGCAATCTAAAAAATACATCATCTCGGCAGCTTTCTCCGATCTCCCTGCTTCTGGGTTAAAAAAAAAAAAAAAAAAACCAAAACAAAAAAAACCCTACAAAATCCTCTATATCCATGCACAGCTTTCAGGTTTCTCCCATGTGATGTTTACTTTGTTTGTTTTGGGATTGTTACCTCCAGCCCCGGGGGAGAAAGAGAGAATCCAAACCTGGGCTTTTCTGCAGGGGCAAGTCTAAGGGGTCTGGGACAGGCAACAAAATGCTGCTCTTAAGTTCCCCGTCTGCCATCATCTTTCACAGAAAAGTATGACAGTATGTTGCTGTAATCTCCTGGCTGAGATATTTCTCTGGCCAAGTGGCAGGCTGTTCCTTTCTGGCTGGGCTGCGGTCTTTAAGGAGTGCTGCCACTAATTAGCTTTGTAATCACAGTGAGGGAAGCAAGGAAGGTGGAGGGGAAAAGTGGTCATTCCGTTAACTCTCTCTCATCTGCAACCACAGGAGCTCATAAATTGCCTCACAGTTATGATTATCAGTTATCAAGCAGATTAAATTCCATCAGGCAACTTGTGACATCTATTTCAGTGGAAAACCTACAGATGCTTAGTTTAACACCCCCTTTGCAGAAGAGCCTATAATCTGTCCGAACTTTGTCATTTTCACAGACTGATCCAAAGAGCAACTTCACAAGGGAATTGTGGCAGACACTTCCTCTCCTCTCTCGTACTGCTTTTTGGTAGTCAAAGGACATAATTTGCAGAATAACTTACAACAGAAAAATTAAGGGAAGGCTGCCTAGATGAGCTTAAGGCATAGTCTAGTGAATATTTTTTCCGTAGTACCTTGTTGACTGCTTGAAGGTGAGTTTGTAATACATTCACTGGCTATAACTGTGGTTTATATTTGCTTGTGTTACTCTTTATTAACCCAGTACAACTTGTGAGGAGCTTGATATCAATCATTAGAGGGATTGCAGCTATCGTCACAAAATTTAAGCCTGAAGGGTAATACATAGTCTTTAAAAGAAAAACTAATTATTGCAGGAGGACTTGAATCTATCTGTTGGTATCTGTAACTGGAGACTTTGAGAGACAGGACAGAGAACAGCAGTGAATCAAACTGTGATCCATGTAATGTTGATCTAAAAAATGATGGATGATATAGCTGATTCCAACTTCTTTAAGGGTCTTCCCACTCATGTTTTGCAGGATTAGATTTACATTGGTACTCATGAATATTCATTATATAAACCATCACAGTGAAAAGGTTATAGGTTCTTATACTGATTAATTGATGTCAACATGCAGTTCTAACTAGGTAAGGAACCCTTCACCTCTAGGTGATTGGGATTTTACATAGGTCAAGAGGAACTGAAAATCAACCAGAATATTTCTAATTTGGATCAATAATCTCATGAGCTAGAAGAAGTAAATCACTGGTGGATAGCTGAACAGTGCCCGTTTAAATGAAGTTCAGGGCCTCCTCGTGTTCCAGACACATGTTTTTTCAAAGCAAAACTTTAGCCAAAATTGAAGTAATTTTTTTTTCCACTGTAAATTTATTTGTAAGTATCTATAGTTTTTGTGAAGCAATATAACAAATGGGAAATATAAATAGAATTATCCCAGAAATTGATTCTCTTTTCACAGACTGCAGTTGATAGCAGATACCTTTCTACAGAATCTCTATCAAGCATAGACTACTTTAGATAAGCACTAGAACTGAGTTTTTCATAGAATCCAGGTTCACAGAAGTTACTTATTTTAAAAAAAAGAAAGAAGGAAAAAAAGAAAAAAAGGAAAAAAAAACCCAGACAAGCTCCCAGAGCATTCTCAAAAGCAGACTTGTTACAATAGTGCACCATAGATGGTCACAAACCCAAGAACTAAGCATGTAGAAGTTTCTTGAGTCACATCATGTATAACATAACAAACAATGTCAGGAAAATAATCCTACTTTCAATGCGCAATTAATTTTTAAAATATTTGATTCTGTACAAGAGACACAAGTGTGCTTTATTAAATTAAAGCTAATTTTAAATTTTCTAACTGTACATTTCTAGGATAGATTTTATAGTTCATCTTCTATGTCAAGAAAGTTAATTCTCATGTACAAGCCCATGCAATTATAAATTTCCTTTTAGTTTTTGTAGCAATCTATTAAAATCTCTAGATCAGAAAACCTGGACGAATTATATATTCAAAGCAGTCACTTTGTGATTTTGGTCCTTATAACCAGGTACTGCAGAAACACTCTTCAGAATGTTTGTCTTTATAGTGCTTCTGAGAAAGGAGAAGGTCTGAGAAGGCAGAAAAAAAATAAACAAAAAGAAAACAGCAGCAAAGTGTCTATATTTATCAGTGGCAGAAATAAGTGTTGGTTTTAGCTCTCTAAAGATGTTAGGTATTTAAAAAACAGAAATTATCCTAACTTTATATTAATGCACAGTAAGTTTGTCTTTGGAATACCATGTATTTTCTACTATTTTAGATTTGAATATTTCTCTTCACTGGAATTGTACCCCTGTACTCCAAAGACCTTAGCCTGCTGTCTCCCACACTTTTCAGAGATAACAAATGCTTAACACTTTTCAATTTAAGGATGAGTATGTATAGGATTTAAAAGAAAGAGAGATGTAAAGTTTTGCACTTCATTTGCAAAACACACACACATCATTTCTCAGCTTCATATCTAGCAAAGCCTGTCACAAGTTTCACCTTTCATGGCCAGAGCTCATTATCGTTTGCATAGCATAATCAGGTCTACTAAAAGAAGGTCTTCTCTTGCACATGAGCATGCTCAGCTTCTACTAGCTCCAGCAGGAATCAAGCACCCATTTCAGAAGTCCCAGGTATCTCAATTCATCTGAGTGTTAAAGTCCTGAATATCACATCAATGATTAGAAGCTTGAATTCAACTCAATAGTCACCTTTTTTCTGTTTCCTTCTTTTATGAGAACACGTAATGGTTGTAGGAATGTGCATTAGTAGGATTCATTCTGCAGCTTCTGGTCTATTCAAGAAGGATTTAGTACAAATTGTGTATTATGACTCTATATGAATCTAGACTGCACATGTCTATGTTCTATAGTTAAATGAAAGTCCAAAACAAACTAAAAAATGTTTTCTTCCAAAAGGAAAAAAAAGTACTACTGTGACAATGACAAGCAGAGCAACAGTGGCCCAGCAGCAAACTCGGAGGCAGGTATGTATGCTTAGGACTGTTTTAATTTCCCTCTGCAACAGAGTGTTAGCAGTGCCCTCTGCTCCCCAGGACAACACTCCAACACCACAACCTGACGCTGAGCAAAACCCACTCCAGTTGTCACAGTTAAAGAAAAGCCTCCTGCAAAACAGGTATATGTATCAAACTTCACCAGTGCAGAATTCCTTGCCAATGACTCCTGGTCTGCAGCTTTGGTTCTTAAGATAATTGTACAACTCCCCTCACTAGAGAAGATTAATGCATACTTACTTTTATAGTATCTCTGAGAGTGCCAAAGGGTGACTCTTCCTCCCTGGGCAAGTGTTTTAATTAAAACAAGCCATGCAGAATTCAAGCATTTAAAACCAAACTAAACCCCAAAGATTAAACTAGAGCAATTGTCACCAGTAGCATGTTGGCAGGGGGCTGTAACCCATGGTGCCTGCAAACCACGGTGTGTGCAGCAATCCTATGGGCTTTGCAGTGGCTAGTACCTGGTTGGGCTGTTCCCAGCAATCTCATGCCTCATGGACAGCACTTCAGGGGACTGCTCTGATTGAAGCCAAATGCAGTTAAACTAGAGCTTCAAAGGTGGATGATTGCTGGACCGGATGATACAGGAGAGCTCTCAACGTCCATGAACACTCAAGCAGAGACAACAAAATTTTAACCCTTCAAACACAAAAGGTTTCAAAAAACTACAAGGGTTTAGGGTGTCTAATTTTCTGCACACCAAGGGCTTCTATTGATTTCACTGATAGATTTTTATAAAGAATTAAGACTTGTATAAGCAGGTATCACAAAACAAACACATATTTCTTACTGCTTCTTTCCTGCCTTGTTGAAATGAATTTTGATATTTTAAAGGGAATTTAGACCATGTAAAAAGCAGAATGCAAGCAGAGGTAATGAGAGCACTACAAAGGAGAAACAATTATGCATGATAAACACTCTCACATTTTGAGCAGAAGTTCCAGAAACTTGAAAAGTTTAGATTAAATCCAGCTCATTTAGTCCAATAATTTAGGCAGAGTAAAATTTAACGATATGTAATTTTCTGCACTTGTTTTGTGTAGTGTTAAATACATTTAAAGATTAGCAGTTTCCAAATCTAAACACTTCAGTTAAAACATATTTGTTATAACTCCACCACAAAAATAATTGTGGGTAGTCTACACAGTGTAGTTTGGACAGAGATTTGAACTCTTAAGAAGAAAGCTCTCAGACTGCCTTGAAGACGACTATATAATCAATCTCTACTGTTCATTCAGTGGGCTTTGGAAGAGAGACTAAAGCCTGAAGGATGCCAATATTTATATATGAGACATTAAATTTTATTTGATAGTGACATTAATCACAAAGAAAGAACAAATAACCCAAAACAAACCCGCATACTACAGTGGTTAATTTTTCTTTTCCCCTCTGTTGCAACTGCTCTATTAAATTTAATGAAGTTCTCCCTAAGCTTTTCAAAGCAGTGAGTTTGAAGAAAGAAAGAGGGGAAAGAGCAGTGCATAAGAAAGAATTTTCCTAAACAAGTTAGTGGGAAATACATAAAAAAATTCCAGCATAGACAAGTTCATGCACAGTATCAGTCATATAGAAAAGCCTACATTGTTCTAATCAGGTGGTGTTTCTCCTGCAGTCCATCTGGTAGAACACTATATTTAGGTCCCTTGGGGTAATTCCACCACATGCTCTTTTCTGTGAGAGAATTTACTATTTTTTTTTCTTAATGTGTTTATTCTATGAGTTGTGTGGCAGCCCCTACTGGTAGATTTGTGAATGTCACTGTGCCCTTGATTCAACGATGGCCTCCCTACATTATAGCCATACTATGAAGCCAGTCATTCTGCTTCACCATGGAAGTCATCAGTTATTCCATATCAGACTGGAATTATAGGCATTTTGCTCCTATATTTGACAGTTTCACGTTCTACATGACAGCTCTGTAACAGTCAGACTTTTGGCAATGTGACCACAATAATTCATTCTTCCTGTGAAAAGGAATTTTCCTTGAGAAAAAATCTCCATGGTAATTTCTCACAGATAAACAAGCAGTCTCTTTTTCTATCCTTGCATTTAATGATGATCTGTGTTCATGAGCTATTTGACCCACATATCTTCTCCATTTAATAAGGACAACTTGAGTAAAACATGCAACTTTCCTAACAAACATGAATTAACACATGACTAGAGCATTCAGTGATCCAAATTTCAGAAAAAAATCAAGTATGGCTCAGACCTTCCAATATTCATATTTGTTGAAAATAACATAGGAATCGGTGGAGTTAAACAGAGTTGAACTTACCCCCAGTGACGTCTCCTAGATCTGCTAAGTCTACGAGGCATTGCTTTGTGATGGCAGATTTAGTTCACACCAATCCCATGGGTAACTAGTAATATAAAGAATATTGCCCTATCAGTTCTGTTTCATTACACTTATCTTTCCACCCACACACAGTAAAATAGTGGTGATGTATGATCATCAGTTGTCATTAGCAGGCTTCACTCATGCTGTCAGATCATGCCAGAAGTGGGTGCAGAATAAGGAAAGTGTGCAGACTCGGTTCACATAAATAATGTACCATGTCTCTATCAAGAGTGGGTGAAAATGCAGATGCTTGTGTTTAATTTGTTTCTTGAAAACTTTTATAAAATACCAATATTTCTGTGACTGAATCCAGCAGATTGAAGTGTTGAACATAAAGTGACTATAAGAACACAGTTGAACCCAGCTGATGCAAATTACTGGAATACGAGCAGATTCAAGACGGAAGTACTCACCTAAATCTATACAACTGGTCATTATCTACAGATCAGAATTAAACTGCTTTATATTTCACTGGGCAGTGGTGGAAAGAGGCAAAATTTCTTGGGTTATGCTTAACTCATTTTGCAGCATGAACTAGCAAACTCCATTCCCACTACTCAAGATATACTTGTTTATCTTATGCAAATTGCCGTAGAAGGCTAGTACCCCAGACAGCTGTATTTTAGGTGAAAACAGATGACATTATGTTATGTGAATACAGGCTTATTGTACACAAAAGGTTTTGAATATTCTTAAAATACAAGCATTGCCTTCTCCTTAAAAGTTAAATACAGTGAGTTTGAGAAGTTTTGTGAAACACTGCCAGTTCTATTCATTTCTGCTGTAATTTGCATTTACAAATTTTGTAATTTGTAAATTACAGTAAAAATAACAAAAGTGTAAAATTTCTCTTGTCTTTATCATGGATTATTTCTGTAGAAGTTATAATATTGACAGATGCACATTTAAAGGGGCTGCATGTTGGCATATGTATAGTGAGACAGAAGACAGAGGTTATTCTTAAAGTCATCCCAGACTCAGGTAGACTTTAAAAATAATAAAAGATATTAGATTTCATCTTGGACTAGCTGATATTTTTACAGAAACACAGACCTATTTTTGGTCATGTGAATTATTGCCATGTCTGAGATAGAAACAACTATCCAAATTGAGAAATGGTTTATGTGCCAAAAGATTGCCAGCCTTTTTCAACCACATTACATGCTAATTTGTACCTTTATTTGCACCCCATTTATACCATTAGATCATCATAAACAACTATCTTGTTATAACAGTTTATGTTTGTATAGATCTGGCATCTCAGACTTCTTATGCATAAACAGCAGACTACTTGATATATTTACATGGGCTTTCAGGATTATGCAGAACCTCATTCTTTTTTTTTTGTCTTTTGGAAAGGGGTATACAGAGGAAATAAGCCTTTCCAACACATCATATTTAGAAAAAGAACCTTCCAAATGTAAACCAAGCATTGCTGATCCAGTACTGTCTTCCTCAGTTTGCCAAGAGATGATCAATGCAGATGAATGGATGCAGAAAATCACATGTTAACTCTGCCAGTGCTCAGTCTGGTGGATCGTGACGCAGCTTCAGTCTGGAAACTGTGCAGCCACATCAGTGTGGCTCCCTGCCCACTGAATTTAGCATGCCTTATTAATTCAGACACAGCACTGTACTGTGCTATACACAGTGGTTGGTGGGCTCTCAAATCACTGTTAACAAGCAACACGAATACACGCCTGCCTGTAACCATCTCTTTAGTCACACCTGGAACATAATAATGTAACAGAGTAGCAATACTAGGTCACAGCACAGTTTAATTTAGCTTAGTACCTTGCCTCCAACAGTGGTTAACAGATTGCAAAGAAAAAGGATGAGAAAGGGGCAAGCATCTATAACATTTCCTTCATAAACCTTCATACCTGCAAAGACATGAACTCTTCTTTAATGTCTACTAATCCACCCACTAGTGACATTTCAAATGGCTGATTTAGTATTGCTCAGGTGGAATGCAGCAATAGATACAAACTAGTGTCACTGTGGAACACTGAATGTTCTTAAGCAGTTGTAAATGCATTAAGGTACTAAATGTACTAAAGACAAGTGCCATATTTTTTCTGACAGAGATATGGCTTGAAATAATTACAGCTAAAACATACTTCCTGACTGTATATTGGCTTCAGACTTTTGCATGCAGGATTTTGCCTGTGGGGAGGAAAAAGTCTTTGTAGTATGTTCTGGCATCCTGGTCTTCATTAAGGCAGTATGCACTCCTTCTGAGAAATTCAAAGCATTTAGTCACTTAGCTCTGAGAAAGGCTTTCTCTGAAAGCTTCATCTCTGATTAAACTAGACCATCCCACATTATAGACAGAAAAATAAAAAAAAAGAAATTAAGCTGTGACCTAAACACAATGAAAAAAACCCCACTCCAATGTTAAGTTGATACCAATTTGAAGTTAAAAAATAAAAAAAAGAAATTACATTTTTACATGTTAACCATCAGAATAAAAAACAAAACAAAACAAAACAAAAACAAACCAACCCAACCCTGGAAATAAATCAAAACCAGTCTGTAGCTTGAATTGTATAAATTGTCATGTGTTTGCCATATTCCCAATGTACCACATACCTACTTCTTATGTAGTTAAGTGCTTTTCTAAGCTCTTCAAAAGGAAAAGTTGGCATGTGCAAATTAAGACATATGGGGGACCCGACCTCTTGCCTAAGTTCACTATGTCTATTGGAGACAGATCTCTGAACTGAATCCAAGTTTGCCCCATCATCCAATTCAGTGTTCTTTCCACAATGTTGCACCGTTCACTGTCCTTTACATTTTTAACAGGAAATATTGCATCAGTTCCTGGAAATTCACCAATATACTTGTCCACTAAAAGCATGTTTCACAAAGGCTGGGTACGCAACTCAGAGTAGCTACCTTTGACTTCCACATTACTGCAACTAGGATACACAAGTTCAGCTCCATGTGAACCACTTGTAACGTTGCTTAAACAGAGTAGAGATTGCTCTGTGAATAACAGCAAGGTCAGTCTCTTGTATCTATTTATTGATAATTTCTGCATACTAATTGGGTGAATGCCAGTAAAGAATCAGCAAGCCTACTCTGGTCAGGAAAAGTAATTCAGATGAAAACTGCATCTGTGCCTTTTTAAAATCAGTTAAAATTTGTTGCTAGACTTTTCATTTTACTCAGTAGTGAATAGTAGGGTGGTAAATGCTGCTTTAATTTGTATTCAGAGAGGTCTTTATCCTCTGAAGTACTCTCTGTCCCTACTGCAATTGCTGAGCTTTTACAAGGTCTAGGCCCTGATCATCTGAAATGCAGGCATATGTACATCAGCCTCATTTCAGCTGCTGTCCAAAGGCAGCTTGCTAGAGTCACTGTTGTCATCACTATTGTGCAGTTCATAACAGAAACTAGAGAAAACGACTGCATGGCTTTTAAGGATACTGAATATCCAAAAGCTAAAATAAACCATCTTAATTTCCAGAGGCTGGGGGGAACACAACAGACCAGTTAACTAAACTCAGATTAGCAGAATGAAAACACTGCTGTTTAGTACTCATTCCATACTGGTTAGATCTCAACTTTGATTTGTATGCAAGAGAACAGAAACAAGGATGACATTTAGATATACACACCAGCAGATACCATAAGCATCTAACACCTTTGGGTGTCTCTTCATAGCATGGAGCTGACACACACCCTGATGAATGTCTCTGCCTTTTCCTGTCTTCATGCAAAGCCACAAGTGCCCCATATGGAAAGGGAAGAGCAGCCAGCCAAGAAAGTGGTGATCTCACTCATCTGTGATTGTTGATGGTCTGTTGAGTTAGAGCCAAGGTCCCTGCCCATTCATTCCTCCATCCTTGCACTATTTCTCTATGCCTCTGTGCCACTGCTTATGCTCAAGAAAACAAATTGAGGGAAATTCCTTGTCCCATTACATGGATGCACAGTAACAGAAGTTCTCTGTGAGAGGTAACAGCTGTTCTTTCTCTCCTGCTCCACAATAATGGCTTTCAGATAGCCCCAATAAATAAAGTTCTTTATTCTTGTTCATGCTGAAGCTCACACTGTACAAACATTAGTTGTATTGATGGGAACTGACATAACCATTCAAGTCAAAGTACAACGGCAAATCTTTCAGTGCTTCTGGGTTCAGCAATTGGTAAGCATAAATCTAGAGCCTTTGGTGCAAATATTTTTTGCCATCTGTTCTATAAGGGCAGACTCAAATTTATGGACACATTCAAAGTGCATATTGTGAGAACAAGGAAGTATAAGCATGACCTCACCAATTCATAAATGTTCACAAATCTTTCTCCCTATTGAATTTTACACTTTATACTTTTTTTGGCTAAGACAAAACCTGTTGACTACATGTCTGCTTCTCTGTTGGATGCTTTCTTGATTTGGTTGTCTTTATCAAACTTCAAAACTGAAAATAAACTCAATGTGCTTATCTTGTCGACATTTAGACTACTCCAGAGAAACTTTATGTGACAGCAAGTTTACCAACCATATAGACACTGTCTACACCTATCTGCAGGCTTAGCAGAAATAGCCTGAAGGAACGAAGACAACCAGTAGTCACAGCAGCATTGGACAATTACTCCACAGTGAATACTTCATTCAATACACTTATTTCAGTTTTTCTGCTTCTATCTGTGCCTAGGAAACGTTTTCCCACCAAATATCTGGCATTTGTCCCTTTGTCCAATATGTGAGTATCAATTTCCTTGGCTAGCTGGCAGCATTTCTTCCAGCGTGCCTTTGTGAAGGTTTGGACCCAAAATGGGGTCACATGCATTCTCCCTTTACAGGCACCCTTATTTTATTTAGCTATACCTGCTACACATAACTTGTTTAAAATAATTCTTGGCTAAATGATTATTACAAATTTCAGGTACTTCTGAGCCCATGTGTAATGCATCTTCTATGCACTGATCTGTTTTTTCTGCTTTTGATGTAAAAGCTCAAAGTTAAAGAATAAATAGAAAGAAAAAAAAAATCTGCACACGTCTTTTAAAAATCAGAACAAAACGTTTGACTCTTCACACACAAAATCACAAGGAGAACCAGGGGGTGAAATGATCCTGTTTAGCTGCATTAAACCTAATGAAACATCAAAGCAGGTCATTCTTACAAGAGGAACAAATAAAGGAAAGTTTTTGCACTCTTTCCTTACTGCTTTTGCACCCACTGTATAGCCATGAAAGCTGTGAGAATATTCAAAGTAGGTATAAACTACACTTTGGCCTGAGACTTCGGTGAAGAGAGGCCAGGCTCCAAGACTGGGTATTTGAGGTACCTCCTACACATCAGACAGAGGAGTAGTTCCCTTCTTT
The DNA here is from genome assembly GCA_026212715.1 of Elanus axillaris. Taxonomy (NCBI): domain Eukaryota; kingdom Metazoa; phylum Chordata; class Aves; order Accipitriformes; family Accipitridae; genus Elanus; species Elanus axillaris. The sequence continues at coordinate 11,418,270 of JANZLQ010000040.1, forward strand.
TGCACCATAGGGAATGTCCTGGCTCTGTCTTTTATTTTGATACTTTCAGAAGCTACATGTGATCTCTCAGTGTCACAGTGCCACTTAAGTTCTTAGATTTCAAAGACATTTCTTTTCCTAAAACAAAAGACAGGAAGATATCTACTCTGCTCAGATTCTGCTCATTGAAAAAAAAAAGGCTTTTTCAACATGGATTGTTCAAAAAAGTAAACAAAACCCACCAAAACCACAAATGCTCTGTGCATTTGTCGTGGTTTAACGCCAGCCAGCAACTAAACGCCACGCGGCCACTCACCCCCTTTCCCCCCCAGCGGGATGGGGGAGAAAATCAGGAAAAGAAGTAAAACTCATGGTTTGAGATAAGAACAGTTTAATAGAACAGAAAAGAAGAAAGTAATTCTAATGATAACTACGTTAATAAAATGACAACAGTAATAATAGTGAAAGGATTGGAATGTACAAATGGTGCACAGAGTAATTGCCCACCACCCGCCGATCGACACCCAGTTAGACCCGAGCGGTGATCCCAACTCCCCCCACCACCCAGTTATTTCCTGAATGTGACGTCCCATGGTATGGAATACCTCGTGGGCCAGTTTGGGTCAGCTGC
>JANZLQ010000040.1:11439357-11454881 GCA_026212715.1 Elanus axillaris
AAAAGTTGATTGTTGTTTGAACTCCCCTGGTGTCGTTTCACCTTAATTCCAACAAAGGAAATCCACAAACCTGAGTCACTCCAAATTCAGGACATGACGAACCTAGAGTACAGCACTGGTGCAACAGAATGAACTGAATAGTGCATTGTCAAGAAAAATCTATAAAATACCTCTATTGCACATAATACTGTGGGAATTCTCTATTATTAATATCCAATGCTTTAGATGCCACCACAAATAGGATAAGCCCCTAAACATATCCAATTAAAAACAAAGGATACAATGACCCTTCTGCCTGTCCACTCTCCTCAGTTAACAGACAATATAGAGTTACATGAGCTTCCTTGGTATCTGCCTTTTCATTTTGTACTGAATCCTATGATCAAGAATGAAATTTTAAACACTTTTACTTAAATGTATTGATTCAATACATGATGATAAGTTCCACAAGTCTCAAAGTTGAGCCTTCAGTGCCAATGCAGATTGAATTTGTACTGTATGGGATGGATAGCTGACATATCTGAGGAATGTAGCTAGTGTACTGTGGAATTGCACAGGATATGTGGACAACATAGATACAGTGGCCATTTAGCAAAAGCTTCAATACTTCTCAAAAGGCTTCACTGGCTCAGCACTGAAAGCAATCGATTACTTCTCTATTGCTAAGTCATTAAACACAGTGGGTTAATGAATCTGTAATGAAATAGAAGATGAGCATTTTATATTAAACAGAAAGCATTTAAATTTGCCTTGAAAGCAACAGACAGGAGTATGTGGGAAAGAAAAAAAGAGTGCTTCACAGTAATTTTAACCCAAGCAATTGATCTGAACAAACACAACCCCAACATTCAGGCTTGAAAAATTCAGATTGGGCAGACAGTCTTTTATTTCATCTAGTAGTTAAAATAACCTTGCAAAGTGTTTGGAGGAATCATTATGTATCTATTATGTAGGTCAAACTTCCTTCTAAATTGTGTTAAAAATAAGTATGTCATTCCCTTGACCTGGTCAACTTTGGCAGCTCTTTTCAGGGGAAAGACCAATTTAGGGAAGTTTCCACAGCAAAGGAATACAGTTGCTTTTTGCAATAGGAACTCAGATGAAACAGCAACATGGCATCAATCCTACAAGCAAACCTGTCCCTTTCACATCAGTGACTGACATGCCAATTTCTAGGTCTCGAGGGACTGTGTGATTTGCTCCCTTGTAGTCTGGTAGTTGATTTTGTTTTGGTTTTGTTTGTTTGAGGATATTTTTGACCTTTCTATTCACCAGAAAATGAAATCAATCATTGCAATAATATGCTGCTCCTTTTCATTTCACTGGGTGAACTCCTGGGTTTCTTTCTGCAATATGTCCTAGATTCATCCCATTATTATATTTCTAAAGGAAGTTTTATTTTCTTATTCACCTATGTAATATAACATGCAGGATTACATAGCCATCTACCTTATACATCTTAGAGAGTACATTTAGCTCTTAGTGGTATCCAAAGCAGTCTAGTCCAGGTAAATTTACTCTGCTACTTAGCCAGGTCCTAAACTGTATGCAGTACCTCAGCTCTTATTTCACACGGGAATGAAGCTCAGACCTGTTCTTTCAGATCTATCAATGTTTCTTGCCTTCTTTCATTGCATAGAAGGAAAAAAATGGGAATTCTAGGAACAATGTTCCCTTTTCTTCCTCATCCAGGAATCTACATTTGACAAGATGACAAGAAAGAGCTGGCAGCTTCTGTGTACTTGGTGGTTAGTCAAGGCATCTATATCATCGCAAAAAGGAAGGAGTTCCTAGAACCTCAAACTCCCTTTCCTTATAGAGCATAAGGAGCAATTACCTCAAACCAAAATATTAGCAGAAAGGAAAATCTTCAGAAAGAATCAGTAAAACCAACAGTAACAGATTTCTTTTACTGATTCAACAGTTCTATTTTCTAAACCCTCCTGTATTCACTGAAGTTTGCTACATAGGGGGACTACCTTTCATTTTAGTTTCCTTTCTACATCCAGGAACTCTTCTTTCTAATACAAATATCAGACCTTTCCCCTCGTCTCCTATCATTCTTTCTGATGCTCTGTAACTTTTTTCATTCTCTGGAACTGCTTGTAATTTTCAGCCTTCAAGTATCATATAAGTAGTAGCAGCAACTATTTTATTAATTTTGCTTGAAAAGACAAATCATGGAATATATTGATGCCAATTTATCTTTTTTAATTAAAAATAAGAAGCTTGGAAAACAGTGCCTACCCGTAGTAGTGCAGTATTGAAAAATGTAATTTACTTTTTCCTGCTGTTAGTTCTACTGCTGCTACACAAGTATTCTTTCCAGTCATCAGCTCTCATATCTAAATTTTAATTCGAGTTGTATAATTAGAAGCCACAGAAATGCAGCTGAGTTACTTCATGTCTAGAAAAAGATAAGTAATGTGATTAAATTGTATATACGTATGATTATTAAGAAAATAGTTGTAAGACAAAGAACCAAAAAAATTACCCAAAGTCTCTCATTATACAGTATAATTTCTCCAGATGCCCAATTCAAAGACCATAAAATGTCCATTTTCTAGGCCTTACAATATGTTTATATATACAGATTGTTATTAATTGAATAAAGAAGTTTGCCATGTTGCATCTTCACTGTGCTTTATTGAATGAAGAGTCACTTTGCAGATTTTAATTTCATGTTGTTTCTTTGCAGAAAGTCAAGAGGACTGCAAGTAAAACCATCTTTAGTGATTTTTTTTAAACTTGGAAAACACACAAATAAATCTTTGCATTTCAATAAAACTTGATTATGTGAGACTTCTAAAAGATCTGACTGGCATAGTTTTATGCAAGAACTCCACAAAAAATTATATATGGATAATGTAATAGGAAATAGAGGATAATCTTTACATAGGCCACAAAGAAACAAATTAAAGTATGTTCTACATAGCTTACAATGGAAACAATGACAGAGGAATAAATACTTTGTTGCATTTCACAACACCCTCCAGTTATGGGAATTTTATATTTATTAAACCAAACAAAATCAAGAAAGACCATATTCAATTCTTTAAGAAAAACAATTGTTTTGTAGCAAGTTGAGGGACTATTGAAAAAACCTGAAAATATGAGACAAATTAAAATGAAGACATGAATTTCTCCTGTATTCTTCATTTTTTTAACAAAGAAAGTGTTAACACTTCTACAAAGAAATTTCAAGCCAATAACTTGCTTTTCCTGAAGTTTTTTCCAGGATGGAAGATAACCAAAAAGAACATTGACAGAGCTTCATCTTAGTGTCTAACTCATGACTGCCAGCCCTAAACCATACATTACAACATATTCAGGTGTGAGCATAAGTAGTTCCATTAAGCTTAAGAACTTCTTGTATAAGAACCTAAAGCCAAAGTTAGGCAATATTTCTGGCTCCTTCAGCTAATGTCATAGAATGACTTCAAACCAGAGCAATGCATACATTTTTTGGAATGAGTACTACTAGATCCCTGGTTTCATTAAATCACATCTTATTCCACTAAGCAAAAACATTAAAAACTAATGATGTAATCTCTATCACAATAAGACCACAGTACAAGATGACCCATTTCCAAACAGGAGACTGGATGGCAAACAAATGTATGCAGCTCTTATGTGGGCATATCAATTTCCCAATATTATGAATAATAGTCTCTACTATTATTAATCATCTGACATTCTCCTTAATAGCTGGCTAATTCTTTATAAACATTTTGCAGGAATGTTTTTTCTTAAAAATGTTTAAAGGAGCGGTCTCCTATGGACATCACATACTTTGTATTGGGGAACCGCACAGGAAATAGCATGGTAATTAATAAACAGGAAAGGATTTTTTTTAAAATTAGCATCATCAAACATCAGACATGGAACAAAGTGTTTGATTTTGATGTTCTACTTAATGGGATTTTTCATAACAACAAAAATACATGTCAGACTCTAAAATATTCATTGAATGCTTAAATTTCTGAAAGCCAAAAAGATGTGAAACTGAACTGTCATGCACACATCAATAATCATAGTATCTATGGGATACTGTTGAGCATATCTAATGTTAAAGACTATGTGTTTTAAAATCGCTGGTAGTGAATTAATTACATTTATTGTAATTAATGTATCTTGTTTAATTCATAACTCGGGCAAAGATTTCTTTAGTAAACTTATGAATTTGGCTGTTCTAACATAAAGGTAACTCAAAGAAAATAAAGAAAGAAAACCAAGCAACTAGAACACATAAATAAATATGACAGGGGAAGAATTTTCATCATTTTCCAGCATGCTTGAATTGCAGCTTTGATGCTCAGCATGTGATATTGAAATATGAGATTTAACAATTCATTGAGATAAAAGGGCAATTCACAGTTCCTAGAATTACCTCCATTATAAAATACCACCACCTTACTTATTTCTGTACATAATTTGTTCTTAAGGTTTGCTACCAACATGGAAGGTATTCCTGTATAGAGATAATACTTAGCTGACAAAAGGGTGAAGTATTACTGAGAGTTTACTCATAAACAGCTATAATTCTGGTAAATGGGTCTTATGGTTGTTGTGAATAGCCCAATAATGCTAATAATTTTCTTATTACCAGCTGCTCCTTGCCTTCACACTAGCTGGATCACCAACATGCATTTTCAGCCTCCAGAAATGACAAAGAAGAGGAAAGACTATATTGACAACTGACAGAAATGAACATGATAATAAAGGTAAATTAATATATTAGCTAAAATAAAAGCACTGCTGTTATTGATATGATACATTTTGTTACTTTGAATAACAATTCAGATACCATTCTGAGAGCCCTCTGAACATCCAGAACATTAATAACTATAGACAGGAAGTTGCAGAGTTCTAACATTTTCATTTATAATCATATTTCATGGGCTGACATTAAGATTTGGTTACACTCATTCAGAATCTTCTTTGAAAACAGCCTTATTTTCAAGATGGAGCAGAATAATCTACAAGACAGAAGTGGAAAATGTGGGATGTTTGAACTAATCTTGAATAAACCTTGGGATGTTGGATATACCAATGGCCTTGGCCTATTAAATGCTAATCCTGAAGTTTATTTAAGCCAAAAAAAAATATAGAGTCAGTGAGTACAGAGACAGCATTCCAACACAGAGAGAAGAAAAAAAAAAGTACTAAATAAAAAAGAGTCAGGAGATGAGGAATTGTTTCATACAGGCAGGAATTTTAAAGGGCACATAATGGAAACACGGCTAAGAGGAAAATCATGGCCTGGAAACCATCCCCAGTACACTCAAAGAGGACACTAAAATCAGTTCTCTCCAATGCTATTAGCAGCATGGGATCCTCTGTGATCTTTTCCCCATCCATAGTAGTCCACGTGTCTCTTGAATGACATAAAATGTTTCTCTAGTGAGGCCCCATCCATAACCTAGAGATGCCAGTAGAAAATTTCCAGTTAACTTCAGCAGACTTCAGATCCAGCCCTATATGTAGAAAGGTTTATTCTGAAGTGAGAGTTCCAAAATACACCGAGACTCATTGTGATTATTCTTCACTTTGCCAAGGCTTCAGATTTCCTATAATAGGCCCAAGCAGGCCTTGAAGTCAACTTTAACAGGCCAAATCCCCTTTCCATTTGGAACAGTAAGAAAAAAAGCATGAACAGCCCCAGCTGGTTTACACCTCTAATCCCACTGATAGTAACAATTTCAACTGCTGAGGGATTTTTTCTCTTCCTCATGTCATGCTGCTACTTAGGGTACATGCATTATGTTTTCTTTTATTTTAGTTAATGCTTATTACTAATGTATGTAACATGTGGTAGCCTGTTATAAATTCAATTAAATGTTAATGTAAACATCTGCTCAACTTCATCTGTATACTGATATGTCAGGCCAACAACTAAAGTTGTTACCCTATGAGTTGCTTTTCCATTATGCGTCCCTCCAAGGAGAATGAGACAAGGAAAGGAACCTGTTAAATTGACACTGGGCAGCCTCAAACTCCTCTAAATAATTGACACTGTAAAAGATATCTGTATCAAAGCAATTCAGATTAAAGGTACAACAGTTACAACATTTTTTGCATGGCTCTGGAGTACTGATGACTATTAAAAGCAATAATAACCTCAAAGAGAGTGCAATGGGATGTATCACAGTATGTGGAAACAGGAGAGTGAAGCCACTTGTATGGGCAGGAATGGTGGTTACACTCATTAGACATGTTCAGCTTGCCAAAAAAGACATAATTCTCAGATACAATCATAGGTCACTCATAGAAGAGTCACCCTCAGGAAGCAACATCTGAGAAAAGCACATAAGTAATAGTTTCAGCTGTTACAGCACATATAAGCAGAAACAGATATGGCCAAACAAGGAACAGCAATCTTGGACTGTGAAGCATTTTCTAAATATGTCCCTCAATTTGAGACAAGGTAGTAATCATTAGAGAAACTACCATACACGAAAGCAAATATCACCTTCCTCTGAATATAATTTCAGTGATTAATTTCAGCCAAACCATCTAAAAATTAATCAGAACTTTATAAAGTAGAAAAATATTCACCTGGATTAGTCATAGAGGGATGATAAGAATACCATTAGTCACATCAAACTCAAGAGCCATCCACAACTACCTGGCAAGCTGGAACACAAGAAGGGTTTCCACTACCTAGTGTAGTCTGTGAAAACAACAAGCTGAAAATTAAATTACTGACAGATGCTGACAGATGCATACATACTGGCTGACTTACATGATCAATGTAACCCCACAGCTCCCATGGAGGCACTACCTTTCTGTTAGGTGAGCAGCTGTAGGACACAGACATACAGGGCTCTCTAACAGTTCTAGACTGCACAATGCCACACTGCCTCAGAGGTCCTCATGCTAGCACAGAAGCAGCTAAATACCTACATGACACTGTAAAGAATCACTAATGCACCCCAGAAGTTTTATCCACATGCATTGTAATACTACATTGAACTCTAAAGCTCCAAAAGTCTTGCTATCAAAAAGCTATGTGTGAGAGCTTTGTTTCTCCTAGCTACTCGACGAAGTGGCTGGAAGGTCTGACAGCAAAAGTCGGCTTAGTGGTTTAATCCTACTTTTCTCTTCCTCTCTATTACTGTGCTTTTGATTGGCAATCTCAATTAGAAGTAGTACCATGCAGTTCTACTAATTATTGCCCTGCCTAATTCTTGTTAAGTCTGACACAAGTTTGAGGAGAAGTTGGTGAATCAAAAGAACCTGTGGGTTGTCATGGTATCTGCTGACCTATTGTCACTGTAACATGTAGACTAGCAAGATGGAACAGGTCGGGATAGATAGTAAACTAATGGTAATGGACAACAAACTAAAATAAGCATTTTAGGTTTCACAGGCTATAACATTTAGAACACTATCATAACTGTACTAATTGCCTCACTCTTGAGATGCTAAAATGGAACACCAGTGGTCTCTAATGACAATGCTTTGGAGGTTGGTGAAAATGGTGGTGGAATGTCTTGAGGACTTCTAAACTAATTGGATTAGTGCTTATATAATTAGTAGGATTACTCTGACTCTGAACATTAATAGGATTTTTCCTTATCAATTCCAAGCCTAAACGTTATGAAACTGCATGTGTCTATATACCTCTCCCAAGAACTGCGTGAATCATGACAGTACCCAGACACATAATTGTAAAGCAGTTTGTCTGAAAGGTCCCTTCTGATTATATTTATCTGGTGTTTTGCAACATCCTCTGAATTAAAATATGCACCCAAACACATAAAAGTTTTCCAATGTCTTATGTACACCTTTACCCATTTTAAAATGAATTTTCCAACCACATACATACTTTACTGAAACAGGGCTTTCACTGAACACATAATACCAAGTTTTCTCTAAGGTTGCATTTAAGATTACTCAATTTTTTTTTCCCCTTCAACCAATTTCCAATCCATTAAGCTGCTCTATTTTTCTCTTTTCTGCAACTATTTAAATTGGACATTAACCTTTGTGGCTGGCCACAATCTTTTAAACACATTTCTTTGCAATATACTTTCCTAGGTTGTCAAAAACATTTTTCTTAGAGAAACATGGAGAGAAAATTAATAAACCTTAGTATGGCATCTTTGCTGCAATTTTTAGCTTTTCGCCGCCCATGAAGGTCTCACATGAAATCTTCAATAAAATAAAAATAATATTTTGGATAAAGTACTTATGAAATCAATGGAAATAAATCCACATCTGTGCATGACTTTATTTACATCTATTTAGATGGCAATTTATATGGACCAAGCAGACCAACACACACACACACAGTACAATAACTCAGAGTGACTCTATTTTCTCAGAGGAATCATCATCAAAGTCTTTTGAATGGATGTCTGCTTTAGGAACCTATGTCCTCTGCCAATGTGTCTAGGGACAAAGCAAAACCATCAGTATCGGGCTACTCTTCTTCCACCAGATAAGATTCAATGCTCTTCATCCACTCCCCTTCCTACCAAGAATCTTCTAGAGATTCTTTCAGAGCCTCCTTTAGAAACACTTCCAATAGATCAACCAAGTCTGCTCTCCTTTTCAGTCACTGCATGACCAAGCAGCAACTTCTGCTTATATCTTCATTATAAAGGTGCATGATTTACTATGGGAGTTTGAAACCTGAGAATTAATCAACCCACAGATTGTGTAAAACCTATAAAACTTAAGGAAGGATGAACATAACCCAATCCTTTGAAACAGAGGGTGCTCTTTTTTTTCTTAAAATAACAAACTCAAAGACAATTACTGAAATATCCTATTACAACTTCTGGTCAAGACTGTGGATGAGAAAATAATTGTTCCAAGATGTTAAAGGCAGGTTGATACAACCTATGTGCTTTTTTCACTTTTTTCTTTTTTGTTAATTTAATTCACATGATTTATTCACACGTTGTTAATTCTCTACTTTCTTCCTATTGTCTAAATCACTAATAACAGATATTCGGGCAATATCACCTTAATGTCATGGCTGTTACTAATAATTCAGATTCTTCATGTAGAATTGTTTTCTGCTAGAAGTTTTGCATGTTGCATATGCCTCTGCATATATAAAAAAAAAATATCAACAAACACCTTAGCCTGGTAAGCTATGTTATGCTGAGAACACTATCAACCAAACACAGAAAACTCCAGGCTATGTAGATGTTGTGGTTTAACCCCAGCCAGCAACTAAACACCACACAGCCGCTCAGTCACTCCCCCCCCGCCAACCCAGTGGGATAGGGGAGAAAATCGGGAAAAGAAGTAAAACTTATGGGTTGAGATAAGAACAGTTTAATAGAACAGAAAAGAAGAAAGTAATAATGATGATAACAACACTAATAAAATGACAACAGTAATAGTAAAAGGATTGGAATGTACAAATGGTGCACAGAGTAATTGCTCACCACCCGCCGATCGACACCCAGTTAGTCCCCCAGTGGCGATCCCAACTCCCCCAACACCCAGTTATTTCCTGAATGTGACGTCCCGTGGTATGGAATACCTCGTGGGCCAGTTTGGGTCAGCTGCCCTGGCTGTGTCCCCTTCCAACTTCTTGTGCCCCTCCAGCCTTCTCGCTGGCTGGGCATGAGAAGCTGAAAAATCCTTGACTTAGTCTAAATATCACCCAGCAACAACTGAAAACATCAGAGCGTTATCAACATTCTTCTCACACTGAACTCAAAACACAGCACTGTACCAGCTACTAGGAAGACAATTAACTCTATCCCAGCTGAAACCAGGACAGCAGATCATTCTATCTCCAGCATACTGAAGTGTTTCAGCCAGTTTATCTTACTCTACAGTCTTGCACTTTTCATTGATTGCAAACTTGGCATCCACAGTTTTAGTAATTTTGAAATCCTACCACTGGTGGTCAAATACAACTCCATGAGTGAGTTTGAGGCTTCTGTCTCCCCCAAAATGAATATATACAAAAAGTGAATGTGTAACATTTATAAGAAAGTAATTTTCACTTTCAGTGAAAACCACTGTGCAGATGTTGAATTGCAAGGAAATGAGTAGTTTTACTGTAACCATTGAGACTGTTTATGTGAACCTGTTTAACTTTTTTTCCTGGTTAGAACTGACTTTGTTAAAAAATTCAATTTAGAATCCAAATTAGAATCATACTACTGGTGACACATTTTGCTACATATTTAATCAAGTCGATTATGAATATTAGCTAAGAGTCTGAAGCACCAGAAACATCAAAGTAATCCTACAAAACTCAAAATTATGACAGAAAATATTTCAGACTGATTTAAAACACCTTCCTTTATAACATTTGTTTAAAAACTTAACTGGAATCCTGGGGAAAATAGAAAAAAGTTAATAAGCCCATACTTATCATCTTAGATCCACCTTAAGCAGCCTAAAAGCTGAAATGCCAGGGGTCAGCAATCTCATCTTATTCCTGTAGAATATGTCATGCTAATTGTTTAGAAGAGTAATGAATGCAGTGAGGAAAATCTCTTTTCTTTTTTTTACTTCTATCAATAGTAGCATCAATTCTTTCAGTCTTTCAAGAATATTTGTGAGATACTCATAGGGACAAATCACATACAGCAACTCATCTGTGCTTCTGCTAACAATTTGCTTTCTTCTTTAACCTGATTCTTACACTTTTTACATTGTTCTTTGGTGGCTGAATAGTTCTAATCACAGAGACCCAAGCATGATCATGGAGTTAACTCATGTAGCTATTTCCACATCAGTTAATTGCTGTTAAAGTGATTCGAGATTTCTTGCCCCTTCTTTTTGCTCCGCTTGTGCTCTTTTGCAGAATTTTTTCAAATAATTAAATCTGAACTCTACACAGACTTTCAGAAACAGTTTTTTGTTTTGTTTTGTTTTTTTTTTTTCAATTTGCAAGGTTGTACAGCCATTCTTTCTGGTGAAAGGGAGGAGTAGAAATGATTTCTTAAAGGCTGCTTGAACTCAGCAATAAGACCACCATAGAAAGTAAAGTTAGCTTTCTGGCACATGACAATATTTCTATGCTTTGTGGACTTAAAAGCAAAAATAATGTGATCCAATCATTCAAATTACATAAACAGCTGCTGAAGTTTGAGATTTTTGTATTTGCCATAATTAGGCTCCAAAGCTCATAATTTATGCTGCAGCAATGCACTGCTATGAACATTTGATGTGAAATTAATGAATGAATAGGCAAAATCCCAACCCCAAGCTCTCAGCACAGCAGACTCCCTGGAGTTTTTCTTTATGAAACATCAATGCAGCATAAATCTCAACTTAAGGGGTTTTTTTTGGTTTTTTTGTGTTTTTGGGTTTCTCCATAGTATAATTTAAAACTTGATTAAACAGCATGTGGAGAGGTTTAGAGGCTGCTGCTCAGGTTAGCAAAGGTTGAGCAGGTGCCCAAATTCAATTCAGCTGGGGGGTTTTATATGCCTTGCACTGGGCAGATGCTCATTTTTTTCATTACAGAGTATCTGGACAAGTCACAATAATTACTAGTTGGAAAAACACACTCCTGCACAGAAAGGGATAAAGGAAAAAGGAAATATTGTATTTCAGTCCAGGAAGATGAGGTGACCACCCAAAAATTCAGAAAGAAAAAAAAATTAACTTTAGGGAGAAGTTTTACAATTTGTTCCTTGAAAACCATGATTCCAGGTAGCTGCTCTTTGTTTTATGCTGCTGTTCACACAGCTTTGGGAGTTGGAAATTTATTGAAAATCAACAATTAGTGACTCTGGCTTTTATGTTAGCTCAGGGCTCCAGCTTCCTGGACAGTTCATAGTGACTATATATGCAAGGGAACAAGTTCTCCAGTCAGAAAGCTAAGGTTTGATGAGACTCGCTTATGCTGAATTTCCACTTCTAAGTGTGGATAGGGGCACCTGGCTTGAGCTTCTTGGCACAGTGAATACAAACCAGGGGTTGAGCACTGTTACCAAAGGCAATACAGTAACAGTCTCCAAGGGAGAAAAGGCTACCAGGAACCAGAGCTGACAAGTCTGTCAGATCTGTAAGAAACAAGGTTTCAGTTCAGACAATATGTTCCATAACAATCCTCCCAATTCAGCATGCCCTTCAGAAGAACCACACTGAGAAAAAGTCTTAATCAGCTTCAGCTCTTAATGTTCAATACTTAGAAGTATAGCAGTCTTCTTGAGTCTTAGGAACAGCATTCCCAGATGAACGGGTCTATGGCATATAGACAATATAATGAAACAAACACCTGAATTACACCTCCTAGGTCTTAAAGACTGACAAATACTGCCCAGCGAAATCCATAAAGGACAAGGATCAGAGAGTAACCTGTACCACTTAATAGCACTTTTTAGAGGCTGCTACTGTTTTCCAGCTAGGCTACATTTTTCAGTGAGTTAAAAAGGGCACATTCTAGCAAGGCAAAATAGTTTGCAAGTGTGGTGCACTGTAAGTTTAAGTGCCTGCTGGAAGAAGCTTACACAATTCCTATCCCTACAATCAACTGTCAAATTTTCTTGTAATTTTAGTCAGGGTAAAAGTAATTTTTTCAGGCAACACTGTACAGAGGAGTATATGATTCAAAGGATGCATTCAAAGACAGGCATGAAGAACATCCTCTCATTTACAAGACAAAACAAAGAGAGATCCATGCGGCTTCCCTGTATTTGCCCCTTAGATTTTTCATTTTCTCAATGTGCATTTCAATCCATGTCTTTAGAACTATTGTGGCCACAGATAAAACCTACCCTGCTTGCATGTGCTTGGTAAAGAAAAAAAGAAACCAAATGTATTATTGGCTCTTTAACATTTTCCCTTTTGATGTATATTTTATCATATCTCTGTAAACAAAGGCATTTTAAAATTCATTTTTTGTTCTTCTCATGTGTTTCTGATTGAAAAATCTGACTTGAAAATTGAGCTTTCCAGTTTATTTTTAAGTAGATCCAAAGCAAATCAGTATTGGTTCATGCATTTTGTCTACTGAGAAATTGAATTGACTTGAGCAGAAACACATTAAAAAGTAACATGAAAAGAATACAGGAAAAGAGAAAAAAATGGTGTGATAATTACCACAGATATATATCAACCCTATTATTAATTTTTGATGTTACTCACAAGACTGGGTAGCAAGATCATTAGGAAAAAAATAACTTTATTTTTATTTCTAAAAATTATTTTGCACTTGTTTGCAGCAAAGGCATGACAAAGTAACATGGATTTTGTATATCTGTCATGGTTTAGGTGATTAAATACTGGGAAGGCACTAAGAACAAATGGATTACAAACAGTTATAAAAATACATATTTGATCATGTATTAAAGTGAACATTCTAAAATTTGAGCCTCAAGTGCTAGTTACATATTTCATTTCACTACAGGCTGGAAACAAACACCATGATGTGTAAAAAAAATCCATGACTTGTAAGTTTGCATAATTTTCTGGTTTAATTTCTATTTCTTGTGGTGCTGCTTCATAGATAAAGGTAACAATGTTTAGTAATAGCAGTAAAGTCTTTGGAAAAAACTGTCCTAACAATCATCTCTGAACTCATTTCCTCTTGTTCCTTATCCTAGCAGAATTCAGTGATTTCATTAATTTTGAAAATGCAAGTTCCTGTGTCCTTTTTTGTCAAAGTTTCTGTTGGAGCACTGAATCATTCAAAACCACAAACCATCTGAGAATTTCACCAAATAACAGATTTGATTCACAAGTGAAAACAATATATGAAATTCAATAGAAAAGTTACTTGTTTCAAACTAGCTGTTTTAAAAAGTTCCTTGGGCACCCCCTAAGGCAAATTCAGTGTACAGTTTAAACATCCCCACTACTGACTTTTATATAGATTTCAGCATACATCCTGTAAGTACCACAGTTCATTGGTATGGTCACAATTTCCATATTAAATAACCATATTAAATCTTACTGCTTAGATTATACTAGTTTGGCTAACTTGTACTATCTCCAGGTATGAAAGATTCATAGATCCATAACGCTATCTAATTCTGCAGAAAAATAGGTGTGAAAATATTGCCTCTGAATCACTAGCAAACAGGAGATGACTCTCCTCAATTGACAGCAACTTATTTTAAGGAAAGCATGCTGAAATTAAACTGTCTTGTACTGAAGATCTTGTGATGTCCTAGGAATATCACCCAGTGATACTCACACCCTACACTTGAGATGAAAAGAAAATTTATACATTATTAACTTTTTAAAAAAATTTCTATATTTGAGGGGAATCACTTTTTTAAATTAAAATTAATCCACTTCTCGGAGTTTCTCCGTCATACAGCAGAGGTCCTGATTCTGGATCTATGCAGTGAGGAATAGTGTTGTTACTGGGAACCAATTTGAAGTGTTTTAATGCTGCAAATTGACATGACAATGACAGAACAGCAATATTGTGGAAATAAATGCAATAAAAATCTAAAATTTACAAAGATATATTTTATAACACCTTAATTCCTCATATATTAAGGAAATGCAGACATTTTTACATGGCAATGTGGCATATCGGAATAATGAATAAAAGTGGAAACTTTTTTGAAACTAGACTTCTGTAACTGAACAGAGATATCCTACCACATACAGGCTTAATTTTTCTCCCTTAGATTCTACACAACAGTATATTCTTGGCATAATGCCATCACTTAAAATCAAATGCATGCTGTGTAGCCTTAACGCTTTTAAAAAACATTTCTAAAAGAGCACAAATGAAAAGATTCCACGTCTTCTGTACTGTACAAATGAAAAGACTTCACAATACAGCAGAGCAGAGTTAAAAGCAACGCAAGGACACTGCTGGAGCTATAAGCAATAATAAGATGTGCTGCATAACTGTCACATAAACAAATTGTTTACATATGGCAGAAAGCAAAGGTGCCAGAAAAATCCTTTCATATTCCTAGCTACTTTTCTTAACCAGCTCTCACCTGGGTTTGTTCATGTTCAAATATCTGTCCTTGGCATGGAGTAGCAGATGACATTTGAAATTCTGTCATATAAAATAAGTTTGCCATAATAAAACCCTAATTAGTCATTTTTAGGGTTTACTTGTCAATTTGTCCCTCAGGCCTTCAGGATGACATGTTACTCTAAACTTCATAATTGTTTTTAACACACAGTTTCATATTAATTTTTTATTTTAATTAAATTCAATAGCATTTTAATTCACTTCTCAGAACATAATATTTTTTAAAATGCTGCTTACTTTCCTGATGGTCATTCATACTTTAATAATTAACAACTGCCAGGTATGATATATTTTTGTTAACTTTTATTATTTTAATCTTTTCAATAATTAAAATGCCTTTCAAATTACAATTGCTGTATTTTAATTCCACTTGCAGAAAGTATTGATGTAAATTTCATTTCATGCTGAAGATACTTTCTGTGACTACCTGCAAATGCAAAGAGAAAGAAAGCTCTTTGTCCTGGGTTCAGCTGGGATAGAGTTACTTTTCACAGGGACCTGGGAAGGGGCACAGCCAGGGCAGCTGACCTGAACTAGCCAAGGAGCTATTCCATACCATGTGACACCATGCCCAGTATATATATAGGGA
>JANZLQ010000040.1:11454981-11470010 GCA_026212715.1 Elanus axillaris
GCAGCAGCAGCGAGCGGACGGCGGGAGGCGCGTGCCCGGGGGCGGCAACGGCGCGGCAGTTCCGCGCTTCGCGCGCCGAGATCCCGCCCGCACCGCGCGCGTGGGCCGGCAGCGGCGCTTCCTCCGCGGGAGGCAGCAGGGAGCGCGGTGGCACCTCTCCCCGGGATCGCATTGCCGTTACCGTTGGACGGGACGTGGGGTACAGGGGCACCACCGCGCATCGTTCGCAGCCTGCGATCCGCTGTACCGCATTTCGGTCGAACGGTGGCAGCAGCGAGGGCACCGCAAGACGCGCCACTGCGCATGCGTGGTCGAAGAGCCGCAGTACCGAATTTTGGTCTATAGGTGGCAGCAGCGAGTGCCGCCAAAACGCACCACTGCGCATGCGCGACTTCTGAGCGTCTGTATCGTGGTCTGGTCGCCAGGCAACGGCGACGAGCCGGAAGAAGGTGACACTGCGCATGCGCGGCACCCAAGCGTCCTTATCGTGTTCGGTCGCCAGGCAACGGCGGCGAGCTGGAAGAAAGCGCATGCGCATGCCGCATGCGCGGCACCGCCTCTGCAGTACCGCATTTTGGTCAGAAGGAGGCAGCAGCGAAAGCGCGTCCAAAAGCCCCACTGCGCATGCGCGGCTTCCGGCTGCAGTATCGGGGTTTTGGCCAATAGGTGGCAGCAGCGAGGCACGGTAAGACGCGCCGTCGCGCATGCGCAGCTCTCCAACTGCAGTACTGCATTCTGGCAGCCCGGTGGCAGCATCCCCTTCCTGATCCTTTTCTGAACATCAGCTGGATGGTGGAGTCCAACGACCTTAGGGGCATCTTTCTGTGTGGTGGGGAGATAGGCCAGTTGCCCACTGGTCTCTGAGAGCAGGCCATTGTAATGAACATCAGGGACAGGCCCCCTCCAAGTCTGTAGGAGAGATAGAGGACGATGCGACAGCTAATTAAGGTCCTCGATGTTTTGTCACCTGCATTCCTCCCTGCTTCCTGTCTAGTCAGGAAGTTTCCCAGGTGCTTTCTCCCAGCCCATCTCTGCTATTGAAGGAACTCTCCTGACCAGGACAAGGGGAAATCTGTTTAATGATCAGAGCTAGGGAGGAGTAATCTGAGTTGAAGGTCTAGATTTTGACATGAAGGCATTTTTTTTAAGCCCATTTCCACCATGTCCTGGGGGTAGGTGTTAGGCAGGGTTTTTAAGTGATCCTTGAGGATGTGATATCTCCATGCTGGGTCCTTCCACCATCACCCAGCATGGTGGCCTGAGGAAGGAGACACAGGCAAAAGTATTTCAAAGGCTCATGGGATATACCTTCACTGCACAAGCCCACAATCACAAGGCAAGTCCCCAAACCCTAAGGAGCGCAGGAGGCCTCATCCCCCACCCACCTTTACCTCATAATTATCTGCCCATCCGCAGCTTCTTCATGCCAGGACCTGGCCCTTGGCCAGGGCCACAGCCTTGGTGCAGGTCTCAGGGCTGCATTACCACACTCAGCACTGTACTTCCTGGGACAGGAGAGTTCAGGAACTGTTCCAGCACCACCAGCTCTACAGTGTGACTCTGTGGTCCCAGCCAGTGCTGGGACAGCTCCTGCAAACAGCTTCCAGAGCCCCCTCTGCCTCCAGATACATGAAGCCCTGACCCATTGTCCTGGGTTCAGCTGGGATAGAGTTAATTTTCACAGGAACATGGGAAGGGGCATAGCCGGGGCAACTGACCTGAACTAGCCAAGGAGCTATTCCATACCATGTATACCATGTGACACCATGCCCAGTATATATATAGGGAGCAGGTGGGGGGGAGGGGGGTCTCTCGGCTTTCGGTCGGGGAGCGGAGCACCGGGTTCCAGGTGGTGAGCGGTTGCGCTGTGCATCACTCGTTTTGTGTATTCTCTTATTTGCATCGTTATTGTTCTAACTTCTCTTTTTGTGTTGCCCCAGTAAATTGTCCTTATCTCAACCCTTGAGGTTCTGGGTTTCTTTCCTTTTCTTTTTCTGGTTCTCCTCCCCATCCCACCGGAGGGGGACAGGGGGACTGAGCGAGCGGCTGCGTGGGCCTTTGTTACCGGTTGGGCTGAAACCACGACACTCTTCAAAAAGAAAAATAATTGCACATATGGATTGTGTTCTGCCTCCAAAAATCTCTGGATAGGCTATCTCAGGAGTCATGTCTTTACTCATTTCCTGTTGTCCCCTGTCCTGGAATAATATAGTGACCTCACTTATATGGAAAATGCAAGTTTCTGTGGCATTTAGAAACCAAGTTTCTTTCAGAGAACTGAAGGTCAGTCATCTGCTAGATCAGCTAGATTCCATGTCATGTAATCCATTTGTAATGGATTACATTACAAAATTACATAACAGAAGACAAGACCCCAGCTTCTCCATGCCAGGTATGATTTTGGATCCTTGCATGGAAGTTTTTTTTCTCTTCATAGGTACACTTTGCCATAGGCTGATAAGCTACTAGGATTTCAAATTCAGTAGATATCATCACGTTCAAGCACTTGGAATTCAGCTGATATAGTGGAATATAAATTTAACACAAGGTAGTCAGGTTGTGTTGTGTTCAGAGTGTTAAATACTTTGGAATGACCCCAGGAATGCATCAGCAGAGAATGTAAGATAAAGACTATTACTGTGATATAGGAGTGGCTCTGGAAAAGGAAATTACAACACCCTGAGCTTCAACAAGTTGTAACTGCTGAGAGACCATGAGAATGACTTTCAGCTAGACCACAGTGCAAAGGGGTAGGCTTCAGAAGAGGAATGAGATAGCTGTTGTTGTTACATCTCCACCTACTATGAATGAATTCAATATCTCAGCTGAGGCTAAGAAAACCATGGGTTTCAGTTTTTATATCCTGCAAACTCAAAAGACGGGATTAAATCTTTTTATTTACAGCTATTATCTGTGACAGTTGTACCATTTGTTCTTGCAATGGTTATAAGATTTTGAGCAGCACACTGGTCACTAGGAAATCCAAGTGTGTTTCAGATAAAATTGTGTTGGTTTATGAGCTCCAGGACACATAAACCAGTGCTACTCCTTGGCATTTTTACTCACAGAGCCAGATTTTCTTACTTTTCTTAAAGTATCTTTTAACCTTGATATTCTGCAAACTATATATGAACACCTGAGCTTACAAGTGCAGAACTGTAGCTTGAGGATTTGTGGTATATTTACTTCATCACAGGGTAGTTCTGCCAAGTGAGTCAATAGATTCAGTACAATCTATTCAAGGAGAACAACCAATCCAAGCAGTGTTTTTCACCAAGTAAAAAACTAGTATTCATTAACAGAAACAGAATGTGTGTTTAGTCTGGCCAAGATTATTTCCATGCACACCTATGCCAGCTAAGTTCCCTTTCTTTATCCTGACAATCAACTGAGTTATATCTATGGAATGCCATAGTAAACCAGAAGGATCTGGCTCCAGACTCATTTCCCACAGCTGTTGGACATCCACTACATTTAGAATGTGTCTATTATGAAATTCAAGGGCAGAAGGACAATTTATGTAGACATACTGATGCTGGCTTTAAATAAGCTATCTTTGCTGCAGACAGGAGTGTTGCTATGGTAGCATTAGAGTCAGTGCAGGCCACAAAACCTGCCTAAGTTCAGGGATCTAGTATCCGCTAAACTCCTTGTTGCCATGGCTGCATTGCTATAAGTACTAGCTAATTTAGCAAGTTATAATCGGAGTCTGTGCATTGCAATCTGTTTTTTAAATTGCTCTATAGGCCTATTCTTAAGACTGAGAGGACAGATTATCGGAAACAGTTCTGTCTACTATTCCCAAATCTTCCTAAATGAGATGTTGGTCAGGAAACAAGATAAAAGTGTCATGATCTCCCCAAAAATAAACAAACGTCTTTCATACAACTAACACACCTACATGTTTATCACACTTAATAGAAGTGCTATCTGACCATAAGTAGAAAAAGCCACTGACGTTTACTTCCCTCCACCTGCATTTCATCTCGATTCACACATTCACCATGAAAATTGATATTACCCTGTCTCCTGACCAGACCCTAAACTCAGCTGATTTCAGTGAAATAAGTATCAAGATTTAGTGTGTAGGGAAAGGGGAAAGTTTTCCTTGCTTTAAATATCCACATAACCAAATAACTGTAGTGAAGCCAAGAACAAGATATGCCACATTCCACAGGATCTAAGAAGGAAATAAGGCTAAACTCTGCAAACTATTTTTTGTTTGGTTTGGTTTTAGTTAGAAAACCTCGAACTCAACATGCCACTCAATATATGGAATTTGCCATCAAGTTCAGTATATTATCAAAACATTGAGACTGATGTAAATCAGGCAAGATCTGTAGTTTTTCAGACTGTAGATGATAGGAAAAAGGGGAAAAACAAGAAAAATGTCAATACTCTTCCCTACAAGAAGGTGATGATAATATTCCCCAGATAAGATTCAGATGTATTACAAGATATAAGAGCATCTAATTCAGTTAACTTTCCCCTGGTTTTTACTCACAAGTATTCATAGCACTACTGTCAGTAATATCAGCCACTCCTGAGTGCACTGAGTGATTTTTGTTTTTCACTGAGACAAGAACAGCATTTTCTTTGATACCTTCTAGCAAAGTTTAGATGCGATGCACTGTGCTTATACAGTCCTGTATCTGTTTAGGGAGTTAAACAATGGCTCTGCTGCTAAAAAAATCTTCATGAATAATGGGAATCTCAGTCTTTCTGATTGATGAAATTTGAGTTTGAGATTAAATTACTTTCCTTAATTACCCCAAATTGCTCCACTAAAAATAGTTTGCAACCAAAACTTTTATCCTTTTGTCTAATTTTTCCTTCCTCTCCCTAAAGGATCATAGTTCTAAATCTGAGGAAAATAATTCCTAATCCAAATGTTTACAAAATACTATTTGCTTAAAAATAATGTACAATTGTTTTTAAACATTTCCTTTTTATGAATATCAAGATAACCAACTTTAAAATACATGTGTTCCTAGCATTACCTATGATGTAGAGAATACAAGGTCCTCATAAATTTTCTCTTCTTGTTAAAGTTCAGTCAAAAATTCTGCATGACAAATCACTGCTGAAATGCCACTTCCATTTCTAAGTCAAAATGCAGTGTAGGGGGAAAGTCAGCTTAATCCTTTTAGAAGAGAGCTGGTCAGTATTTGCTGTTCATGTTATAAATGCACTTGTTTCCATTAATTATGCTTCCTCCCTTGCTTAAGCATCATGACTATAACTTTGCTATACATAGTATGCTTAACAAGCATGAAATGTCTTTGTAGGGCACCATGAAGGTCGCTTTGCCACTTGTACAGTTTACTATGCACTCAGATGTAATAGAACTAACATAACAGTACCTTCTGAAGTCACAGTCTTCTATGAAAAGGAAAACCTTATATTTGACCCAAACTCTCTCTTTGCATTTGAGATAATTATACCTTTTCTTTTTATAACCTGTCTTTCTGATGCCTCTCTAATTTACTGGACCATATACTATGGCAAAGTTTCATCTCTGTTGCTCTTGTTGGACAGGAAAAAAATCTCAGCTTCCTTCCCCTAGCACTGAAGCTCAAAATCAAGAAAATGTATTCAGTGCTGTCTACATTTATAACCTAATGCTGCAGACTATAACACTGGAACACTAAAACAAATGCAGCATTATAAAACACCTCAGTTTATCCCTCCCACTAAACAATATGAGATTTCTTTTTCTTTACCAAAACTGGCAGGTAGCGTTCTTAGATGGAATTTTCTTTGATGTAACCACAGATTCTGAAGCAGCTGCACACTTTTTGCTTAACTCAAAGTAATTTTGGAAAAATAGATCAGTGTTTAAAAACAAGACATATAAAGGTGAGCTTGCTTCAAGTTTGAGGTAGCAAAATTTAGAGGCTAGCTCAATAGGAGCTGAGAAAAAGGATATCTGTATCTTAATTCTTATTCTGCTACTGCTTGAAAAGTGGTAAGTGAAGGCTGACTTTTCATGTGTTTCTCTAATTTCCTGCATGCAATTCTCTCCACTTTCAAAGCTATATTCCAGGACATTGACTTCCTTGACAAAGCCTTAGGCTATTTAATAGTAAAAATTGTTGTATTAAACCAAGTTTTTTTATTAAAAATTTCCTAGAATGACAACTAAAGCCTTCCTATTTCTTACAGAAATAAATACATATTGGAGTTAATATGACTACTACTGATCTAACTGGATGTAACACACAGACGGTGCACATAGATAATAAAGAACAATCTCTGAATGTGTCCACATCTGAAGTAGAAAGGCCTATTTTAAGGGCTGCAGGAAAGCCTAAACAAAGGAGAGGCAGCAGCAGAGCAACTGCAAAGGTAAACTGGAAATCAGTAACAACATTTCACTCCATAAATTTAACCACTGTTAAAACATAAAGTTCCCTAAATTGTTTTCAGAGTCCATTATGAGCTTATAATACACAGGAACACTGGATAGAATTAAATTAGTGTAAGACTGTAGCAGGCTCAGAACTAGAAAGACATGTTAGTCCTTTCTTCTATTTCACAACTGATATTGCTAAGCAAGTTGAGTAAGATTTTCTACCCTGATTTACTGATTTCACCTTAATTTGGCTAAGTTACAATAATAGACACATGAAAATAAAGAAATACAGCTCTCCTCCTGCCTCATGACATGTGAATAGGTAAGTGCCAGTGAACAAAAATACATGCTTGTTTCCAAGACATTTATTTTTGGTTGTCCTTACAATAATGACTAAAAGAAAGTAGGGGATAATAGTCCTTCTGTCCTTTGGTAAAATTAGAAGGAAGCCCACATTTGTCAATTCTTCTCTTAAAAAGAGCTGTTAGGACTCCCAAAGCAGATCTAGTGAAAGCTAGCCCAGCAAAGCTTTACTGATTTCCATCTGTTGGAAGATTTTGTTCCTCACAAAAGTCGCTTCCAAGACAGGGTGGTTTGATGTTATACTGAAGGTCTTATAAAGTCCAGCTTTCAAGCAAATCCCTGATGAAAAAGCCCAGGGTACAGAAAGGAAGGAAAAAAATCCTGCCTACTGTACCAACCTCGCTGTCTCTGTTCCTGATACACCATTGAACAGTTAGTAGAGGGTGTTTCCCATCATACAGTGTGGCTTGCCAGTAGGTACAGTCCCCTGCTGTGGTCAGCAGGGATGAAGACATGTTTGGCATGCACCCTGCACTTTAGGACTCTGAGAGTCTTTCTCACTTATCCCACCAGTATAAAACCAGTTCTTCTGCTGGAAATGGAAAATAACAGGAATACAGCCATCCCTACTCTCTTCTCTGAAGCCACTCTATTGCAGTCCTAGTGGTGACCAAGGCATCTCATTAAAATGAGATCTCTGAAGCTACATTCCTATCTTTTTCTCACACACAGCCAGAACCTAAAAGCAGTAGACAAAGCAATGAGGTGTAAAAATGTAAATATCATGTGATATAAATAAATTATAACAAGATGGTGGGCAATATTTATCACATCCTCATCTTGCATAAGAACTGTGATTGTGCCTTTTTCCAGTGAATATCACCTACCCAAACCACGTGTAAAATAGGATGCAGTTTATGAAATGAAACTGAAAATCTTCCTGATGGTGACTTGTGAGAGGCCCTACAGTTTGCTATGACTTTTCAAGTTTGCACTTGTTATCTAGCTATATATTCTCTGTGTAAAGGGTAAGTCTTTCCTTTTTAGAAGTAACAAGGATAGAGGAGGAAGTCCGTAAATCAATGAAGTACAAGACTTAGCTCAATCCAGTCATATATGGATTAAATAGGACTGCTAGAACAAAGACTGTCTCATTTTCAAGGTCTTTTCTTATAGCAAATCTAAGCAAACATGAATTAGATTTCCCCAAAGTAAAGCTGCAAACAGAGATATGCTTTTTCACACTCTGTTTCCTTTGTTCCTTCAAAGCATACCTGAATTTTATTATTTAACAGAGTATTCAAGATAACACAATAAAAAGTTAATGTAATTATTTAGCTAGTTTTATCCTTTGTGGTAAAGTTTCTGATGCATATTGTATTGTATGTTTTCCTAAAGCTCTTTTGATGAGTTCCAGTATGAAATTACCATGACACAAGGGACTGATATCTCCATTACATGTTACTGGCTCTGCCACAGGCAATCTGGCAAAGCAAAATTATATAAAGCAGCCTTAGCTGGCCTGCGTAATGGACAAAATGAATTCTTGCTCAAAGTAGTTCTTAGTCAGATTCAATGAGCACTCTAAATATTGGACTCAGATAACAGTAGGAGAAAATGTGTAAATGAAGAAAACTCTTCATAAAAAGATATAAAATACAGCAGCACTGTCTTATTATCTAGCCTTATTCCTCATGATAGCCCATTCTTTCACTTCCATACCAAATTAGCACAATCTATTTATACTAGTTTATGGAAACGTAATATACATGGCTATGAGTGTCTTTTCCTAATTATACCATTGTAGTTCTTCCTCTCAAAATGCATTATTCTCTTGTTTTGGGACCCAGAACAAAGGCTACTTAAGATAAATGGAAAGATTGCCACAGATGTCAATATGCTTTGTGTCAGGCTATTGGCAAAGCCACCTAGTTGGGTAAATGGAAAAAAGAAAAGTATCCTTTTTTCTATATTTATATCTGTTGTTAAGCATTGTGTAAGTACTTGCACCAACACTGTCATGAAAATGAAGAAGACAGATGTGAAAAATTATAGTTTGGGAACAATAATATCTTGTTCTATCCCAAGAGCTGAGGTGTGTTGTAGATCATGTTTAAATCTAATTGAAGAAAGAACTGCTAATGGTGATGGATGTTGATGTTCATTCATATTAACCACCAGAAAAAGAAAAAGAACTGAATTTTTGTTTTAAAAGGAGGGAATCGATATAGTAAGAGAATCAGAATTACAAAGCACATTCTGCCCAATACAGTGGTGCAGATGAGTACAAACCTTGACTGTAAATTCCAATAAGCAGGGATCAGCTCTGTGTGTATAAAGAGCTTAGCAAAGGTATCTCTGTATGTGAAGAAACTCCTAGGGGCTCTCATGACACAAACAACCATCTGTAGGTGATGGAAAAGGAAAGCAGCTGCCTCAAACACCACACACCCTTCTACACATACTAGCAGAAACTGGGCAGGTTATTTTAGGCAAACACTATATTTATGCCTAGCACCAGTGAGGTTTGTCTGCTCTCTGTACAGACTCGTTACAAATCCTGTATTGCTGGCACGGCCAACTCAGGAACCAAAGAGTGGCTCACAGTGTCACAGTGCAATCCCATGCCCATTACAGTTGATTCACTGACTGGCATCAATTTGTTCCTCTCTGCCAGCCTGGTATGGGAGTTTACAAACAGATAACTAAGTCTCAGATGTGAGGCTTTGAGAATAACATGGTGACGTGCTGTAGCATCAAGGAACCTTACCACTCCTTCCTGAAAGATAAAAACAAAGAATCTTGCACTTCAAAAAAGAGAATTCCTAGAGGGCAGAAAGATGTATATAGGCATGTAACAGTGGACATTTTCGGGAGCTAAAAAGCTACCTGAATTGGATATTGTTCACCATGTCATTGATGATGTTTCCTCTTTTGCATTTTCTTGTTATTATATCTAAGGATTAAAGCTATCTTGCAGAAAGATGTCAATTACAGTTGCTTTTACCTTTTTTTTTCGGAAATCATTAATCCAACTCTTCATAAGCTGGCATGTAGCCTGCAAATTAATATCTCACATTTTGCCAGAAAACAACACAATGTTCATCACCATTGCCTTTCGCTTGAACAAGTGTTTCTTCCCTAGTATGCAGCCTTCTCATTAGACTAGTACACTGGTCAAAAGCCATCCTATATAAGGAAATCCATGGGTGCAGGCCTGTTTAAACCAAAGCAAGAGAGCTAATTATGATAAGTGCTACAATTCATTACCTCAAAACCAAAATCCCAAACCACTGTGGAAGAATTGATGCTCTACATTCTCCTTAGGTTTGGTCAAAGGAAGAAGTAGTTTTCATCAGAAAACACTTTATCTAAGCTATCTAAAGGATATCTTGATCTTTAAAAAAAAAAAAAAATCAACAGCAAATTCAACCGACCAACATCAAAACCTATATATTAATCAAAAAATTAAAAAGATTCAATCAAAAATATGGTTGGATTTTCAGCAGTGACACCTCTGGCTTAATTTACTCCCTCTGGGGCATGTTCTCAGGTGGTATAAAATATCTTCAACAGCTGCCAGACAGCAATAATAATTATTAGGCAAATGAAGAGCTTTTCTGAGAATATCAGGCCTTATGAAAGACCATTCATTTCTCTCTGCTATCTAGTTCTCCATCATTCACTCCTATGGCACTTGTCATACCACCCTGCTCAGCTGCAACTTCATCTTTCCATTTTATTGCATATGCCTTCCAAATGTCATTCCTGCCAACAAGTTTGACTTACATTAACTGTAAAATAAAGACTGAAAAAGTGGCTATAGTGGTTTCTGCAGTCATTCATATTATCGTATTAGACAGCTGCATGTTTCTTTATAACAAAATGCATTTCTAAATAAGTGAAGGAAACTTTTTATGAATAGCAATACCATGGCCTGTTTGTTTTTGTGGTTTCACATACGTAATTACTCTAGGTTAGCATTATGCTAGCAAGTAGTAAACTAGATGTTAATTCCCTAAATAGGAAAAAAGTATGGCTTTACAGTCTCCAGGAACTTGGAACTTTTATATTTAGTTTTAATGACAGTTTCATCTGTAGCATGAATGATACAGATATCACTGGATATGTGGGTTGTATGTTGTGGGGTCCCACTCTAGCCCTGGTACCAGTGGGAGACACTTGCAGATGACTGCAATATGTCTTACTTATTTTGCTCAGGCTCTCCTGTTGCATATTACACACTATGAAAAGCACATTTTCAAATGATCAGCTATTATGAAGACAAAAATGGGTCAAGATTTAGCTTTGTCTCAGTAATATATTGCAGTTAACTATAGGCTCTATCAAAATTTAATCCCAGGGGTAGCAAGTTTTCCTCCAGAATGGCAGGCTAATCATTAACTGTATCTAATAATTAATACAGACATCATTAAGAAGAAAATAATGTTGGCTGTTGAATTCCACAAAAGACTGCATACAGCATGGCTTATAAATTGTCTCCACAAGAACGTGTTTGTAGAATATTTCACCAATTCTGCACAAATTCTGAAATACTCATGCAAGATTGACCAGATACCCCTCCCAAAAATATAGATCACAATGTTATGACTACTTCTAGGTTGTTGCAGTACTTGCATTTCTATTAAGGAATTCCATTTTGCCAGAACACTAAATATTTTGCTAGTGTTCAAATTTCAGGAAGCCAACTACAGAATGGTACTCTCCCACTAAACAATTTTGAATCAATAATGCATGTTTGAGCATAAATTAAACATTTCATAATTTATTTACTGACAAAGAAAACTTCCCTGTTATGCATTACACTTTGAGAAGAAGAGTAGCAGAAATATGCTTTAGCAGTGCAAACTTGTCATGATAGTTCTGCCTTAAGCAAAGGTCTAACACCTGCCTTCAAATTATGGTCAAGATGCTGTCTTGGCTGAAAAACAGAAGCAGAAATTATTGCAAAAATTATAAAGATTCTTGATGGGATATGATGTGAAACCTCTCCCTCTCTTAAAAGGAAAACCATCATTGCACATTATAACACGTATTTGCTTTGAGACAATTGTTTCTATTGAGGACTTTTAACTGAATATTATGTCTTGCTGCTCCTATAAAACAGGCATAACCTGCTTCCCATTTTAAAATGGAAATGTAGCCAGTTTCTCTTTAAATAATTCATCTAGGTAATTCCCATCCAAGTTTCTGGGTAACAAAGCCAGGTTAACCAATGCAATATTAGCCTTGGGCTAACATTTAATTGTAACTCGCCACACATTCTACGTCTGTCTGCCTTTCAATTTATCTTTCTGGAAAAATAAAATCTATCCTGTTCCACCAGTGTGTAGAACATTTGGCATGATGATTGATACTCCACAGCATGCAGTTATTGTATTATATATACTGTCCTCTGCCGAAAAGAGGAGCACTTCTATCAGACTGCAGCAGCATGTAACTTTCTTGTTTAATTGTGTGGAAACACTTCGGGTTTAGTACCTGTATGCAGGATTGTAAAAGTGTTTTGGCAACAATATGAGGTATGTTTCCAAACCCTGAAAAAGTAAAAATTAATTTCTTTCTCCTGAACTGTTTGAAAATTATTCTTCTTCTCAGACCTTCAGGTTACTGTTACCTGTGCTGACATAGCCCAAATATACTGGATTCATCAAGATCCTAAACCTGAAGACAAATAAGAATGAAAATAAGCTAATTGCAAAACAGTTGTTGTAGGTCAAAACCATTTCAGTTATGATCCTGATTCACTGGAACTGACAAATATATCTCCATCAACTCTCTCTTCAGGACTCCAACAGTATGTTTAGTTTTGTGCATGAACTGTTGTTGATGTGTGATATTTTAGGAAAGCAAGCATAGTGAGATATAGCAAGTCACATTTGACTTCTCATATACAATTCCTTTTATCATTTCTCCTACACTCCACCAATGAAATTTCTTGTCACTATTTAAAATAAAAAATTCAGAGCTCAGATGGCCACAGTTTCTTAGATGTAGTACTGAAGAAGGATTAGTATGCAACTGTCTTTACAGAAATTCAAATATAGATTATATCTGCTGCCTCCTGTAAGAAAACTATTTGTCTACAAGAGCACCCAGTGACATGGCATTTGCTTTTCAAATATCATATTTCAACAAAAGTTTATTATATATTGTACACAATTACCAAGGAATATCTCCAAGTTCAGTGCATCAACAACACAAGAAGATGGTCTTTTTATGTATAGGTATGTGATTGTATACTTTAATACCAGATATGATCAATCTCACTATAAAGGAAGTACACTATGTTTTATTAAGGACTTCTGGAGAACACAATTCTCACAGTAAGCCAAAGCATAAATAAATATTCTTGCAAGTGATATATAAATTATTCTAAGTGAGCAGCAGCATGTCAGTCAAGGTTGATCAAATTCTTTACAACATAGCCTTATGAAAAGAAAAATGTTAGATTTGGGTCCAAATATAGTAATTTTCGTGACTGACATTTGTGGCACTTTTGGGATCAGTGAACCTTTTGTCAAAACCTGAAGGAAGTTTTTACTGCAGGACAGGGAACTTTTGGAAATTCAGGTTTGTTCATCTTATCAGCCTGAATTATATTAGTACCTGGAGAGCCCAAATGAAATCAGCCCTCATTGTAAAAGGTGCTACATTTATACATAGCGAGAGATGCAAGACTCCGTTATTTTACTATCAAAATTGTCCAAGTGCTAGAGAGGAAAAGAGGTAAATGGCAGTCAAGTTCATGTGTTATTCCAGGCTCAGATGCTGACTTGACACCTGGTTAAAACCTCTTCCTATACTGTACTCCACCCTCTGGCAGCTAAATCCGTTTGAAGAAAAATGGCATCACAAAGAAAATTTATGCAAGTATATGTTCTTCCAGGAAAGTCTTCTAACATCAAGGGTGCAGAAAAAACTTCCACACATTACCCTAGCAGCAAGCTCAACAATATATGGTCTTCAAAGCATAAAATAGAAAAGAAACAGAATGTTTCCGATTCTCATCAAGGTAAAAGTATATACAAAGTATGTATATGAAACAAACCAGTGAAGAATATCTGAATACTGTAAGAAAATTACCTGACAATTCATCCTCCATTCCTTTCAGATCCAGTAAAACAGTCTCTTAAAGCAATAGGTAGGCAATACTGCCTATTATTTTCAGTGAAAATTAGGAGTCTGTACCCTTTCAAAAAGATTCTTGGACAAATTTTTTTCCAGTTATAACAATTTAAATCTAGAGTAACTTAACTGGTATCTACAGAGCTGTTCAAGTTTAAACAGATGTCACTAAGAAGAATTTAGTTCTGTGTTCCGCATACACTAAGTTAAGAGGTTTCCTTTGTAAAACACAGTACAGATGACCACAAGTATTTCAGGGACACTCTAGTATATTATTCTGTATGGCAATTCAATCTAACTTAAAATAAAGTAATTAAATATGCTCTAGCATATTGCTGCAAAATTGATCACCAATTTCTTGTGAATAGCCATGCATTTAAATATAAAGATGAATGTTCCTTTCTAGAAATAGATCATTTCCAGATTAATGGGTAAATTACTGTTCATTGGAAATTAATACAAATAGGTCTACTGCTGCAGCAACTTAAATATTCACAAATGAATTTGAAATACTTTTGTCTTTTTTCTGCCCATTGCCTTCCTGCTCTGGTAAAAAAAAAAAAAAAAAAAGTAATGAATAATGAACAAATTGTGTTGTCACTTCTGTGGGAAAGGTAACTTATAAAGTTACTATGTGGTGTTGTAAACCCCAACATTACAACTGCGTTAAAAAAAATCATTAATCAAATCATGCCTTATGATAATGTGCCGTATTTTTAACAAACAGTATCAAGGAAGCTTCTTTCATTTCTTTGTTTGAATCTCTAGAGATTAATTCCTTCAATTTTCTTCCAGGAAGCATATGGGCTAGGACCTTTAAAGAAAAAGCTGATGTCTTCACATAATCACAGAGTGGGATCATGACAAAAACCTAGATATAGCAAGAATCCGAGAGCTGAATCTGACTTTAAGTTAGCTGCTTGCCATTTCATCAATCATGACCACTATTCATATATAGTCAACCTCCACTCTCTCCCCCTCATTCCTTTGAAACATGTTTTGATAGCTTGACAGGAAAAGTGCTCGCTAAGTTGGTACCAAAATTTTTGGGGACATTATCAATACTGAGTAAGATTGCAGGTTTTACCCAGACCTACTTACAAGTCTTAAGCCCTGTTATTTTATGCAGTTTACCATAAGTAAAGATTGTCTGGTTAGACAGTAAAATCTGGTGTTCATCAGCTAGTAAAAAGCAATTCCTTTTTGAAATATCTTTCCCCCC
>JANZLQ010000040.1:11477035-11492848 GCA_026212715.1 Elanus axillaris
ATTTGTACATTCCAATCCTTTTACTATTACTGTTGTCATTTTATTAGTGTTATCATCATTATTACTTTCTTCTTTTTGGTTCTATTTAACTGTTCTTACCTCAACCCACAAGTTTTACTTCTTTTCCCGATTTTCTTCCCCATCCCACCCTAGTGGGATGGGGGGAAGCGAGTGAGCGGCTGCATGGTGTTTAATTGCTGGCTGGGGTTAAACCATGACACCAGTTCATTCTTCTTAATTTTTGGCATCTATTACAATACCTAAAATAAAGCAGTTCTCCTTCAGTCCTCATTTAGTCAGGAGAGAGAAACAATCACCTCTGAAAAGCAATTAAATTGTTTTTTTTAATTCAGGCACTTTCTGGGGTGTCTTTGTTTCTTTTCTGAAGGATGGGTCAGTGCTTTTGCCTCACATTATTAGCACTTTGTATAAACACACACCTTGATCTCACATACATGGAAATGTCTGAAAAGCATTTGTAACATACTTCTTAATAAATTTTAGACAATATTAGAAAGCCTTTCCCCTTTTAAATCATATTTTCAAAAGGTGAACTTAAACATTTAGAAAGCTCAGGTTTACTGCAGGTACACCAGGAGGAGTAACTGAATTTCTTTGGAAGGAAATACAACGATCTTTCTCTTTGTTTAAACCATACAGTCCCATTTCATTGAATTACTTATTTACTTTAAGGGGCTAAGGGACAAGACTTAAATCTTGCTTTAAAAATCTTTAGCTTTGCTCTCAGCTACATAATTACCAGCTTTCACCATGCTGGAGAGAGTGATAATGGCTAACACGTATGATTCATAAGCCAAAGTGCCATCACACCCATAAAGGGGTTAATTTACAAGAGAGTTTTCAGTAGCAGTCAGAAACCATCAGGCCTGCACATGATGATCAGTAGGGACATGATCCAGCTCCCACTGAAATCACTGTGAATGTTTCCATTTGCTTTAGCAAGTTTTGAAATGGAACACTCTGCTGGAGTAATGCAAACTCTAAAAACACTCAACTGATAGTGACTACTGTATTGCTAGAGAGCCTACTAAAGATATTTCTTGTTAAGGTTTGGGTAATGCTGTGAATTAACCTAAACTCTTGTGAACTGACTCCTTATCTGGGCTCTAAGGAAAGTCAGAACAGTTTAAATACTTATCATCTCCACCATCTTAATCACCAGTACTTCATATGCAAAAACAGTATGTCAAATGAATGTTTTCTCTATATAGGGAATCTGGCTTGGAAAGTAAGTGATGATAGGGTTGCCACTGTCCTTACAGCATTTAACTTACAGAGGCCAAAAACCTCATCAGGGTCGAGTACGTTGCATACAGCTTCTTTCTCAGAGTAAGTGGGATCTTTCATAAAATAAGCTACCATTAATCCTACCAGGATTTTAGATGAATCATACAATTTACAATGAAGGTGGAGTGACTCCAATGGTCCTGTCCTGTTACAGCTTCCTTAGACTTAGATGAGATAGAAGTGCAAATTAGGTAGTCCTCTGTCTACTGAAGACTCTTGTATGCAAAAATGTCACTTCAGGAATTGGCAGGTTCTCCTTGGCTTGCAATTTTGCATGTTTTGCTCTTCCATATTTCACAGAAGAGGAAATTCCTTAACCTGGCAGCGAGGAACATAGGAATGAGAGGACAATAATTCTGTAATTACTTCAGAAACAGAATAGGGAGGTTTGCTGCCCTTACGTGTCTTCAACATCTAGTCAGAAAGCTTAACATACAGAAATAACATCCTCTGTTTATAAGCTGAAATAGGGTACAAAGCAGTAGAACAAAGAATGGAACTGGACAGGTAACTGCAGGTACTAGAGAAACTAATCACAGCATCTGTGTTATCCATATTATAATGCAATGAAATTCTCTGTTATCCAGCAGGAAATGTCAGCCAAGAACTCAAAATAAAAAAGTAAATGCCAAGTATGAAAAATGGAGAAACAGCTTATATATGGAAATCATGCCCTCAAAAATGGGAACTTATACCAGATGAATATAAATACAATGATGACAAGAAACCCCAGTAAAGTCTCCTATCAACTTTGTCATTTAAGGATTCTGAGCTCTTGGTTTTGTACATGAGATTTTTTTACAGGACATCAGATTTAAATGTACACTGAAACCCAGAGGACATACAATGGTAGCTAGCTCATCTCACTACTGAAATGCTGTTGTATTATTAGTGTCATGTCAGTAGATAGGAGAATTCAAAGAAAGGAGGGAAAGGGATGTATTAAATGGGAAAGAGAGAATGATAATTTGGTTCCTAATCCTTATTTTTCTTATATAGCAGCATGATTGTAACAAGCCATAGTAACAACAAACACAAGACTTTTCCTATTAAATTGTATTTAACTGAAGAAAACACAGACAGAAGAAAATACTAACAAAGAAAAAGTATTTGCTAGTCCAGTATCTTATTTCCACCAGAAGCAATGCCATCAGCTTCAGAAGGAATTAGGAAGTGAAAGCATTAGTATGGAAAAGAAACACGAATAAGAAAAGCTTCTTTTTAGCTTCAGAGGTTGGCTTTCATGCCTTGGAGTAAGAGGGGTTTGACTTTCTACCCTTTCTGAAATTGTTTAATCCTTTGTAAAATAACTGTGAATATATGCTAGACACAGAAATCTGTAATCTATTCTGCACATTTACTCAAAATGACTTTGATCATAAAATCATAGAAATATATGGCTGACAGAAACTTCCTGAGATTCAGCTACATTTACTTCTTTCACCGAGGAGAAATCACATATAACTAAACTATTCTCAGATATTGTCTAACTTGTCTTTAAGTTTTCCACAAAGGTTCTAATGGTCTGTTCCAATGGTTCTCCATTATATGGATAGAATGTTTGCTGTATTAAGATGGCTTCTTGCTCTTCTGCTATGGACCTTGTTTGCAATCTTATGAACATTTATTTTCTTTCCCTCAAAAGCATCAGCTACAAACTTAAAAGAATATAAAAATCAGACTACTAACAACCAGTTCCACCATAACACGGTTTTATTCCTTTTACGTGGTGGTTTGTTTTAGCCCTCTCTGATAAGGGCTATTTTTAATTGACTACTCAATTATTGTGAGTGATCTAGATTTTGTATACGCTTGCTTATGTGCTAGCCAACCATTTTGCTGCCTCATTTAGTTAACTTTGTACACCAAATGAAGAAGAAGATAACAATTCTAAGCAAAGTTGGAATCAAATCAGCAGAACTAAGTCATAGAAAATTAGCAGTAGTTGGTTTCCCTGAAGCAAAGTATTATTTTATCTTGCCATGAATTTAATTTAAGAATTTCGTTCTATTGCAATACTCTTTCTTTATGTTCAAGAAGTTACCAAAAAGCATTATGTGCATGCTCTAGAAATTTTAAAGTAATGTTACTCGTTTTCTGAATATGTTGTATCAAATATTGATTTAAATAATTAGTATAAGCATACAAGAGTCTGATCAGTTAGCAGCTAATATTGCTTTGGAGTGAATACCTCACTATTTTAGTCTAGGAGACCCAGAAGTCAATTAATGAATGAGTTAGAGCATGGTAATCTCTCTTTGGATACAATGACTGGACAAATGACTCATTTTCCCATCTCAAAAAAAAAAAAAAAGAAATTATATATTTAATAGAATTTCATAGTATTTTTTTATTTTATGGTGTAAGAAACATCATTGATAAGATATATGAAGGCAACCTCTTTGCCTCAGTTCCAGAAAGTGAGCCATATATACTACATTTACTCAATATTCTTTGTGAACATGTGATAGCAATTAAGTCCAATGCTGTAGTAAGATAACAAGCAAGATAAATTTCACAAAGAGCAATATTTCATGTGAACAAAATAAACAGAGATAACATAATTTAGTCTTCTCATAATTTAGAGAAATGTATGACAAGTTAGAAACAATTGCCCTTAAGTTACTATGATGATTTTCTAATTAAAATGTAACTAGATTATTTTCAAATTTATAATATGGCTATCCCTAATGCGAGAGAATACTGCATTATAAAAAGAAAAATGTTCTACCTGCTATATTGGAAAAGTCGAAGAACCTCCTACCTCTTAATTACTAAATGTATAGCTTCTGCCTTTATATTGCCTTAATTGAATGCTAATTCACCGTCTAATTTGCATCTCAATAAAGAGTGGTTTTCTTGGTCGTAGATAGGCATGTAGGTTTTGTTCCAGAAACTCCAAACTCCTAAAATATCTTCACCATAATTTCACAAGCTTTTTCCCCCTCTGACATTCCTGTCACCTATTAGCTCCTTTATTCCATTTTATATAAATGCACACAACTTTGCCTCCTTTCACACAGAGGTAAAGCCACACACAAGGCTTTACATCTCATAAGACATTTTTTTAACCTGACTCTGAATATCCTTATAATACCTACACAGAAAAATCAGAACAGAAGCAACAAACACATATTTACCAAGTTTGATGGTGTCCCACATCTTAAAAACCAGATAAGGTGTTACACACATAAAATGTCTGTGACTCTCAATGCCACTAATCACTGCACTTACCTGCATTTTGTGGTCCTCTGCCTCTAATATTAAGCTGAAGATCTCTTTGAAAATCCTTTAAAAGAACCAGCAGAACTTTTTGCAGATTCTTCAATAATTTTTTATTCCCAGTCTTCCAGAAACCTTTCCAAAGTCAGTGAATATTTGTAGTTGAAGAACTAGTTTATTTATTGAGCACTGTTGATGATGGACACCATCACTTACACCTTTTCATTATATTATCTATACAGCCTATACCTTGCTTGTCTTAATGTCAGTAACTGTTCAAGCTTACATTGAATCTTTAGGATAAGGCTCTTTCCTGTACTTGATTCTACCGTTGCATTCATTTAATAGTCCCTCATGGGTATATCCTTTAAAACTCTTGTCTGCTGCAAGATATATTTGGCATGGCAAGCAGATTGCACCCTGCTGTGCTGTGTAAAATATTATATCCCAGTGATACTTTTCAGTGGAATCTCTGCAGTATGGCAACTAGCAGTTGACCATAGGCAAAAGAGATAAAATCATTTTCATTCCATATTTCAAAGCAGTTGGTTTCTTTTGCTTTTTAGACAAGCTACTTTATTTTTAATAATGCAGTATAAAAATACAATGCAAACTTGAAATGAAATGAAGTGACAAGCAAAACAGAATTGCTTATGAAAACCAGGTATTAGTGTGGCACATTAACAAATCCAGTTTAGAACTAAAAAAGTACCTTCATGCTAGCACTCTTTTCTTAGAAAACATCATGAGATATACACAGGAACTTGATGGACAGATTGCTCAGTGCATGCAGAACTCACTATGCAACAAGGGGTTTAGACTGAGATTCCTTGACAGAACTATGTTATTATTATATTGTAATTAAAAACCTATCTTGCTGTTTAAGTGTTGCCTAAAATCTCAGCAAGATACAGATTCATAAGACTTCCACTAAATATTTGAAGGGCTCTTCCAACAGGATTTCAAGGCTGATACCACTAGTCATTATTTAGTTTATAATAATGGCTAGAGATATTAATATAATTATTCCCATTACTTCACAATGTAAGAGCCAATCCCTTTGCCAAAGGCCTCTTTAACAAGAGAAAAGAAACTGCTGGGAAAGAAACAGGCAAAGGAGAGAACTTTCTTGAGGTTACAAGGCAAACTAATGGCAAAAATCTCAAAACATGACTTGGGCCACCTGAATCTCTACCCACTGGGCACACATTAGTCACACTCATGATATCACATTTTTTTGACTTTTTTCTCTTTTTTTTGTTAAAATAATTCAGAGATTATATGAATATAATTTCATTTCTTTACCAGAGGTTGGTCAAACACTGGAACAGGCTTCCTGGAGAGGTGGTCAATGCCCCAAGCCTGTCAGTGTTTAAGAAGCAGTTGGACAATGCCCTTCACAACATGCTTTAACTTGGTCAGCCCTGAATTGATCAGGCAGTTGGAGTAGATGATTGTTGTAGGTCTCTTCCAACCGAAATAGTCTATTCTATTCTATATCACATAACACATTTTGCAGGAAAGTAACATAATGTTGAGAAAGCAAATCAACGTCTTGCCTTAATTTACATCATATATTCTACAATGTACAAATTCTCTACACCCACCATGTTCCCTTTGTTTCCCTGCTCAGAGCTCTTCTGTGATCCAGAGGAAGTTTTGTACCCTTGATTGAAATTGAGTAAGTATATTCTAGAGGAGAAAAAAAATCTGCCATAATTGTGGACCAATCAATGCACAATTCAGCTATATCTTTTACAAAAGCACAAAAGACTAGTAGTATGGGACATGAATGAAGATGCTGGTAAGAAGTGACAGAACTACCATCTATTTACTCATAGCCACTGACAGATCTGACTGGTGCAATTTCTTGCAGCACTTATCTTCATTACTAGGACAGAGATCAGAGGAAACACTCTTCCCCAACTCACCATAACTCTTGGACACACTCCTCTTGGTGAATGCTGTGTGAAGCAATGATAGACAGGGACAGTAAGAGGACAAGCAGAAAAAAAAAACTCAACAGCTAAAAGCCAAGAATCACCAAACTGAGGTCCTTACTGGTTATAACAAAATCTTTTTGCTGCCCAAGTGATATTGATTTATGGTACAGACAATATTTACAGAATTCAAAGGATGAAACTATTTGTAAAGAAATCACTACCAATAGAAAGCTTATGAAGCAGCCCACTGAATGGCTTTGAAATGCCATTATTATCCACCTCAGTTTCCAATTGTGAACCTCCATCTTCCAGGCTCCTGCAACACTAACACCTACACCTCCAAGTCACTGATGCTAAGGCACTTTCTTTTGGTCAGTCAAAAGCCAGTAGTTTTTTCTTTTGCTTGCACACACCAGCATACATGCATACACACACAAAGGCAGCATGATCATATACACCATATTTACGTGGGACACTTGCTTGGGAAAGTCTCCCAGCTGGCAATGCATGCTCCAAGTAAAGAGATATGCTTTCTGTTGTTAAGACTGAAGAATTTTTTCTTTCTAATAATTAAATGGCATGGAAGGTATAAAAAAAAATACCAGAAGAATTCTATCTTGTGTGCCCTGATAATAGGAAAAAAAGTAGACAGAAGCAAAATAGCTTGGTATTATGCCAACATGAAGACCTTGGACACAAAGAAAACACTGACTTCCTCTTTGTAAGAAAATAGAAGTCACTGCTTATGTGGCAGAATCCAAACAAACACCCTCTGTCAGACTCTGCTGTTAGGAGATTCAGTTCCTTTATTCATGGATATTTTAAGCTTGGTACTGCACTGGCATTGCTGGAACATGAACCTTTTGCTTAGCAACGCCTTCTGGGAACTCTCCTTCCAGCAGTCCTTGCACCTCTCTAGGGTCTTTCTGTTTCAGCCTATCCTTCACAGTAATCCTACCTAAAGTTCGAGTTTTCTGCTTTGACTCTACAAGAAGAATGATAAATATGGTTCAACACAATAGATACTGTGCTATATGGAACTTTGATTTGTTCTCTTGTGGCAGTTTGTACATGAAATGGAAGTACAGTCAAAATCATTGTACAGGGCTCATGAGTAAATCATTATCTTTTTTCTTACAAGATAAAATCTGTGAGAATACCTCCTGCTACAGAGGGACATAACTTCATGTAATCTGTTTAATATTTTCTGTGTACTTGCTCCATGCTCTACCTACATGATTCTAGGAAACATGTCTTGTTAGCCCTGCCTGCTTCATTTTTTTCTCTCTTTAGGGAAAAAGAAAAATTGCTCCCCCAACCCCACCCCCCTTCTTTCAGTTCAGGCAAGTAATCAACTGTCCTAAAATTAAATGAGAGTAGGGCATGAATGCATTCTAATGGTGCAAATTATCTTGAGTCTGACAAGACAACAGCTAATCTGTCAGTCTTTTATGAACATATACAGACAGAAATTTTCATAATACCAAAGATTATTCAAAAGCTATATAGATAAATTATACAAATATCAGAGTCAGTTTCCAATATTAAAAAAATATACTTCTACTTTCATCTCCCAGGGCATCCTATTAAGATATTGAAATCAAGATAATTACCTTTTATTTTGCAGGTAAGTAATAAGTAGAGGTCAGGAAGTATCCTCCAAGTTCATTAGAAGTAGGGAATGTTCAGTTCAAGGAAGCAATTTTTATTTAGTCCCTAAAAATAAAAGCATTTAAATGATATTAAAGAGTACTACCACATTACATTTTGGGTCAAACTCATAATAAATATAAAATCATTAAAAAATAAAAAAACTTAAAAAAACTGTTTTGAAAAGGTACCTGTTGGGATACAATTCACACACGTAGGACAGGGAGATCTGTTTTGTTATTAACAAACTGTAACAATTGCTGTGAGTTCATAAGAGTACCTAAAGTAAAAATATTTGGAACATTCTGTTCAATGCTGATGACTAATGCATTTATTAGAAAAACCCTAACAATATCCTGGCTTCCTAGGATTGAAACAATCAGGCTAACTAGCTGGCAAACAGCTCCATCCAAGAAGTTCTCATTTAGTGGATAAAAAGCTGAAACATATTAATTAGACAAACGCAAACTAACTAAACAGTGTTCATCATTTATCCTAGCCATTTCAAGGTAACAGAAATCTGTAAGTATCTTTCAATGCATCAGTGGGGACACCTGTTCTGTACAGTTACAAGTAATCCATGAAGTTACTTTTCAAAAGAGGTACTACAGGTGATTTAATATTTATTTATTCTTTAATATATAGTTGGTATATTTAATATTTGCTTTGTGTACAGCCAGCATGAGTACCATTCTCAGCACATGCTCTCCAGGAAACTCTTTAGAAAACTCACCTTAATAATATTCTCCAAACCTCCAGAAGGAAAATTATGTGGAATAGCTGTAACAATGAAACACAGTAGCAGAGAGGTATGCACGCAGACAAAAGTAAAGAGAGGAAACTGAGTCAGAAAATAATTTTTGAGAAGTTAAAAAACCTTACATGTTAATTAAAAGAGGATTAATTTGATAACATTTTGGAAAATGATATTTAATGTGACTATATCACTTTGACCCAGATATAAGGTTTTCTTACTCCTTTTGGTGTTGAATAAAGCAACAATTCCAGATAATTCTTTTAAGGCATTACAGATACTTTACAAAACCAAATTTAATTAAAATGCAGTGTGAAAATGCAGTAAGACATTCCTGATGAGTTACTGCAGTATTGCCATCACATACTGACACCAATACTGCTCTTGTAGTTGGTTTTGCAACTGTCTAGCAAAAAGTCCTCCATTCCCTAATTGACAAACACCTTTGGGTCTGAGGAACATTTGTGTACTTTCAGGTGGCTGTCATTCTGTTATCTGTTGTTTCCACACATGGATGATGGAGTAAATTGTAGACATCAGCAAATGTCAGAATTCAAAGTCTGAGCATAGATCTTATGCAAAACACTATACAATGAGATATGCCAATTTATAATCCATCCTTAGCGAAACCCTCCCCTACTGCCCCCTTACATCTTTGCCAAAGGGGATGCATGGCAGATGAAAGCACTGATTAATGTGTGGCTTCAAGCAAAAATTACATTGTAACTGACTTTGTTCCATCAACTGCTGATTTTGCTGGGGACAGAAAGCCTGCTAATATCACCAGAGGAAAGCAAATGAGAGTCTGACATCAATTATGGAGATAATATATGTAAGCAGCAACTGAAAATACATTTATTTCTAACTATACCTTATCCACAGGTTCACCAACCACATGCAGCATTTATTGAACTGCCATACATTCTGACTGTTACTTAAGTATTGCTGTAAGCATCCCTGGTAGATGGGAATCTACCTAAACTGACCTGAAATGGTGCTAGCCATTTCCTGTGAACATGCAGCTGAATTAACTTTTATTCAAACTTGCCCTGAGGTTCTTCGACATTACACTTGCTGCAGGTGCAATCAGAGGACAAAGAAAGAGGAAAAAGGAACAGAAAATAAAAGATTCAAGCCTTTAACCTCTTTTTACTTCTTTTTCCAAATTCACAACTGCTTTCCTATTTCTCTTCCCTTCTGATTGCCTACCCTTGGCACCTGTGGTATCCATATCCTCAAATACCCTTTTCTGTTTGCAGTCTTCCCATCCTTATCCCTTCATGAACATCATCTGTTTCCCAACTGTGCCTAGATCTCTGCCTTTGTGAGGGGTACAGTGAGAGAGAGTTCCTGACTCAACAAGGTCAGGATTACAGAGAAAGGAAGTCATTACCCTAATATAAGCTACCTGATTGAGTAGGACAAAGTGGCTGTCCCCAGTCAGACAAAAGCCTACCAGCACAGTCAGAAATAATAGCCAGATCTCTGAAGGACAGAGCTTTATCTAGTTACAGTCTAAGTCATGTTTAGATAATTTCTTCTTTTTTTTTTTTCCTTTCTTTTTTTTTTTCCTTTTTCTTCTTTTTTTTTTCTCTACCATATGAACCTACAATTAAACACTTAAGTATTTCAGGCAATTACACATGAACCTTATATTTAATAGCAGTTAGTAGACAGGCAGATGTGATGCTCAAACATCATTTTAATGCCTGGAGTACAATAAGCAAGTCAGACTCGATCTGCCATAATAAGTAACTTTATTGCTGCCTAAAGGCTTTGGGGATCTTAATATGGAGCAGATGTTGAGGACTTCCCTAGTAATTATGGGAAGAACTAATTCTGTCCTCCCCAAAGATATGCTTTATGTGATCTGCTTTATTACATTTGTGGTTACTTGACCTATTTATCCACACTTTTCACAAATTTGCCACATTCACAACCTTTTAAACTAAACATTATACAGACAACATTTAATATGTATTTTACCTATATTGATAAACATGTGCCTAAAGTTAAGCACCAGTGGAAGAATCAGATGCTTACCCTAATCTCTTCCAACAAATCAATGAAATTAAAGTGCCTATAGAAATCGTAAGTTTGCTCACAATG
This sequence comes from Elanus axillaris, assembly GCA_026212715.1. NCBI lineage: Eukaryota > Metazoa > Chordata > Aves > Accipitriformes > Accipitridae > Elanus > Elanus axillaris. The sequence continues at coordinate 11,488,022 of JANZLQ010000040.1, forward strand.
AACTTCCCAACTGCAGTACAGAGACTCACCAGCACGGAAAGGAAAAGAAAGGAACATGGAAATGAAACTCACAACTGAGTAAAAAAGTGTGAAGAAGTCTTTGCCGAGAATGAGGATTTATTAGGGAGATGAGGCTGTCTTAAAGAGAGAAGTTAAAACATCAAGAAACAGCAAAAGCAGCAGTGTGGCAAATGACAGCCAGCCAGCATCAGCCAAATTAACATCGAAAATTCAAAAACTGCCCAGCAAGCTCCATTTGAAAGCTAACTGGTGGGCATAATCCTCAGCAAGAACAACAGTTTTAGGCAAAAACTGAGAGTTACTGTCACGTATCTGCAACATCAAAACACCATAGTGTAGACAGCCTACCAAACTCAAACCAACTGCATCATCAACAAGAAGAAAACATGATTGTGGACAACACATGATGGGACTGTAATGGACTTGGAAACACAACTACATCTACTTCAGACATTTGCAAGAAAAAGCATCAAAAATAGAAAAAACTGGTGCCTTTTTACCTAAATGTCCAGGAGGAAGCAGCTAATTTTTATTTTTGTCAGAGTACCTTACTTGGAATGAAAGTTATTAATATTCTAGAGGAAAATAATGCATAATAAATAGATCCTGAGCTTTGTAACAATGCCACTAATATTATCTCATTAAAAGAAATTTTTCTGCTGATTTTAATGTGCAAGGATCTTAAGTTAGGTTATAAAATCAGATGAAGATCCTTTCTTAAAGGCCTGACACTCATAAGTTATAGGATGTCAGCAGATAGAGGCACACCCTCATTCCTTAATGACATCAATGAACAACCAGTATTTTTAACAAGAGCCTAACACAGAATGCCCTTTACCCTCATCTGCCATAAATGACAACTAATGCATAGACTTGCTAAAAGAAAATATGAATTGAGGAGTCTATTTATTTCAGTTTGAGGCATATGCACATTCATTGATCTTTAAACTATTTTAGAAGCAAGACAGTAACTTTTTGAAAGATATGTAATTTGTAATTATTTTTAGCTAATTCAGACCAAAGTCCTATGGGATTGGATACTATTATTAATTAAATAAATAAATGTGTCCAGACATATGAAAGAATAACAGACCATATCTCATTTGATTTATATATTCTCTAGTTGCTTTTTTTAGTACTATGCAACACAAGTCATAAAATAAGACACAAGTTTTAATAAGCCTTTATTTTCATAAGTGAAAACATTATTTGACTCACTGTTCTTCCAACAATTTTTATGTGTAGACAATAAGCACTGAAATGTTAATAATATATTAAATGAAGTGTTACAAATAGCTCATCTCTGAATAGGTATCAGAAGCAATGAACAGTAGTGTAATCTTACAGCAAGATGATATTCATTACAGACCTAGTATCCATTATGTAATTCTTGAAAAAAACCTATAGTAAAATTAGCACTTACATATACCTATGATTAGTGCCACCTCTAATTTTCTGCTCTGAAATTGTGAGACACACCAGCTTATAAGATATATCTAAAACTCCCCATCAGTTTTGTTCACATCACAAAACTTCTCTTACACAAGCACTGTTTCACAGTTCGTACAAAAACCACATCTTGTTTCTGGAAACTCCAAATCAGTTATGTACTCTAGTGGTCAATATAAGAATTAATTTTCTAAAAATTGTTTTTCAGTGACCTGGCTGAAACTCTATTCCATAAGAATGTCCTTATGGACAAATACAAGTGGACAAATACAAGGCTACTTCAGTTATTTGATCTCAAGCCTTTCTTGACCCTGAAAGGCCTTTGCTGTTACCTACCAGTATTGTAATCATCCCTTTCTCTGAAACAATCCAAAATGGTTTTGGCGTATTTTCCATTTCACTTTCTCTGCAACCAAGCAATAAAATGTGCCATTTCACCAAATTCAGCATTATTTGTTTTTAGCTTAGCACAAACTTTTGATAAAGCTGTTTTCCAACATCAAGACCTCTAACAATCAACCTGGCAAGCGTGCAAGAGCTACCTGAGATATAAAACTAGCACTGTTTGGGCAGCAGTCTTTGCTTCCTGCTACATGTCAACAGAGTACTGTATTCCAGTTGGAGTACTCCAGTTGACTGATGTGCAGCTCTACATGATCGTGCTTATCACACTGCTATCAGCTTGGCTCTATACTCTGGCTGCCAGTGTTCACTGATATAGATCTACTGTGTGTTCTCTATTAACTGTTTCGTCTCTATCTCATGGTCAAAAGCTCTCCTGAACTCTGAAGTGTATAGGTGTCTTTAATTTCCTCTGAACTACTTTGCTGCTGTAACTTGCCATAAAATGACTGAACCCCATAGACTATCCACTTTCTTGTTGTCCTGCCATTCAGCAGCTAAATCCATCATGCCATTTCTAGATGCTTCTCAGTCCCACACTGGAATGAAGGGCAATGCTAATAGGTACAGATAAGGTTGGTGTTTTAACCAACCAAAGCATCAGATGTGGCTAGATGCATGATTCTGACATGAAGGACTGCTCTGTATATGAATTTTATGGGGTCGAAGCACACTGGATTTATGGCAAATGCTTTAGGTTGGCAAAATCTGCAAATGATAGTAGTAGTATAGTATCAGTTACTCTGATCATGTCTGAGATCAAAAGCAGCCACTTTAGCAATCTTTTATACTGTCATTATAATAGAAGTGATTTCTTACTCTGTATGCTGCTTGAAGACATAAAAATCCATTAAGGCAATTTTATTAGTCATGTAGGGCAGAAAATCCAAAATTGTAACATAACCTTAACTCTGCTGTGAAGCCAAGTCCCGTTAAATTCCCAACATATTCATCAACTGATAGTAGGTAATGAAACAAAAGTAAGATCAACAGTTGGGAACAAATTCACAAGCTTCTTAATATTTTATGCTAATATATTGAAATTGATTAAAATGAGTTGTCTTTTTTTTTAACTGCCACTGATATTACATATGCACAGAATATTTTAACAAGAATTATATTATGGAGTCAGTTAATTACCTACTTGCTGTACATGAAGTATTCATTCAGTTAACTTGATTACAGATTTAAAAAAAAAATGAATCTACTGACACAGAAGTAGGGTGTTTTTCTTCTGTTGGCCATTTTAAGTGGCTGAATCTTTGTGTTTTCCTCTTTTGACCGTAAAGAAAACTCTGAAAAATGTATTGCTAAGTTGAATTTAAACCCTGTGAAAGGGGACCTCAGACTAAATTTATTATATAGTGCTTTTCCTTTATTGTGTAGGTGGACTCAATAAATTTGAATGCTCATTAAAATTGAATGGAACTTGTGGCATCATCTAGATTCAGGCTTTCAGCCAAACTCTATCCTTCTGTAAAAGTTCCATGGAGCTTTAGCTTCAGGGGTTGTATGTATGGTTCAAACAGGGCACAGATGTGCTCGACATACTATTGATGCTTGTTCTTTATCTCTCTGATATATGTATCTAGGTGTAGTTTCATGGTGTAGTTCTCAGAATGGTTCTTTTCAGCTTTGTTTTTTGACCTAAGAAATTCTTTTTCTTCTGTTTATTACATCACATGAGCTTCCAATGAGAATTACAAAAAGAGAACTTGGATAACTAGTTCTTTGTAAACACCGGCAAATCCTACTGTGGTGGTGTACAGCTCATGCTGGGGCCTCACTCAGATAGTCTTCATTCTATGCCCAGAAGCTGAAACAGTAGTGCACTTCCTATCCTTGTACCCATTTGGCCTAGTGCCAGAACCTGAGCTTGCAGGGGAAGCTCAATGACTTTACCACTTAATTGTCTGTTTTGACAACATCAGGCACAACTGAGATCTAAGAAAAAAAATCTTTGTAGGCCAAACAACTTTTCTTATTAGACCCAGATGCTCAAACCTCTGAAGTACACAGAGCTGTGACAGGATAGGGGAAGCATAAGGATGTATGAAAGAAAAGAACAAATACATCTAGGTCCCACTTTCTTGCAGCTTTCTGAATTCAAGGGGTTTTCTTCTGTAGACTTTGCAAGTGATAGCAATCTCCTTTCCTGGGTGCTGACTTGTACTACCTAGGCTTAGGCTATTTGCAGGCATGTGGACTCCCAACACAAAGAATAAACAGGCTTTCACTACATTGTCAGTAGTCCGTATAAAGATACCAAGAAATATCTTAGAGTTGCTTCTTGTGCTGCTTTTTAAAAGGATAACACATAGGTAATTTAATAGTTTCAGATCACTATCCAAAAACCTCTCACTGCATATAGAAAGAATTTTGAACATTGCTGTAGCTCACTTTGTCATAAAGCTGGCTAAAGAAGTTGCTTAGTTAAATCACTTAAAGAAAATACCTGTAGCAACCAACCAATTCTTTAAAAGATTCCAGATCATTACTCTCTGCTTCTGCCCCCAGTTACAGCTACTATTACTTTCTGCAATGTCATGTATATTTATTCCTTCACATCTTCCTCCACTTTCACATCTTGTCCTTCTAGTAACTGCATGAAAGAATCTGTGGAACCAGCAATTTATTCTGCTAGCTTTGATATCACTTTCAAATTTACTCTCTTACAGCATTAAAAAATACTGACATTTTAGTGATGCAGCTACTTTAAATTGCCCAACAACTTTCCTCTGAATTTTGTGCTCTTCTGTGCACCTGTTCCACCCTTTATGTAGGGCAAGGCATTAGAGAACATCTTAACGTATTTGTTTGGTTCTAACTAGTCAGTCTTGCTTTTCTCTACAACCAAAAACAGAGAGAGCTCATGTATATAGTGTTGTGGTTTAACCCCAGACAGCACCTAAACACCACGCAGCTGCTCACTCACTCCCCCCACCCCTCGCCCCC
>JANZLQ010000040.1:11503790-11517469 GCA_026212715.1 Elanus axillaris
CTCCTTCTCCCCCCCCCCTTTTTTTTTATTATTGCAAATAACAGATTAGCCAGAAGGAAAATGTGTTTGTGTGATTTAAAGAAATTATGCTGGCAATGCATGTAATATAAGATTCTGCAAAAGCTAGCCTCTCCTTTCAGCCTTCAGTGTAATGTATTTGTTTCAGAACTGTCTATAACATTGGTAATGTTAATTAAAAATGAATTTTAATAGTGTTGTATGTTGCACATAAAAAGCAAACCCAAGTTACTGTCCTTTGTTTCTGAAACTTTCTATTGCTAGCTAGTAAAGCAAGACTTAAATGACATAGTTTAACAAACCATCTTTGATTTCTCAGTTCAAAAATATCTAATTGAATGTTCATTGCATTGCAGACCAAGATTCAACTGCTAATAATAAAGAAGAAAAAATTATCTTAGAACCCTGTAGCTTTAGTGTGATTTGGGATTTCCTGGAATTTCTTTGGGCACTGTATCTTGGCTGGTAAGGAGCTGCTATTTCATTCACTGCCTCATCAGAAGTAAATATACCTGGGCATGCTCTTCCACTTTTAAATATTTATACATATGTTCCTTCTTACAGAATTCGAATATTTCTGTCAATGACAGCAGTGAGACTACTGACATATGGTCAGAGAACAGGTGCCTATTTTTTTAACTAAAGGTATTAACTAATCAACAAGTTTTAGTTATAAATGATTTACAGGGCTATTACTAACAGCAGATTAGTCAACCACATCTTTATGAGAATATACCCTGTACAGTGGCTATGTACATTCACATACCCTATAAGCTCCAAAAGGATGCTATGCTATAACCCTCGTGCTTTGAATAATACAGAGGATTTATTGTCTCTCTGTGAATTCCCAGATGAATAGTAGGCCAGTGACATGTGAAGAGATCATCACCTTGTGCCTTTCAGTTCCTTTAGAGCAGAAACTGTCAAAAATAGTATGCCTCTTTCACAGTCTTATGTGTGACACTGCGGAAATGCTGAGGGTACTGGATTTCCACTTACTTGCCTATCCATTAAAAGACTATTGTCTATCACAATTCTATTTCGTGCAACAGTTGTGGGTTTCAAAGGACCCTACAGACAAGTTTGGGCTTTTTAAGTACTCCTCAGATCCCTCTGCTGTGGTTAGTGGAGAATAGAGAGGACCCTATCCACCCTTGTATTGTGGCAGAGGAGGAGATAATCAGATGTACCTTCATATTTTCCTTTCCAGAGGTAACATTGAAACTGTCAACAGCAAAGTTCTACAACCCATATTTCAAAAACACCCCCTCAAAAGCAAATGTTCAAGTATGACCTTTAATTCTCCTTATATCAACAGCAAAGGACCTTTCCAGAAAAATGTAGTCTAATGGCACTCATTTTGTATTAGCTCTTGCTCATTCAAGCTTCTTGAACACGTCTGGAGTGTTCTTAAAAAATTTTTTTGACACTATTGATGGAACCTTTCCGACAGCTTATTAGGCGAATGGCAGAGAATTCATGAGCTTTTCCAAACATGCCTAGAGACTCATGTTCATCAGAGTTCAGTGCTAGCTAACAGATTGCTGCAGCTCTAATTAAAATGTAAAGTCATTCTAAGCACGCAACCTTTGGTAAATCAAATGCACCAACTGATTAAAAAAAAATTGTTTCAATTCTAACAATAGTTTACCAAAAGAGAATATTATGTTTGCACTTAATGAAAATGAGGAACAATTTTATATCAGAGTATCTAAAAGCTGAGTCTAAAAAGACCATTTTAAACAAGTGACAGCATATGAAAGAGACTCCTTGTTGTGATGAAGAGGTTATTAAGACATATTTTTAGTGCAAACTGCCACAAACTCTGGATGGAATTTCTAATGAAGTACACATTATACCCTTCTGATAATATTATTGTTGTTAAAAGTGTTTCAGTGAAAACCCAAAGGATGGTAATAATTATAATGCTTCATAGGGAATTGATTTCCAAATCTCAAATCAAGGTCAAAGGACAACAATATTCCCATTAATATAAAAAGCTTCTCTTGATATGATTTCAATATAACCTATAGCTGTACATTTTGTATCCAATATAAGCAGAGGGTGCAATTTCACTATATGTTAACTTAGATTGGGATGGTTGTTTTGTAAATGTTGCCCCAGGGAGGTTGTAAGAAGCAAAAAGAATACCAACAAAGAGTTTTCAGGAAAGGTTTATACATTGTAGAATAGGGCAATGTTGCTATTACTATTGAGAACAACAACAAACTCATGTTCACACCTTGAATACCATGCTCACTTGCATTGCCCAAATCACATACTGTGAGACTAATATGCCAACAGTAAATAACTCTGTATGGGTACTCCTCTATATGTAAATACCAAGAGCATTTACATTTAAAAAAAATAACCTATATAAAATATATATATAGAAACAGGCATAATAGAGAATAAAACTATGAGCAATAAACAAAAATATTGGAAGCTTCTCTTCAGAGGCTATACAGAAATGCATAGAAACATATCTGTCTTGCAGGTTACCTTTAAAACAGCATGAACCTAAAATCTGTCTCTTACACTGACTTAGCCATTGAGGAAATACATGCACATGACTGATTCGTTCTTGCAAAGTGCAAGTCCTATTACAAAAGCAAATACATCATTGCAAACTCCCACCTTTGTCAGAAAAATTGCAAAAATATGGCACATATTTTGGAACACCCAAAACTTTGTTTTTAACATAACTTATAGTTTATGATCTTCCTTCACTGTTTCTGTTTCTTTTCTCCTCCAACAACAACAGACTAGCAAGATGGCTGTTGTCAAGCAAGCAGCAGAATTTAGTCACTTTCTGCACCAGCAGCTCCCTCTCTTGAGGACTCAATGAATTAGGGCCTCATCAACTCACAAATATGAACATACAGAGGGTGGCCAATGACGCATCACCTAAAGGCCTGCAGCAGCATTAATTAGCAGCTGATGTGGAGAACAATTTTGCCTTATCACAGCAGTAATGAAATCTACAGGATTAGACTTCTGTGTGTCTCCAGTGCAAAGCTTCATAGCCAAACTTCTCTCTCATATGTATGTGTCAACGAACACAATGTAAAGCACATTCTCCCTTCCAAAACTCATGATAGAGCAACTTCCAGACAGAAAGCTGCTGTTATATAGCTAATGCAGGGCACAAACACCAGCTACTTAGCAGTACGTGCTTCATATAACTAGTGAAATTCATATTCTTAGTCTTACATCCAGGGAACAAGGACAAAAAAAAATATGTCTGATTTAAGGGCCTCTCTCAGAATTGATGGCTTGAAACACATTGAATCTCAGACTTTTAAGCACATGCTTAACTTTCAGTGTGGCATTAAAATACATCAGCTTCAATGGGACATAACTAAGGCTGTAGCCAGGAAAACTGCCTTGCTGCTACACATCTCTGAGTGAATGCAGGGAATCAGTCCTGGAAGTGGTAAGTGCAACAACTGTCACCAGCATGAACACAACACAAACTGCATTCCTGACTGTACCCTGTAGCTATTAACTGTCTTGTTAACCAGCTTGTAAAAATAAGACGAGAGAGAAGTGTCTGTTCTCAGGACAAAATTTGTAAGTCAGAATTTCTACATGGAGAAAAACAGGGCTGAGAGACATCATGACTGATTCCCAGCATCTAAATGAGTGACTGGTGGTCTGTCCCACGCCTGTCTACTGACAGTGCCTTTCACAGACAGGTAATCCACACTGTTTGTGTTATATTTAAAACCAAAAGAATGAATCATTCTCTTGAAAAGTGAACTAAAAATAAAGCTCTTTAGATTTTCTGGTAGATAGTGTTAACATTCTCTCTGTCTGCCTTCCCTCCTTTTTAATATCTCCCATGAAAATGCAAACCCATGAATATCTGTGGATTCTGAAAATACGCTCCACTGGCTGTTTAACCATCCTACCTTTGCAGCCCTGAAACTGTGTGACTTGTCAGCAAATTCATTCAGCATTGAACTCAGTGATGTTCCTCAGCTCAGCAAATATTTTATTTTTCACCAGTGCCAGAAAAAAAGGTGAGCCTGACAAGAAGTTGAAAAGATTTTCGGTATAAGTGACTTTTCTTCTCCCACCTCTTTCCCCGTATTTTTTTTCCATGTGTTATATAATCAGGAGACAAATTCTTATAGCCCTGTAACTAAATATTTCTGCATTTATTTTTCTGAATAGTACTTTTCAGAGTCTCATACTGGTTTTGCTGGCTTTGCAAATGCTAGGAAAAAATGAAACTTGTTTTTGAGATATTAGATTTCTTTTCATTCCTGTATGGTACTTCACTTCTTTAGGTCTTTCATATGTTCACATAGCATGAAGAGGGGCTAAGAGGATAAAATCCAATTCAGGCAGATGATGATAGAGGATGGATGGTAAGATGCATGGCAACGAAATCACTGTATCTTCCCTGCACATCTCTTCCTTCTGCCACACTGATCTCAAAGGCTCTTCTTGCATTGCGCTCATGTAACCCATGGCTTTCCTTTCTGACATATTTTACTTGGATTCTCCTTGCGGTATATCACAGGGATGGGAGGGAAGTAAGGACTCACATTCAGATTCTTTTCATACAATCAGAAAAAATTCTCCATTACTATGAAAAGGCTTTATTAGGAGCTCAGCTGGGTAAGACAAGAGGGAGACAGAATTTCAGTGCATGCCACCAAGAACGAATATTCAGTTCTGGGAGAAACTAGATGGATTTGAGGGAAAGGTTGGATAATATATGTATAACTACAGTTCATGACTGCTGTCAAGGGCCTCACTGAAGACTTGGATATCCTCATGCATTTCACATATTTGGGAGCATAGCCCTTCCTGAAACTACTTCATACCAAATCCAGAAGCAGCTCAGTGGCGTAGGTTCTCTGCTTCTGTGCCTTTATAAGGATAAAAGCCTGGGCAAGAGGAAAGTTTTACTTAATAACATAATAAGAGGCTAATTACCTAGCTTTTGTTTGTTGTTGAGCTCTTCAGCATTACCTCACAAACTGAAATCAGTTAGGGCAGAATTATGGCACTCATTCACTAATTCTACTGTTTTCATGTATTAAAAAAAAACAGCCTGAACCTTCTCTTTTAAAAACCTTGCAAAAGATCCTCATTTTACGTTCTTAGTGCTCTGCCTTCATCACTCACAAACAGGACACAGAAAATGGCTGAAACATGGTATACTACTAGATAATTCCCTGGTGGTACAGAGTATCAGTTAATTCCTACTCTACAGAGCAGTCCTTAGGCATGACTAACCTTAGGTTACGGTGAGAGCTAGGGCAGGGAATCCAGTAAACTACATATAATAGCATACCTGACCCAGAGCTAGGGCAGGGAATCCAGTAAACTACATATAATAGCATACCTGACCCTTAGAGCTGCAAATGCTCTTATTCCTTTTCCTCCCTTCTTTTATTTTTAAAAAGTTCATAGGAACATTTATTCCAACCTCTGAACATAATCACTGAGTTTCATAAAGAACAAAATTCCCACAAGGCCTCATAAAAGTTATTCTCAGTGTTAGAGCTCTACTTCAAAGGGGAAAAAAGCCATTTTACAATAACCTTGCTGTCACTGAGTGCTTACAGCCAGGGTGTTCACTGGGAATAGTCCATAATAAAAAGGAACCCTTTGGGACTATCTGCCCAACTGCCATGTATAAAACAAAGCAGAAAATAAAGTGTTGGATGCTTAGCTGTACATTAAGCTACTGACACCCACAGCATCAAAAATAAAGGAAGGAATAAAAAGATAGACTAATTAGATAGCAATATCTGAAGAGCTTCTCTTTGTGGGTTTTATTTTGCTTTACATCACATCCTTTAGTTCCAATTTCCTTTTTTTTCTTAATCTTTTTTTTTTTTTTTTTTTTTTTACTTTTTAGCTTGAGCTATTGTTACTTCCAATGGAGTCTTAACAACTTCACACTAATACAGGTCCTTTGAACTCCATGTGGACTAGAATTTTGCACAGGCAAATTCTGGGAGGGAAGGGGAACCTTAAACACTAAAGTGATGACACCCAAATTAAACCCTATAGTTCTAACCCTCTCAAACTTAAGGGCTGTTGTACCCCTGAAGAGAAATATCATGACATTTTACTTAGATTTTGTGCTTTTTTTAAAGCAGGTATGTATCCAAAGACCTGGGTGGTTAAGCCAAATCCATAGAGTATACAACAGAAAAATGCATAAAGCAATATTAATTTTTTTCACATCATCTAGCAGCTTCATCTTTAGTCAACCTCACACTGACACTGCATTTTGCTCTTAAAACCAAGTATTTTTATTAATTTACATAATGGGAAGCCTCTATCCTGCCTCCTGTGAACCTCTGTGGCCTGCCCTCTTACACCTTCTCTGTGAGCACAACCATAATGAAAAGCTATTGTTGCATCTGACTAAACCATACTGTTAATCGTAATTTTTCACAAGTTTCTTGCAGTTCCAAACACACTTTGGGTGCACAGTTAGAAACTGCTATGTTCTAGGAACTTCTCAGCAAGCAGCTGGTTCACAGAGGATCAATCTGATGCCAGCATAACTAGCATTGAACCTTACTTCAGTCTTTTCTTCCTCACAGACCCTGAAATCTTGAGAGTAAGCCTACAGTATGCTGTTCAACAGGGATTATGTACCATGACTATTTTAGGAAAGATCTATTAATAAAAAAGGATGGTAGTGCTAGTGAGATAGGAAGAAATATAAGCACAAATACAGCCTTTGGAAGGATTTGAAATGCACACATCTTCACCTCTTAACACTTTTGTATTTCTTATATGGAGGTTCTGTTTTATCACTTCATTGTTAAAAGGCCACCAGATCAGAGAGAGGTGCTTTATACAGTACATTGCTTAAATGAAAGATGAAGATTATTTTCCATTTAGAAGACTTGCATTGTGATTATAAAATTACTACATTTCAAATTTAAAGCCTCAGTGCATCCAGTCTATTTACACGCATGGTTTTTCCAAGCAGTTTCAGTTACGTCAAAAAGATAATTTTTTTTCTTCCTGTTCTATTCTTATTTTTACTTAATATTAATAACCTAGATTCATAATATTTATCTCTTACCTTTACTTAAAATTAATAACTGAGATTGGTAATATTTATCTCTCAGCACTTTTATAAAGGAACAGAAATTTATATAAGAAGCAAACATGTCACAAAAGGAAAACTTTTGACCAAAGTCATACACTATGAATTAGTTTCATGAGTACCCTTGACCAAAATGGAGATGTCCGACTTCAGGTACTCCTATTCCAGCCTCTTTAATCTACAGTTTCTTTCATCACCTCTTTCTTTTTTTTTCTCAGGGGTTTCTTAATGGAATAAAGATACTTACAACTTTATTAAGTATATAATTTCTCAGGATTAGTAAGAATTCCTTAATACGTGCCTTCTCTCCCTCCTCCTTGTACACTGAAAGTAGAATGCTTTCATCTTGTTTAACCTTTATTGTTAACTAAAATCTTTAAAGTGAAAACACAGATTCAGTGAAACGACTGTGGCAAGGATTTTCTTCCTTCTCATTACTCAAAGTTTGACTACAAATGCTGCATATTAACCATAGCACCTGAAGACTAAATACCCATATCACTTAGTCTAGAGACTCCCTTACAGATAATGTAATGTAAGTGCAGCTGAATAATCTTGCATAAGTAGACATATGCACATGTCAAGCAGCCCACTTCTAATTAAAAACCAAATACAAAACTAAGTCATTTCACTGGCTGCAGAAAAGTTACTTGTCATTTATATCCATGCGCTTGCTCTGTCATCACTTCTGTTATTACTCAAATACAATTTCAAGAAATCTTTTCAGTTAAGATCTTCCACCACCTCTTAATTTAAAAGATGTTCAAGATCCCATGCACCAATGGCCATCATCAAATGCTATAAGGTCATAAATTTGATGGAGAATTTTTTTCCTTGATATTTTCTGGAATCTGTAGTTAACCTTTCTTTTAGTTCTTTTAAAAATCTCCACCAGACACACCCTTATTTTAACATAGGTCAGCTTGAAGTTGACACCTGATAGTTATTGTACCAAGTAAAAAAGAAAATTCACTGATATATTCTACATTTATTTTCAGGCTCTTCCTGAAATAGGACCGAGTTAATACCCATTTCAAACAAGAGGAGGAATCTTAGTTTCCTTGGAATGGTTTGAAAAATGTTTTGAACCCTTCAACAAAATCATATGCACAGGAGATTCACTACTCCTTAAATCAAAGGGAGGATGACTGAATTTTCATTCACCTCTAGAGGAACAGAATCTGGCTCAGGATGCATAGAGAAGAAAGATACAGCAACTCAAAGCTGCTTGCGATTAACACTTGGGCCAGTGAATCAAAAGGAACTCTTCAGAGCCATAAAGAGAATTCACACCAGTAGGAGACAGTGTTTCCTAATCTAATCAAGAAAGAAGCAGAAGAAAACATATTGAGCCAAAAGAAACACACACTGTGTTTTAAGGAACTTTTTGAAATGTCTGAAATGTCTCAATAAAAAAAGGCATTTGCTCTCACAGAAGGAGCAATGCAATGAAACAGATGTCATTTCAAAACAAAATCTATAGGCCCTGCCTAAGTTAATGACAAAAGGGATAAAGTTTAGAATGAGGTGAATGAGAATTTTCTATTCTCTCAGCCCTACAAAGGAATTGGTCACTTCTTGAACCATTTTGGTGAGAACCACTGACGTACTTTTAATCAGAAGTTTGAAAAACATTTGAAAGTCCATGCCTATTCATATGTAGATTTTCTTATATATTTGTCTGAAATAACCATGCACCTTGTTGTTTTATTGTCCTTGGGCCTATCTACTTATTACTACTACTGAATCACTACTAAAATTTAAAGTTTATGATGTTTTCACCAATTTTCATTGTTTGTTCAGATTCTGAATCTTTTTCTATCTCATTCTTTCTTATTAGAAAGAGATGAACAAACCTTGTCCAAATGGAAAGTAACCACATAAGCTGATGAGTTCCAGAAATGCAGGAATTCCTCAAGCACTGTGTAATTTAATCCTCAGAAATAGAAATAAACTTTATTTCCATAGTGCAAGAAGATGTAGTAGAATGCATATTTCCATGTTCATTATGTCTTAAAAAAGAAAATAATTACATTGATGAATATGGTTTTCCTTCTATTTAATGACCATATTATGAGTACACAAGTGGCTTCAGAGTTTGAATGATGATGTAATAATTCAGCCATGGCACTGACGATAACACTTGGCTTTTGGCCTCATGCTTAAACCATGTTAGCTATAAATTATTATTTTATAATTCATGCCTTGTTGCTTAAGAAAGAGAAAATTAGAGCATAATAACTGCAAGGCTTTTATTCAACCAGTTAAGTGTTTTCAGTACCCTTTGGGTTAATGCTTAGATTCAAAAATAAAGAAACGTGATAATGTGTACTTGAGAATTTTGGATAACAACTACCATTGCCTTCTTAGAGATCAGAGAACCATAGAATAGAGAGAAATAGAATGAGACAGGATATATGGGAGTGCTACATCAAAAAAATCATCACTATCTATAGACATTTCCAAGCACATGAATAAACATCAACCAAAAGATGATATTTAAGTCTGTTGCGACTTGCTATAGAAAGTTTTTTCTAGTGCTTGGGAAATGAAGACTGTCAGAAAACTGTTAACTTCACAATATGTCTGACCATACCAAGTAAGAAAACAAAGAAATCAAACTTTCTGTGAAAACATTTACATTAGAGCAGCCTTGTAAACAAACGTCACTTACTTAGCTTAAGTAAACTATTCCAAATCATTATCAGCAGTGATTTTATGCCTGTAAGACATGCTAACTGCCAACTGCCTGGGGTCCTTAATTCAGAAGTCTATAGCCCATGCTTGCCATTTGGAAAACTTCTATGCTAGAAACAATGTTCCACAGGTAAATATGGTATGCCACATGGCCTTTTTTTGAAGCTAATTCAAATCATTGCTAGTGTAATCTAAAAAGTATAACTGATTTGTCCCTTAAAGACCTGATACATGTTCATAGAGTTATATATGCTTACTATCTCTCAACAGTTAATTTTAGACAAAAATTCTAAGAGCATAGGACACAAAATAAAAGACCAGAGATTGGCAATTACAATAATAACCTAACAGTATTGGAGACTAGTGATTTTGTCACAGCCTGATACAATGGTCATTGAAGCAACTTCTGTGGGCATTAGATCAATTCTTAGTAAGCATTTTGAAAAAAAGTGAAAAATTAGAATTTCAAGAGGTATTATTGTTGTCTGTATACCATATTTATACATTTAATTACATCTGTTTGCAGATAAGTATTTTTTTCTCTTGAAGATTCTAGAGATGAGAACTCATAAGCACACTCTAAACTGTAATTCAGTTTTTAATATTGAAAGACACTGTCAACAACAAAACAACACTTTTCCCTTATCTTCCCACAGAGTTACAAGTGAGCAACTACAACCAACCTATTTGCTGTATGATACCTGAATATTGTATATACAGCCTTTAAAGATAACTTTATGTCTTAAACACAAACACTTTTTTTATAAATTGCCAAATAGAGCCTAATGCTAGCAATGAACACATTTACCATTTGCCTATATTAGACCTTGTTTGGACTGGAATACTAGCAAAGTATCAAGCTGCTATGCCTAGGTTTTAAACACATG
The DNA here is from genome assembly GCA_026212715.1 of Elanus axillaris. NCBI lineage: Eukaryota > Metazoa > Chordata > Aves > Accipitriformes > Accipitridae > Elanus > Elanus axillaris. Next base: position 11,514,486 of record JANZLQ010000040.1, read on the forward strand.
AGAAAAGGATGCAAAATATGGCACTGGCTGTCCCCTGCTATCTGCTCCATTTCTGCTGCAACACACACAAACACAGTGTGGAAAAACTTCTCTTAAGTTATAGGAAAAGAAAGAAAAGAAAAAAGCAATCGTCAAAAGTGACAAAATACAAGAAGAAAGAGCTAACAATCTGTACAGATACACAAGGAACAAGAAATTATCCTTGTCCCCAATTTTACATGGATATGCCTGAGAAACTAATGCTCTGAAGCTCCTTTTTGGGTATGAAGGTGACTTGAGACCACTTTTCTCCAAGTACCTGTTCATTACTACAAAACACTGTCCTCTACAGTTAAGAGGCACAGAGTACAGAGGATCTTTTCCAGACACTAATGACCAGATCAGTCTGCTCTTCTTGCCTTCTTACTTCGGGAATTAAGCACAAGAGGCTTGCAGACTGCCTTCAAACTTGTATAAATCAGTGAATTTTTCGTCTTGGAAGACATAATCTTACTCATGGAACTTTTGCTTTTCATAGCATGCCATTATTCTTTTCTCTTTCAGCAGGAGTTAAAAATGTTTAGCATTGTTACAATCTGCCTGTAGAATCTTTCTTCCTTAATTATATTATCACATTATTGCAGTTGTCAGAAGAGTCAAGAAACTGTGAAATAAAAATAACTCTGTTGTCCTGCATATATACATTGAAAATTAAAAATGCAAATGAAAAAAGATGTTCTCAAAACTGAGTTCGTAGCAGTATGTCTATTATCTTTTGTATATCTGCCTAGGAAATCCATTACTATAGTCTGCAAGTGTCAGTGTTAATATTAAACCTGAGAATTTGCAAAGATGAAAATGAAGAGGGAGAAAAGGCAGAATTGCAATTGCAAGCAAAGCAGAAATAATTTGTCCAGTGTTTGACTGAAATCTTCTTGATACCTGGCCATATTAACATGATTTAGCAATGCAGCTAAACACTTAGGGGTAGACCTGATTGTGTTGTCTAGCTTTTGAGGAAGAAGTCCAAGTCTGAACTAATAATTATCAAAATCAGAACTTAACATCAATGATTAAACAAAGTTCAGAAGAACATAGTACAGAGAGAAGGAGAAGAACCCTGCCTATGTGTCTGGGACTGATAACAAACTGATCCTAACAAATTCACTAGCACATCATATTTCATTCCAAACCTCTTAGAGGGCTGGTTACACCCTTACAGATGTTCATCTTTATTCCTTATCCAATATATTCTTGATATATTATCAATCAGAAAGCATAGAAAACTATAAACACTTTTTTGTTTTAAAAAAATCCAATTTACATGTAAGCAAAAAAAAGGAAAAGCACCAACAAAAAAACTCCTCCAAAAGCCCAAACAAACAAAAAACCCCAGAAAATTTGACATTAGAGAATAATAAAAGGCCAAATTTCTTCTCTTAAAGCAATCAAATATTTTTTCTTAGAGAAATTGAAAAAATGCTCCTTAGGTAAAATTTTCTTTCAAGCTAGGTTAAAGGATTTAGGTAGAAGATAACTATATAGATATTTAATCCTACAATTAATGTAACTAGACTTATGTTAATGTTTTATGTCTTAGACAATGATATTTTAAATAGGTTCCTGTTACTCCAGCATCACTTGTTATTCTGTAGAATGTTGTAGTTTCATTAATCATGCTGAAGTGCAGCAATTATTTTTGAAACATTTCCTGTGCAGTAAAATTGTTTTTACTGTATCTTGTATTTTCTTCTTTTACACTTAAACTATCTTCTATTTTCATACTCAGAGCCTTTGCCTTCATTGTCACAGCTTTTGCCAGCCTTTGTTCACAATTGCAAAGCAGCCTAATCATTTCCCCAGTTATAGCTCTGTCACTGAGTGATCGTTCATGTCACAGCATATTGAGTTTATTTACATGCAATTGTACCAAACCAAACTTTCCATTATACTACACCAGTGATCTCAACTGAATCACACACAGTTGCTAATGATGCTGTCCAGAGGTTTCCCCCCAATTTCACAGCACAAAATTCCTTTTTGCAGCATACTGCAACCATTCAAGGCAATATCAAGGCTTCTGCCTCCAACAGAGTAGTGACTTGATTCCTCTTCTCACCAAAGCATGTAAGAAAATTCTGTCTATGCAACCTATCACCATGAGGTGCTAGCAGCTAAATCACGAGATCATGCTGAAAATACAGTCTTTTACTTTGGTTGAAAATGACAAATATCAGATGATCCCCAAGTGACTTGCATTATAACACAAGGATGTTAGAGTCCACAGCTAGACCACTGACTTCACTAAGGGTCTCTTTCCTCTTTTTGCTCTATTTGTTCAAGTCACACAACAGTATGATGAGAATTGACTCACAAAACTGCTTCTGGAAAATTGTAAGCCTGAATTGAACAGTACCTCCACATGAGAAGAGATGAAGTACTACTCTGGCTGTAGAAAGTTGTGATAGTAGTGTAGAAAGATACAGACAGCAAGGGTTTCAAATTTGAATAGGCAATAGGAGAGCCCCAGCTCCTGAGTTTGCAGAACAAGGTCATTGTGGCACAGCACCTAGTAGGATAATAGAAAACATGTACAAACGTGATTTAAACTTACCTGGACTACAGATCTACTCAGAGGTGATCTCCCCCACCACACACAGTCCCCTGTGGCCTGTCTGGATTCAGGGATGTGGAGCAAGTTAGATAATATATTTCATCCAAGAGTAAAGAGCTGGAGAACAGGAAGGAAAAACATAAGCTTTAGTAGGCTAAGGTGACTAAAGCAGAAATAAGCGACTGTCCTGGTTTCAGCTGGGATAGAGTTCAGTGTCTTCTTAGTAGCTGGTACAGTGCTGTGTTTTGAGTTCAGGATGAGAAGAATGTTGATAACACTCTGATGTTTTCGGTTGCGGCTGGGTGGTGTTTATGCTAAGTCAAGGACTTTTCAGCTTCTCATGCCCAGCCAGCGAGAAGGCTGGAGGGGCACAAGAAGTTGGGAGGGAACA
>JANZLQ010000040.1:11517569-11536134 GCA_026212715.1 Elanus axillaris
TGAGCAATTACTCTGTGCACCATTTGTACATTCCAATCCTTTTACTATTACTGTTGTCGTTTTATTAGTGTTGTTATCATCATTGTTACTTTCTTTTTTTCTGTTCTATTAAACCATTCTTATCTCAACCCACCAGTTTTACTTCTTTTCCCAATTTTCTCCCCCATCCCACTGGGGTGTGAGGGGGGAGTGAGTGAGCGGCTGGATGGTGTTTAGTTGCTGGCTGGGGTTAAACCACGACAGGGACTCAACAGCAAGCTACAACTCTCTATCTGGAGGATCAACAAAGAAGCAAGGTAAAAGCTTTCAGAGCCTCAGTCTTCCAGAAGGGCCACAGATTCATCTTCAGTGTCAATGAATTTTGCAACCTAGGGTGCATGTGTCTAGATTCATGGCAAAGTAAGGTACTCAAGAGAGATCAAGCACAAATTAACTTTGTGTGGGTACACACAGTCTATACACATACCTGTCTCCCATCACATTTTGGGGTGTAGTCTACCTATTAGGAAGATTGCACCAAAAATCACTTCCATTTAGGAGTCAGTTCAACTGTCTGCACTGGAACAACCCTTTTGACTTCTTGCAGAGGGTAGGGTTCCTTTGGCATAGTCACTGAGCACATGACTGTTCTTGTACCTTCTGTCTCTGAACAGAAGCCTACCAAGAGAAATCTGCATAAAAATGGAGGCAGACATTGTGCTCATGGTTGCACATCTCAGGTGACACATGGTTTTAACCGGTAGGTTTTCAGCCTATAAAATTTCCTGACAAAATAGAACTCTTGACAAAATATTTGGTCTTTTTTTAAAATTTTGTAATATTAAGGAAACTTGAATTATCATTCATCACCGCTAACCACCCCATCACCAGCCTCACCAAACCAGTCTGATTAAAGTAAATACAATATGATTATCCATGGAAGAGAACAGCACATGACAATAGTATCAATAGGATCTGAGTCTCAATGCCATTTTAAAATGATTTGGTCCTTTGAAGCCATAAAATGCCTGCAGTGGTGTGTACAAGACACAAATTAAGTCAGAAAAATCTTTCTTTATGCCACTGTAAGTTCATTGAATCTCCACTTTCCTCCTGAACACTGAACCAGCAATTATATGTTTTTCAGGTTTTTTTATTAATTTGCAATATAATCTCACTACCATTTCTTGACTGTTACATAAATTAGCTCAGTAACATATTCCAGAAGTTTTCTAACAGGAGATATTGTCCTTCCTTTACACAGGAACCAAACACACTCTCCGTTTCTGCATGGGGTAGAAATGTCTGGTGTGTGGTTTACACTAGAAATGCACATATGAGATGATAATCAGAGCAATATCACCTTATTAATTATATCTGGAGCTATTGTTTAGTGATTTTTTATATCATTCTTCTTTTTAGTCTATTATGCTTTCCAAATAACTCATAATTATCCTTTGAGAGTTACAGAAATTGCATCCAAGTATTTTTATGAATTTCTAAAAGTTACCAGGCATAAGGAATGAATTCTATGGGACCTCCATGAACTAATAACATAAATTGTAATTTAAAAATCACTTAATATGCAGATATCACAGTATAAATACAGTCCCTAATCTAAAAACATACAAAAAATACAAATCTGAGAAATAAAAAGTCAGTTAAAAAATAAAGATAAGAATTGACCATTGGTCTAGAGTGTGAGGATGTAATGTTTATTTGATGTTCTTCAGGTAAAAATGCATCTAAGGAAAGAGGAATGTGAGCTGAGGGGTGAAGGAAAAAGCCACTGCCTTTAATAAGGCTAGTCAAGTAATCGTGTTTGTATTACTAAAGAGAGTGATTGTGTTGAAGAATGTAGAGATAGTTATTTAGCAAGATTAAAAGGAATTTCAGGAAGATATGGAAAAAGGGTATTTCAGTGTTGCTTTGCACTAGTGGCAGCACAGCAGCTCTGTTGCAATAGGAGCACTCAGCACCTAGCATTGTATCCCTGCACACCACCTGCTTCCAAATCCTACGCTGGAGCAATAAACACCAAATTTACCCATCCCCCAAATCCCAACCCTCTATGCATACTTTTTGTTCTTTTCTGAAGTACCAAATACATCTGCGAGCCTGTTTTCTTAATTATCTAACAATGTATATGAATCACCAAAAGGCTAAAATGACTTAAAAATACTAAACAGATATGAACAATTATGTTGAAAAGAGAAGTAATCCTCACTGTACTCTTTTGCACTACACTACAATTCCCTCCTCCACCCTTTCTCTGATATTTGTTGTCTTTTTTTATATAAATGTATACATTGCCAAAGAAATAAAAATTCACCACTGCAGCTTGACTGAAGTTATAGTTATAGAAGAGTTTTTGCAGCGCTGTATTTGTACTATTATTCCCAAGGCCATTGACCCAGGAATTCTCTGCTCCCATTTTTTCTGCTTATCTACCTTCCAGAGTGCAGATTAAGCCAAGCTCTTTGTCTTCTGTGACCAAAGTGCAATAAAAAGCAACAACTGAATTTGAAATATTTATTAGAAGTGTAGAGAATGAGAAGAGAAAAGCAACCAAGGGAAAAGAAGCAGCAAAAGAGCATTGGACAAGGTTACTTTAACTGCCTATTAATGTTCAAAAGTAACCTCATCAACAAGCACAAACATGACAGTCATGAAAAAGAATAAGGCTACAGTGTTAATAAATACTTGATATTAAGTGCAGCAGCCAGAAAATAGGGTTTTTTTCCCAGGACTTCCTATATCAAACAATGCATTTTCCCTCACTTCTGAACAGACACTAAATGTCCCAGGCAAAGGTTCAAAGCTCAAAGGACTAGCCAATTTCAAATTCCCAGCCAGTGCACTCAGAGCAAGGCCTGTATCGGGCAGCCTGTGTCTGTCAGTATGGGAATGAAACAAAGAAAACAGTATATACTCGTTGCTGAGATTACTGATACAAGGATCTATCTACAGCCTGAAGTTTACAACTCGCTTGGCCACTGGTCTGCTGCATCCCCTTGGCCCCTTCAACACCTTGTCTATTTAGATGGGAAGTTCTTTGAGTAAGTATTCTACAAACATACAACAATAAAAAAGTACCTAGCCCAATAGGTCCTGTGGGACCCAAGGTAGAAAAATCTATAAAACCAACAGAAACATCAGCCCTTCTGTGAGACTGTTTCTTTACCATTACTGCATTGAACTGTTCTGAAATGACTCTCGCATCCTGTGGTTTTCACATATCATGCTCCTCTCCAAACAGGACAGGAAGGACCCAGGGCTTCCTTTGCCAAACTTTTACACAGTTGACATTAGATCTGAGTTTTCTTTTGTCTGTCTTCTCCTATATAACCTCATTAATTATGTGCCTTTTTCCCCATCAGCATCATCAACGCTGTGTTGAATTGTGACTTTATCTAATGAGCCATAAATACTGTCTGTTATGATATATCAGCCTCTGCCTTTGGGCTTCTGTTACCTAATGCAAACTTGACCTATTCTTCCTGTGAAGTACTTCACGGTTTATAGTGCTCTTTCAACAATATTTCAGTAACTATCTCCTATTTTCAATAGCTGACTTCCCTAACAGTCATTTTTTTAAAGTTTCAAGAGCCATTCTATTGAAATTTTTGCTATATAAAAAAAGAAAATAGTTAAACAGCAAAATGAGCTCATTGCAAGATATTTGTGCTTCATTTCAAAAGAAAGAATATAGTTCAAATATTAAAAAGAAAACATTACTTTAGAAAAGTACCAAGTGATTTAGGATCTCTGTATTAACTTTTAAAAACAGACTTAAAATAGTGTTTGTCAAGTTCTTTTTCATCTAAAGATATAGCAAGACTTTCAAAAACCTTAGAGACTTGTCTCTCTTTGAAATCAATATTGGAAAAAATCTTGCCCTAGGGCTCCTAAGTCACATTTGAAAATGTGACAGTATTGAGAATACAAATTACTTATTAAAGAGCTTGAAGTTGTTAGTGGATATAAAATTTCCATTAAAGAGGTTAATGACATTTAATCTGTGTCTGAGTTTGTTGCCTGGCAGACAGTTTCTTGCCTAAGGAGCTTGCTAAGAACACACAAGTAAGTGGATGGAGGCAATGGGAACAACAGAGGAACGTGTTTCATTTGAAACACAATTTCATACTTATGAGCCTCTCCCTTCACTCAGAAGTATACTATTGAATCACTTTGACTATGCTAGCACTTTTATCGTGTAGTTTGGGCGATAATCGTCACTTCTTGTTCTTCACATATATAAGTCTCTCAAACTGTTTATGTAGGAGACATGGGCTAGAAAACCCTTGGATTCTCAGAAGCTGCTCCCCTTTGCTTTCCACCCAGATGAAAAGAATTTTCTAATTTTCAGGAAGGAATAGTTTTCCAGAGCTGCATGTCCTTGAAACTTTGCTCTGTGAGTGAAGTTTTCAGCTGTTATTTTCTTACTGTAATATCCATTATGTGGCATAAGTTAAAAACTATATTTAATAAAATATTAGTTGTTAAGTGTTATATATATGTATTTCAACACAAAAGATGTATATTTGTAAAATGTATCATAAAGTCATGGTATCTCAACTTGGAATTATGTTCTGTATAATAGCTGGCTTATTAGACAGGTTTTTACTCTCCATTAACCCTTACAAAAAGGTACAGCAGCCCTGCCTCCTGACATCTTACCCAGCAATGGTCTACATAATCACTGTGGCAGAATGAGTCCAATGCTCAACAGTCACTCACATTACATATCCAAGAACAAACTTCTAATTAGTTGAGAAAGGTTAACATTCCCTTTGTCTTGGCATAAAACAAAGTTTTAATAAATTAATGCTTATCCCTTCTCTTCCATGGAAAAAAGAGATCAGTTTTTTCAAAAAAGTAATTTAATATTTGAGTTAACACTTGAGACAATCTAGACTAAAAATAAGAATCTGTTCTCTGTGTCTTTTCAGCTGTAGCTGAATGCTAGCAGAAGGAAAAAACTGTGGCACAAAACCACAGCAGTAGGGAAAAGACGAAGAAATATTATTTGATCTAATATCACAGATCCTCATATTGCAGTAAAGGCTGGTGTCCAGTTGTGATGGGTTGACCCTGGCTGGATGCCAAGTGTGCACCAAAGCCATTCTATCACTGCCCCCTCCTTAGCTGGACAGGGAAGAGAAAATATAACAAAGGGCTTGTGGGTTGAGATAAGGACAGGAGAGATCACTCACCAGTTACCATCATGGGCAAAACAGACTCAGCTTGGGGGAAACTAACTCAATTTATTACAAATCAACTAGAGTAGGGTAATGAGAAATAAAACCAAATGTCAAAACGCCTTCCCTCCACCCCTCCCTTCTTCCCAGGCACAACTTCACTCCTGGACTCTACCTACCTCCCACCCACCAGCAGCACAGGGGAAGGGGGAATGAGGTTTACGGTCAGTTCATCACACATTATTTCTGTCCCTCCATCCTCCTCAGGGGCAGGATTCATCACACTCTTCCCCCGCTTCAGCATAGGGTCCCTCCTATGGAAGACAGTCCTCCACAAACTTCTCCAATATGGGTTCTTCCCACAGGCTGCAGTTCTTCATGAACTGCTCCAGCATGGGTCTGTTCCATGGAGTGCAGTCCTTCAGGAGCACACTGCTCCAGTGTGGGTCCCCCACAGGGTCACAACTCGTGCAAGCAAACCTGCTCCAGAGTGGGCTTCCTGTAGGGTCATAGCCTCCTTCGGGCACCCACCTGCTCCGGCGTGGGGTCCTCCCTGGGCTACAGGTGGAGATCTTCTCCACCGTGGACCTCCATGGACTGCAGGGGGACAACCTGCCTCACCATGGTCTTCATCACCACGGGCTGCAGGGGAGTCTCTGCTATGGTGCCTGGAGCATGTCCTCCCCCTCCTTCTTCACTGACCTGTGTGCCTGCAGAGTTGTTTCTCTTGCATGTTCTCACTCCCCGGCTGCTGTTTCTCCCTGTCCCACAACATTTTTCCCTTCTTAAAATGTTATCACAGAGGCATTACCACTATCGCTGATGGGCTCGGCCTTGGCTGGCGGCGGGTCCATCTTAGAGCCGGCTGGTATTGGCTCTGTCAGGCACAGGGAAGCTTCCAGCAGCTTCTCACAGAAGCCACCCCTGCAACACCCCCCCTCCCCACTACCAAAACCTTGCCACAAAAACCCAATACAATAGTTTTAGGAAAGAAAATATCATTAAAAAATTTGGGGGGAAAGGGTCAATCTTGATGGCTGGACTTACGAGTAGCATTCTATTTTGTCTGCCTGCATGCTCCTAAACCTGCATGTTTATAGCACCAGGCACTATGTTTTTCAAGGAAAGCTTTCCTAAACAGGGTGGACAGCCTTAGTGTATGTACAAACACCTGATATATGCCATTGGTCTCTCTGTATTAATATTTTTTTCAACTCCAGCTTATTTGCAGCAGATAAAGTTGAAAGCAGAACTGGCTTTGAGACCAGGCCAACAATAATGTAATCTAATTAGATTTTCTGAGTATGCCATGTTACACAAATGTCTCAATGTTGCACATGAACCGATAATAACACAAATTGACTTTTCCAAGCTTCAATTATTTAAAAAAAAGTAATAAAAACAGAGGAGATCCCATTAAAAAGTATAAGTTTTAGGTAATTCTATTTCTATCCTGACTCTATGACTTGTATTCTTTACATCCTGATTACCAAATGCCCTTGCATTTTCTGGCTCCTGAATACTCTCCTCTTACCACTCCATTCCCCTGCTACTCATTACCCATACCTGATTCAAATGGATTTGATGCACAATTTATATTTTGTGCATAGGAGACAAGGTAAACCTGTAATTTTGACTACTAGTGTAACTGGAAATAAACAGCATGGCAATAGTGAGGAAAACTGAATTCTCTAATTGAATACAGAAGGATAACTAGTTATTCAAACACAACTTTCTGCTCAATTTTCAGAGAATAAGAGGATGAACATGGAGGGGTCTACCTCCACTAAGAATAAGCTCAACAAGTTGCAACTAACTAATGACATATTGAGAGCTAAGGGTAAAATTTTCAGAAGCATATAGGACCAGAGACTTATTACAGAATCATGTAAGTCACTTTTATGTTCTGTTACAGAATTAAGTGAAGATATAATATACACTATGAGTTTCCTGGATTCACACATTTAAACTCATACTAACCTTCCCAATCAATGTGATAAGTAATCACGACAGTATTTTTCTTACTGACTATAATACAAAGTGGTAAGTTTTTTTTGATGAATATACAGCAAGGTGAAAGACCCACTCTATTTAAATCTGCCACGCTGGCTGGATCTGCACTACCACTACGCGGAACACAAGTGAACTGATCTTTAGAAATATTCAGGTAACAAAAGGTATGCCAGAGTTTCTTTCCTTGGACAGCCTCTTTCCCACCTAGAAAAGGGAAGGTAATCACTGCATTTGAAATAAAAAATGCCCTTAGTGATATGTAAGACAACTGTACCACTTACAAACTTTTAAGTACTGCTTACCTTTTAAGTAGAATGTGAAAAATAATTTTTTAAAAATCAGTTTTGTGAAAAATCTTTTAGCCTACCATACTATTATTTCAACAGCAATTCAGATATTCATACTCTCCCTCTCTTTGCAAACACATCCCTAAACATTTATGATTCTCAATATTTTAGAGGTCTCTAACTCATGACTTAAGCATACAAAACTGACTGTAAGACTTTTCAGTAAAGTTGTAAAACAGACTGCAGTAACAGCCTAACAAAGACTGCAGTATCTTACCATTAGTCAGTGCTTCTATAGCTAGGATGTCCCACAGAATGCAGAACTGCTCACAAATAAAGAGGAAATACTGACAGAACCCTTTCTGCCACAGTGAAATTTCATTGGAGCTAAAACATTTCTATTTCAATAGCACCTATGGATTGCTGGACAAAAATGGAAGAAAGACACTATAAAAGATAAAACATAGCCTAGATTGGGTGAAAGCCAGGTTGAAGTTCCTTATTTAGAATGACACGGATGAAATACCCTGCTGTATCTCAGCCAGAGTATCCTATTTCAGACCTTTCTGAGTCAAGACTTAAATCTGCATCTCTCATATGCACAGCCAGTCAGTACCCACAGCTTTCTTCAGTCAGCCACTGTTTTCACAGCAAAACATTCCAAAGTTTTTTTCTGATTTAGTGCTAATGAAAACAAAACTGTAAAACTCCAGAACATGCTGCGAGGCAGAGTAACTCAGCTGCCTTAGTTACATTACCTGACACAAGCAGCTAGAAATCTGAAATTTGAATAGATAACACCAGATTAACAGCTTTGCTTCATGGCGCAGAGGGTTCAGGCTAAACAATGGCCTTTGCTGAATCAGTCTACAGTATATAAAGGGTATGGTAAAAACTACAAGATGTATATATTCACAATCAGAGTTATGTAGTCCAGAAAAAAGACAGAATGGGCATTAAAGACTCTGAAGTGTGATGGTTTGTATCATTATTTGCATTTAAATAGTTGCTAATCACAAATGAAGCCTTCAAAAGGCCTGAGAATTTCCCTTCTAAAATGTTACCTCTAAAACTGGCAATGCTATGGTTAATTTGTCCATGGCTTAGGCAACATTGTGCTGTTGGGTTTTCTACCACTGAAAGACAAAGTGCAGTGAGGGGAGAGACAGCTGCATTGGCTTCTCTTCTCATGGGCCTGAGTTGTAATAAACTCTTATTTGTCAAACAATTACACTGTACTGGCTCTCCAGAATCAGTTCAGAGCAAGAACCTTTCACCTATAAACACACATAAAAGCGTTGCTTTTAAATCAGTTCTCAGAGTAACAGGGCTTAAATTCACACATGAATTCTGTATTGAAAACTTTAGGTAACACCACAAAATGAGAGGTTCTCCTCAAATTATGCTGCCTTTGCAAGACACTGTGCAAGCAAACATGCTCAGAATAGACAGTGATTACATATACTTTTAAAAGATGCCTTGAACTCTGCTGAGTCAGTATCGGCTGCATGCAAATTGTCCTTGAGGATACTAATTGTTCCATAAAGTATCTCTGGGACTGTTAGGAACACAGCACACTCTCCCTGCCAGCATTAAACGAAATGATGCATTGCATACTAGATTAAAAATGCTGAAAAACTGGTTTGGGTTGAAGGGGGAGATTCTTGTACGCATCTGGAAAATTGATCAATATTGAAACTGCATAGTAACAAATGGTTTGTCTAAACTGAGCAATACAGAATGCATCTGAACTAGAGACCCACACAGAGATAAAAATCCCTTCTGCATATAGAAAACAAAGAAAAAATCCCACAAAATGACACATTACGAAGTACTCACTGCTATTTGCTCTTCAAAAGTAAAAACTGTACCAAAATTTTAAAATCACTGTAAATACTGCTCAGATTAAAAAAAAAAAAAAAAAAAAGACAAAACATACCAAAAAAAACCCCCACCACAAAGATGCAGTGAAATCTTAAATCCAAATAGTCAACATTTCAGTAAGGTTCAAAGAGAATCCATCTTTACAATTGATAGAGAAAAATTCAGACAATTAAAAGCAAATGGTTTGGGGTTTGATTAAAAAAATAAAATATGCTCAGAATTAAACTTACTTCTCAGCTATTCATGAAAAATCTTTGGGGATGGAGGGTATATCATCTCTCCACTTGCACTTCTGTTTAAAATGTATTGTCAGCTACTGCTAGATCACAGATGAATTTCAGTAACTGAAATTTCCTCAGTAATGTAATTTCTTTGTTCCTGACTGTAACTGTAAGATTTGAAAACCATTCAAGTCCCTTGTAAAGCTCATCTTGAGGGTTTAAATGGGATCTACATTAATAACATGAATAAAATGGGATGTACATGTAAAATGGGATGTTTATAATGCATGCATCTAAACCTCTAAAGGAGTATATCAGTTATTGGTTTAAAAAAAATTGTGCGTTAGGCAGAACAGATGACGATTAGGACACAGTGCTGAAAAAAAAAGAAAAGAAAAAAAAGGAAGCAGTGAAAAAACATTTGGATAAATTAAATGCATCCAAGTTGACAGGACCTGATGCAGTTCACCCTAGGGTACACAGGAAACTAGCCAATGCAATCTGTGAGTCATTAATGCTTATTTGTAAGAATTTGTTGAAGATATAGAGAGAAGTTTCTAAAGGACTGGTGAAGGACAAACTTCATGAGTATTTCCAAAATGAGGAAAAGGGCCTGGAAAATTATATATCAGCCAGTCTAACTTCAATGTTCAGAAAGATACTAGAACAAATCACTTAAGAGTCAGTTTAAAAGCACCTACAGGATAATGAAGGTGATAAAAAGCAGCCAACATAGATCTGTCAAGAACAAATCACATCAAAATGATCCAATTTCCTTCCATGACAGGATAATGGGCCTAGCAGATAAGGGGGAGGCATTAGAGACAATCTGTCTTGACTTTAGTAATGCACTTGATGCTGTCCCTTGGGACACTCTCATGAGTAAACTAGGAAATTTGGTTTGATAAAGACAACAGAAGATGAGCACAAAACTTCATATAAGTGCAGTAATCAACAGTCTGCTGCCAACCAGAAATGCATTTTTAGCAGAATTCTAGAGGAGGCTATCCTGGTCCCAGTTCTACACATATTTTCAATCATGACTTGAATGACAGGATAAACACTTAAAATGTTCACTTACACAAACCCAGGGATTGCATATAACCGAATAACTGGATAGAATCCCAAATGGATTAATAAAAAAATAAAAAAAAAGCAGTTGTAATTTCACAAACCACTATGGTTAAGAAGATGTCCAAAACATTATTTTGCACCAAAACATTATTTTGCACCAAAACAGCAGTGTAGAATAATTTTCCATAACCTTTGAGAAAGCAAGACTGGTCTGACTATGAGGACCATCAAGTCCTGCTTTATGCCTTCAGGCAAAATTATTCATAAAATTTTGTACTTTTTCTTACATGTTCATATTAAACTAACCAATTTTGTTCAATGTTTATTAAATATTCCTACTGTCCTGAAGTAGCAGCCACAGGAAATGGACTTGGAGGATAGTTTTATTTATTTTAGAGCCCTTCCTGTAACTTTTCCTTTACTTTCTGAATTCTTTCAGCAATATCCTAGTTTGAAATGTATTTATATTTTTCTGAACTGTATTTCTTTTTTAATTTTGAAGTAGTGTCTGTGCCATACTGAAGCAGAAGGCTGAAATTTTCTGAACAGCAAAAGCAGAAAATAGAACCAATCAATAATTTACATAAATTATTATTCATACAACCAACCTGCACTGGCATAGTCTAAACTTCCATCATATCAAAGTGAATCTGGTCTATCCAGTCATTTTTTTGCATTAGGTGCTCACAGATTTGAATATAGAAAACATTTGTTTCATAGATGCCCAGGCAAAATGACACAGGTTTTATAATGAGAAATATATTTATCAGGACTATCTTGGTGTATGGTGTTGCTAAAATACATTGCATCTCGAAAATCATTATAAGCTTATTTCTCACCCCCCCCAAAAAAAAAAGGCAAGTCCTCCGCCTACTTTTACCCCAACTCATTATAGAGCTTGAGTGACTCACTTCAGCTTTCATTCTATTTAAAAAACAAATGATAATTTTCCCTCCATTTACCTCCCTGTGCTGAATAATTAGTTAATCTATGTGCAATTATTTCAAGCTGTATAAATGTGCTAAACATTGTTATTAGCATAACCCAAGCTGGGTAAGATACAGAAAAAATACCATTGCATATATTCTATCATATCAAATTTTTATGCCTCGCAGTAAAAAAACTAGCTGGTTTAAAGTGAAATGGAACAGTGAAAGACGCTGAATTAAGTTCTAAAAAAAGAGACCAGAAAGGGACTAAATACAGATATCAACACAGAACTGACAGTTTATTAGGGCAGAGGGGAAAAACAGGCATGACCCAGTCAGCAAGACAACCACACCTCCAAGCCAAAGCCAGCTCAGCTGGAAACAGATCAAAACCTTTAACAAATGTTCAGAGTGATCTCAGTCATTCATTTAAATAGGGAATCCCTAAACTAACAATATTAAGCATTTGTAGCAGGTAAGAAACTCGATAAAAACTTGGAATTTGCAGAACTGCAGAGATTCTTCTAGAACTGCTGCAGAGGGGATGATGGGGCACAGAGTGTAAAAGTTGAAAGCAAAACCCCATGCACCACAATGTAAGGATAAAATAAACAAACAAAAGCAGTATTTCTGCAGATAACATCATTCTTTATTATGTCCAGCAGGTCATCTACCTTGGCCATTCTTTATTTTTCATTGTTAAAGATGAACAGAAAGAGAAGGAGAGAGAGATAAAGGCAAATTAAACACAAAATATTTCTGAAAGTGAAAAATGCTACAGACTTGGATGCAACTTTAAAATCTCATTACATTAACAATGGTATGCCAAAATGCTGCTACTGGAGCACATTGAAGGGTGAACAGAGACATGTACACTGCATATGCAGCCCCCACATTTGTTGCCAGAGATTATTTTTTTCTGTAATGGCATTTAAAAACCTAGGCCCCCTGTATTCAGGGAGATAGGTAACACATTTTTTCATTTAGAAAAGCTTGTTAATGTGTTCTGCTATGAGGTCTTATGGCTCCAGATACAGCAAGGAAGCATCCTGCTGACTGAGTTAAAAAGATCAGTAATTGTTCAGCCAGCCATGAGATGAAGAATGGTCAATCATCAGAGGACGGGGATTCAGAGATTGCATTGCACTACACGAAATTGTTTTTTTAACTATTAGTGACCAATTCCTGTTTAACATTGCCAAAGGTGTTTTTTTCTTTCTACAATCAATAAAATGCTAGCCCTTGTTTTCTTTTTTACCACCTGAAGTAAGCTAATTTTAAAGTATTTGTTAATAATAAACAGAATTTCTGTAGAGGTTTTGTAGGTTTTTCACTGCTTGAATCATCAGTTTGACTACTTGTGCAGGGAGAATCAGTATTGGTAAGGTTGAAAAATCCTGTTCTCCAAGGGCACGCATGAATGACAGCAGTAGAGATTTAGAAAAAAAATCAGCTAAAAAGGGCCTGTGGGTGACCCAAGAATAGATCAACCATCAGTTAGCTTATTTGTATATATGCACACTATATATTCACCCCAGGCTAGAGCTCCAAAAGATTTCAGCAGGCCAAGATAATGAGCATTTAAACATAGATTTGGAGTTTGAACATCCGTGGAAAGTCTGTTAGGACTTTTGTCTAGTGATTCTGCATTCCTGCTATTCCTTCCTCTGGTGACTAGCTTTGTCCTTTCCAGCCCTTCATCCCA
Source organism: Elanus axillaris (assembly GCA_026212715.1). Classification (NCBI taxonomy): domain Eukaryota; kingdom Metazoa; phylum Chordata; class Aves; order Accipitriformes; family Accipitridae; genus Elanus; species Elanus axillaris. Next base: position 11,530,863 of record JANZLQ010000040.1, read on the forward strand.
TTAGGTTTTGAGCAGAATGATAATTTGAGCAATCTTTAGCTGTTCAAGCATGTAAGGAGAAACAGGTTTATCCTTTGCTTATTGCTCTTCAAGGACCATTCTGGAGAAGAATGGAGAAGAAAATCTGTATAAGAAATTATAAGATTAGTAGAGTCTACAGGTGTAAATTAGCTCTTTTTTGTCCCCATAGCATGAGCTATACACTCAAATCCCAACTTATTCTATTTAGATCATCCTCCAAGATGAGAAAAAAAAACTTTCTTCTTGCTACCTGGTTAGTCACTGAAAGTACTTTCACTCACTTCTGCTAACCTGAAGTGTTTTATTTAGAGCACAGTTATTATGACTTTTAACTCTCTTCAGAGTCCACTATTTCATTTCTAACTAGTTCCTGAGCTAAGCAATCAAACAGATTTCAGAAATTAAAGCCTCCATGAACAAACTGCTAATCCTTCCCTACATCAAAAAAAAAAAAAGTCAGCTTTCATTTCCCTGACCACAGCTCTGTCTGGAAAGGCACTCCCAGTGGTCACAGAGTTAATAGGATGGGTTAATATGTTCCTGCTGACATGCAGAGAGTCACTGGCTGAGTCACTGCAGCAAGAAAAGGACCACTGCTTCATGCCAGAGACACTCTTCTGTGTTCAGAAGAAAAGGCAGAAAACAGGTGGGAAAACTTTCTCTCTAACCTTGCTCAAAGATTTCAATTTCAAAGTCATAAGCTAAAAAGAACCACTTTTCAGCTCAAACACATGGATTTTCTCCTAAATTTTCTGATAAATTCCAATGCACTGTTTATCTAAATAGAAGAGAACAGGTTTCTACAATAAAGTGGTGCAGCTGATACCATGCAAAACCAATAGCACGAGAGGTTCACATCTAGGACAGCTAATAATTTCTTCCTAAACCCATTTGGGGATGCACACCTATTGGCTAAAGAATAGGTGGTTAAATCTGCAAGATCAAAGGATCTTTCCTTTGCAGTCTAATTCCAAGCTGATTTACACTGACTCTATTCAGGTGACATCAGAATCAGACTATTCATCTCCATTATAAAAATAACATCTTAAGCAATAACACACTGTTTCAAAATGAGAATATGAACTGCCTAATAAATACAGAAATAAGGAAAATATTAATATCCAAGGAAAGAGGTACAAGGAGAATCACAAACAAATCTGCTTATCCCCTGCAGTGATTTTTTTCATAAGGTAGCTAAACCAAATGCATTTGGGGGACCATTAGTTTCCATGACACATTGATAATAATGTTAGAAGAATAGAGAAGGCAACCCAAATTCTGGCATGGCAAGCTAAACTTAAAACTTTTATCTATTAAAAAGAATGTGGAGCCAAAGCAGATTTTATTAAATGCATCTATTTGGGTATCCATAACCAGCAGAAATCAAAGGAAGATGCGGTGCAAAGCAGCTCCTTTTGTTATTTGCTGGAAATCATATTTGGGCAAAGAGAGGAGACTATCTGAAATTCATTTCCCCTCAAAAATTAGGTAAATTAATGGATTTTTGTGGCTATAGCAGAAATTAAAAATTAATTAATGCCCAAAAACTCTCAGGGTGAACAAAGATATCTGTTGAAAATGCTGAAACAAAAAGCAGTATTCCTGCATTCAGTAAAAAAAAGGCAGAAACTATAGCTGAACCAGTGCAAGAACATGGCCAAGATCATCACCGAGGTAAATTCTTGAAATGGTGTATCAGGATGAGGAGGGTTCAGCAGAAAGAGGCACAAGAGGGGAAAAAAAAACCACAAAACCAAAACCAAAGACCCCCAAAGTAAGCATAGTTTTGTGTGATGCCTAAAAAGGAAACTAGAATACCTAGAAATAAGAGAAGCCTTTGACATAAGTCATTGCTGAATGACCAAAATCACTGGGACAAGTAGGTCATAGGAATAGCATTGGACCATAAGAGTCTATAGAAACTAAGATCAGATTTCTAAGTGGGGATAAACTCATGACAATTTCTGTGGATGTAATTCCCAAATTAGACTAGCGCTGTCTAGTACTGTTTGTACAAACAGACTAACACTGTTATACAAGTAGATATCTGATTAGGAGAAGGATATTTAGTGCACATTGTTGAGAAAGACATAAAGGCAGGAGTAATGTGAAACAGGGTTTGCAGAAAAAATACTTTCACAGAATAGCTGTTTCTAATACAAAAGGAATACAATGGTACTGACTGGATGTTCATCATTTTACAGAAAAATAATGTGAATATTTAGGTTCTTCAATATGCAGTTTCCTATTTACCCTTCTATATATAACAAATCTAAATTATTTTAATTTAAACTTTATTTTTAAATTTCCTTTCACTGTAATGCTTATTTTCAGATGTAACAATATGACTATGGCACAGTTTTATACTCTAGATATATATTCTCAAATTAGTGGGATTTTTTTTTAAATCAAGAAATAAATGCAGGAATTCAAACACTAGTATCTAGATCATAAGTAGACCAACAGCACAGTGTTTTGTACCTTTTTCTCTTTTTTAAATTTTTTTTTATAAACTTTGGCCTTAGTAATAGCATGCTATGGAAAAGCAAGCAAAAAGACATCATAATTCTTGTTCTCTATTTCCTAATATACAAGGACATAATCCAAAGCAGGTAAGCCTTACTTTAATAGAGGTTTGATATGTACATGACAGCATAGTAGTCTCATTGTCAGACACTAGAGCTCCTATCTATCAGGGAATTTTAACAGTATAGTGTGTTTTCAAAATTATAGCATAAAATTTCTGAAAAGATTGACTTCAGAAGTTCTAGCAGGACTAAAACAAAATATTTTGAACATAGGACTGACCAAACCAGAGCAGCTGAAAGCTTCATCTAATTCAGTCCGGTCCACTGCCTGTGACAGTACCAAAGCAGAAACAGGAATGTAAGACTAACACAGGCAAACCTGATACTTTCTCCGAGTGTTCTCAGATCTCTGTTTGCAGCTCAAGGACTGCCTGACCTAAAGTTGTTTCCATGGATTTAGTAACTGTTAAGGAATTTCTCTTCCATACACTTCATCGTTTCACTGAGCCTCTGAAAATTTTTCTCATCCACAGCATTCTGCAGAAAGTAATTCCACAAAGGGTTCATCATACAAGAAACTAACAATTTTTTTTTCTTGTTTTGAAACTGCCACCTCCTAGCCTCACTTAGTAAAAACAGAGCAATACATACAGTGTATATAACAAACCTATTGTATTCAATTACAAATAATGTAAATGAAGAAAAAATGCTAGACTTTTTCTACTGGATGTTTCAAAGAAAAAAATAGATACATGTTACATAACTTTATTTTGGAGTAGTTTATCCAATGCAGACTATTTCATTATTTTAAAAAAGAAGATAAAAAAGGGCCAGCAAGGGTAGAAGCTAGTTCTACCAGCTCTATTGTGTTTCTAGTTAGGCACATCTGAATATCATGTTTTGCCAGTGAAGTATAAAGCTATAATGCAAGTAAAAGAAAAAAAAAACAACCAAAAACTATTTTGGAGTGTGAAAAATACAAGTTTTATGTCTTTAGATAACAGCAGCTCCTTACTTACACCAACAATATATCAAGTTCCAATTACCTCTGTGATTGTTTTCCAGGAAAATTAAACATTTCGTGTCTTTCTCTTGTTATTGTTATGTAATGAATTACACAACATATCTAAGTGTTACTTAAATATGCAACAGAGCTCTGCTCCTCTAACAGTTAATTTTCTATCTGTGAAAACTTGCTGGTATTTAACAAAATAACAGCTCTTAATCAACCCTTAAGTGTAATAGTTAGCTTGGGTTTTGATAACAAATGTACTGGTAAGATCATAAACATATAAATGTTTCTACAAATAAGTATCTTAATACTGAAACAGTACAATATTATTCTTTATAAAGCCAAAGATTAAATGACATATAATTAACTGTAAAATTAATCTATTTAGCCCTGTTTGACATGCACAACAGTTAAGTGATAAAAATTGGCCTGGAGGGTCTCAATTAATGCCAATGGAGTTGAATGGCAAGACCTTCCCATATTTTAGGATTTACTTGGTAATGAATACGGAAGAAGAAGGACCTGGGTAATTTTTTTTGCTCTAGAGAACTAATCATGATTTGTAGACAAAAAACGCTACACAAAAATCTCTGTTGAAGGCAGAAGTGGTTTTGAAGAAGAAATGGACAGAAAACATATCTATGAAGGAAATTTTTCCTTCACTCACTTTCCTAAGACATTCAACGTTAAAACATATTTAGAGATCATTTTAAAATGGTATCATGAATACTCCATGTGAGAAATAAAAATGGACTTTGGACCAAATCTCTTTTAAAAAAAAATAAAGTGAATATATTTTAAGCTTTTATGAACTTCTGTGTCATCACTCCTGCACAACTATCATACAGCGCACAATGTCCTTTTCCTCTCTTCCTTTCTGTGCCAAATTTGCCACTTCCTTTCCTTTCTATTCTACACCTGTAACATTTTTATTGTCCTTTCCCTCAGGTTTTTTTCTTTCAGAATTTCTGGGGTATTGTACTTTGTTTTGTCCCTCTGAAATAACAAAATCTGAATTATATATAATTACCAGGGAAGTAAGTATCAGTTTAAGCTAAGGTATTAGAAGATAATGCATAAACCAATCTGTTTCCTTCTTAAGCAGAGTTCAGCTTTTTATTTTCTATTGCTGTGAACTTAGCTGAAATCTGTATTAATCTCTGTAATGATCCTTAAATGTCCTGAGGAGAAATCTTCCTGAGGAAAAAAACATTCATTCAGAAAATATCAATGTATAGGAGGATTTAAAATCTCTCCTTTCTACCTCTTTGACTTTGCCATGTTTACATTCTACTCTGATTTTTGCTGCTCAACTACCCAGACCTCCTGGGCTGATGGGTGCTGCCAGAGATGGGGCTTGCTCTTCACTCCCAGGCACTAGAATAACTGGCAGAGAGAACTGCAGAATTCAGACTGCAGTCTAGAAAACATTTAGAAAGACTGATCTCTGATTAACTGCCTTGATTCAGTTCCCTCTCTTTTACCACAGCTTTCTCTTCTCTCTGCCTTCAGCTTGTCAGGCATCACATTTTTAAGAAGTATTACTTCACCCCAGGAGCATAAGATTGGGTCCTTTTTCTGTTCTATAGGAAATCTTCCTTCTGTTTCTTCCATGTAGTGGGGACAACAACAATGTAGGTATGAAAAGGGTTTTGTGAGGGGTTTGGTTTGGGGTTGGTTGGTTTGTTCTGGTTTGGTTTTGGTTTTATTT
>JANZLQ010000040.1:11547485-11595649 GCA_026212715.1 Elanus axillaris
ATGTATGCATACACACATAAAGTAGGTAAGTACACATAGAACACAGTACATCTGGAAATCAGAAGGTAGAATATAAAAAACTAGCACTAAAAAAATAAAGTGAAAGACTTATTAAAAAAAAAGATCAAGAAACATCCACACATTTTCAAACTTCTGGGCAAATTTGTATCACAAAAGGAAAAAATCGCAAGCAGAACACCAAATCTTCATTAAGAGATTGGGAAAAATTCATCATCATGTTGTCCTCAGTTTTTGGATAATATTCACTTACGTGTTTTTTTCATCAGGCCTGGAAGATGAAGTTCTTCCAACATCTAGGATAAACATTGATTACTAGAATCTGAATGAAATGCTGCCCCAAAAGCACAGATATTACCTGGACAGAGCAGAGGGCTTACTCAGGAAAAAAAAAAAAAGAAAATCACTAACTTATTTCAAGAAATAATGTTATTCTACTAAAATCAATAGAAGTTGCACATAAATTTGAGAATGTTCTTTAATTGTACATGACTAATATAAATGTCCTTTTTTTAATTTACAAGGTCTGAATTGGATAAATAATTTCAAGTAATATTTGGACTAAAATACCTTGGCACTGTATTGTTACGAGATTTTGATGTTGGATATGTGGTAGGATCAATTTGCTCATTTAGCTTCTCTTTTCTTTAAAAAAAATAAAAAAGCAAGCAAGCATGATCTTCAATTGGATGAGCCTGAACTGGATATTTGGCAACAACTGTCCAAAATGAAGCTCTTCCCCCACAGTCTGGAGTGCTTCTGGCTTAATACAAACAACATCCAAGCCCCTCTCCCCTTAAAGAAAACCCCAAAGCTCAAAACTTACAAAATTTTATCTCTCCTAGTTGTAGTCACTCTTTTACTCGGCTGACAGACTACAGCATGCCATGATGGAAGAGTAGCATCTTCCTAATTGACTTGGCAGTACAGAAGTACAGAAGCTAAGACTGCTTTGTCATCTAAATCATGCTGTTTAGGCAGAATGTCTATTACTGCTTTGAAACATCTGTCCCAATTAAAGCAGGACAGTGTCTCAACTCATCTGAAAGGCAGAGGAAGGTTAATGTTACAGGCCCCAAAGGCAAAAATCTGTTACAAGCAGTATCCAGGATGTTCTTACCTACTGCAGAAATTTTGGCTGGCTGAGGGAAGTTTCTCAAATCAGGCAGGAAATAAAAACTAGAAAAAATAAAGGGTGGTTTCTAGTTCAGCATGAATAAAAATATTTGCACCTATCAGCTTCTGCCAGTGCAAACAATACTTAGGACTGCAGGCACATTTTCTTGGTTATCTGTATGCATAAATGCATGTAAATGTAGATTCTGCACATGCAAAATGGATGTCAGGTTAAACCCGTTAAAAATTTCCAATGAGATGGACTGCGTAAGAGGCTGGTCTTCTTGCATTTCCACAGAAAAACATTTATCCATAGAATCTACAATATTAAACTTCAGTTATGGGTTCAGTATAAAGTCTCTTAGTGAGCTTATTTAGCATGTTTTATAGGTTTCAAACAATGGTTTTCCAATAATGCACATCTTAGTCACAATGGTAACAATGTGGTGATCTGTTTAAGAGGTAGAAATTAAAACAATTTATTGTATTAATCAGCATCTTCTTTTTTTACTCTGAGATACTTGTTCCAGAAATCTGACAATTTAATTGAGGAGATCATTGATTTTAATTAATATTTTTTGTACGAGAAAGGCTGTTACTATTGGATGGTGCTGGAAATTAATGGGGAGGGAGAAACTCTAGGAAAATTACAAAGGCAAATATTCTGTTTTCTTCCCACTGCACGGTTGTTTTGAAATTCACAGCCTTTTCTCTGGTTTTCATACATCAAAAATATAGGTGGAGAAGCAATAATAAGTCATAACATCCAAGACTATTTCAATGATGGGACTTGATCATTAATCAAAATGGAGTCTACATGCATAATAACACCTTAATTGGTCTATATTCAGACCCAGAAAAGCTACTGTTGCCTTGCAATACTTTTCTTCCATTGACTAGTTTTTCATAGTTTTTGAAAACCTGATACTCAGCTTGACCCTCAGATTGAAATGGTTTCTTACTCCAATCCATCTGCTTAATGTAAGCAGAAAATTTGTGCCTAAAAAGACTATTCAAAAGAATGTGGTTTAATTTTATTTAAAAACCCATCCAAATATTTTGATTGAAGCCATTATCTCTGAAAAAAAGAATTGTATTTATTAATTGAAAATTCAACTCATATTTGAAGGGGCAAGAAGTCTCCTTCAGGTTTCATAACAGAATGACATATTGACTAAATCCCAGATAACAAGAACAGACCCCTTTACAAGTTCTTTCTGTTCTACAACACAACCTTTCCATTTGTCTCAGGATCCAAGATAATCCATTTGCATCTTTGTGCAGATACAACATTCTGTGAAAGTAGAGCAACATTCTTCTTTATAGGCACTAAAACTTTTTAAAAACACAGAGCAGGATAATTCAGTTGCTGTTTGTCAAGTGCAAAGAGCCCTAGCACTTCAAAGGAGAAACAAAACCCACCACCATTACCAGACAAATCGGAACCAGCTCACTAAACGCTTCATAGGCAAAGACTTCACCCCACTCCACCCCTCTTCATTACAAAACCAGAGGAGAGAACTGAGAAACACTCAAAAGATACAATCTTCACATATGCAGTATTATTTTTGTAGGTTCTGCACAAAGATATCTAAAAGCATTCAGGAAGGACAACTAGAAGACCTCCTCAATTGCTTTATTTTAATTTATCTCCCTCTTCAATACCTACATACAGTCATGGCTACTTGTCATTTTATATTTGCATCCTACACAACTGAAGTCAATGAGAGATTTGTTACTAACTTTGTTCCAAGTATGTATTGTCCCTATTCACAGGCAAAGACCCACAGCTCTAATTAGATTTAGGCAGCATATGTAAATATTCAGTACTTGTTCTTGTCCAAAGTCAACATCTTTACCTTTTTTTATTATTATTTGCAGTAATAACTATTAACAGCAGACTCCCCTGAATATCACCCAAAGCAAGCTCACTGCCCTTCAGCTATTTTCATCTGGCTTTGTAAATGAAAAACATCAAGTCAGTTTGTATTTAAAGGTGGGGAAAGAAAGCCTTTGGGGCATTTGATGTTTCAGGTGTAATGCAGAAGCACTGTCCAAGATGTCTTTCCAGTCACTGTGCAGAAAAAGACAAACTGAAGCTGAATGCCTTCAAATAACTCCCCCTCCACCTTGTCCCCCAGTTCCCCCTTCTGCCAAACATTGGAAACCCACTGGAAAAAATCTGAAGGATTTTCTTTCACTTCCGTCTTATCCACAGTGAAAGATTTTGAGTATTTGTCTCTTGCTTTTAAAACACCAGATGCAAGACACAGCACTCCACAGTGCTTCACAACTGTTTTTTGCAGGTACACTGCTAAATTATTGTCATAACAACATTGATTATTTTGCTGTTAAATCAAGTTATTGTTATCTTTAAAAGACTTTCAAAGAACCCAGCCTAGGGCTTATTTCATCTTAATTATGCATGAAATTAAAAGCATGACAAACCTCACCAGACTACTTGATTGCTTGAAGTTATAAACTAGTATAAGTGCTTTTCTGGACTGGTGCATACATGAAGATATGGAAAATAATTCAGCGATTAAGAAGCTAGCAAGATTTAAGAAATCTCCCATAACTACTTTATACAGTAAAGTATTGTTGATCTGAACCACAAATACACCATGGGCCAAAACTTAAGATTTCATTAAACTCAGTGTGACCTTACAACATCTACAACCAGTTTATCTGAATTAAAATGATGTTGAGGGATCAGAATACTTGCAACATCTCTCATGACTCTGCCACATCTTAAGAATTTTAGAGATGGGTGCATGTACACAACAGAAACCCTCCTGAAAAGCAAACCAGAACAATTGTTCAGTTTAAGAAATATGTTAAGAAATATGACTTACAAGTCAACCCACTTTTTAGTAAAATAACTGTATTTACTGCACAGTAAGAGTATGCAAACAGGCAGTCACCCCATCATAGCTGATGAGCTCTATGGCTGTGTTGTCATTGTAAGATCCCTTCAGCAGCACATCCAGTTTAAAAAGTGCTATCCCCCATAGACACTTATTGCTTGTCCTTCACCGACTGTTTATGATTCAGTCTCCTCCTCAATGGACACCCCCATCCTTCAGAACCAGGCATATCATAAAAGTATGATGGCAAACTGCCACCTCCCCCTTCTCTGTTACACATTTCTGAAGCTGGAATACCCTCAGTGAGGTTTTGTGGAGAGGTTCTGAAAAGAGCATTCACACAAAGTTTAGCAATGCTGCACATTCAGTTTCATGATACACCACAGGAACAGTTTAGCCTTTCTGACAATAAGCCTTGAGGCCAACAATCTGAAAGTCACAGCAAGAAAACATGAGATTCAAAAGCATGAATCCTGGAGGTGACACCATTAAGCAATGAAGCAGTTTAAACTAATGGTAAATTCTAATGTGCTTTAATACTACCACTACATCAGACAGGATACAGATTATATCCTGTAGCAAAAAGCGTTAGTTTGGCTTTTGAAGGGATCTGGAAATATATCATGACCAGGCTCCATAACGTGTGGGATAAAGAAAGCTGGATCTCAAGCTTGATTCATTTTTCAGGAGGACCTTTGGCATTCTGTATATTTCTAAACAAGCTTTCCTAGCTTCATAACTTCACCTGTAAAATGGAGATACTTTCATTTTCCCATCATTTTAGCCATCTTTTCTGCTTAGTTTGTAATTCTCTTTAATGTGAATTGTCTCTTATTCTTTGACTACAATACAATATAGCTCAGAACTTGTCTGTAAGGCACAAATCGGCAACAAAACCAACAAAAAACCCAATATACAAAGATGCCAAATTTATTTTGAATCATTAACTATGAGTGGATCTGTATTCACAGCATTCTCCATACCAGTTTCCCAGCTCTACCTGTTGCTATAAGACATTTTCTTCACGAAACTATCCCTGAAACCTTGGCAGGCTTGTGAAATTACATAAGTGCATCCAGATATCCTTTTACCACTTTGTGGGTTTGGTTTGGTTTTAAACAGAATCTATAAGCAGCCATTCAGAATCTTCAAAGTTCACACATGCCTAGTGAAATTCCCTTTCCTCCTGTCCTTTTTGCTAAAAGACATGAAGACTGTGTTTTTCTGTGAATATTTTATAACAGTCCACTTCAAATAGGCAGCCACATAAAAACACTCTGTTCAGTCCCATCCATAAGACAGTTGGGTTTGACATCATTGTCTGACAAAGATATTACAGCTTACCAGTAGAAAGAGCTGGGTAAAGAGTACTATACTACTCAGAAGTTATGTTTCATACTCCTTATTGTACCAAAGAGGATCTGAACCATCTTGTCTTAAGTTCAAGATACAAGGTCAGAAGGAAAGCTAGCTACAGAACTGAGATTTTTAAACCCCATCTTTATTCACTAGACCTCAGAAAATGTGCATGCTCATACAAGTATTTTCATTGTAAGGCATCTGCCCACTAAGGAGGTTGAAGTTGAGTGCTAAAACTGGAAAAAAACAGCAGTTATAACCCAGATGATTAGGATGGCATTGCTGCTACAATTGAAGCTGTCTTTACAGCTCTCGGAGCAACAGCCATGTGAAGACAGCATGCTGAACTTCAACACAGGTGATAGAAAACTGGAGAGCCATTGCCTTAGGTGAAAGGAGAGAGGGTTCAGTGAGCAACAGAAAAATCTATTCTGAAGATGTCAAACATTGTGGGCTAAGCCAACACTTACCCATTTGTTTACCATTAAGCATGCTAACACATTCCTATTGGCTTCACTAGCCCTCAGTAGTTCCAATCTAGTCCCTCTGTGGGCAGGTACTTAATTTCTGGATTTGTGCCAAGCCACACTGCCGAAACAGCAGCTATTTGTGTGTCTACAGTTAAGTCCATGTTTGAGTGCTTTGCTGGAGTAGGTCCAGTGTCCCTTTCAGAAGTGAGCACTTAACATGAAAAAAAGCACTTGGCATGTAGGTATTTTTAAGGATGTTTCAGACTATTATACATATTCTGCCATCATCCTGTAAGGAGAATTCCCGCTGTAGGCAACAGGAACTCTGTATTAAAAATAATGGATGATAGTGATATTGAGCCAAATCCTAAACCAGACCAAGGCATCCTATTGTTTGTGACACAAGCACAGTATGTGCTAAACTGTGCAACTGCGAGTCACTCTTTCATATATTGCAGATTTTATTAAGTTCTTTTTGAGAGGAAACCATTAGACAAAAGCTGCATTCAGTCTGCAGGACGAGAGAGTGCAGATGGCCAATGCATTATACTCAAACAGAAAAGCTAAACACCCTTCTGGTTACATGCAAAGTTCTGGAATGAGAATATATGAACAACATGATGATTTGGACCAGTCGACTTTGGACAGAAACAAACTGCCAGCAGTGACCAAATTTTCAGAGCAGTCTCATCCCAAACTGGAACCTGCACAGTATTTTCTCTGTACCTGAAGTAGTTCAGTATCAGAGTATCTCAAGTGCTATACAGTTTATTTAAAGATGATTTTTTTTCCCTAACTGACTCTTGAGAGAGTCATCAATCACTGAGCTATTCCGTGGTGGTTTTCCTCCATCGCAAACTAACATTAAACTTTGTCTAACCACTTATGACAGTGTTTTTCAAACATTTTTAAAATGCAACCCCTTTTGCCTCATCTGTCCTCCTGCCAGCCTTCCATACTCTCCAGCCCTCCTCCTCCCCAGGCATCAGCCCCTCCATTTCTCCTCAGCACAGGAACAAAACCAGGCTCTAATTACTTTCTACAAGTATTTACTCACTCCCATATCTTAATGGAACTGAACTGCTGATCTTTCCACAACCCTAAAATAGGTCTCAATCCTCAGATGAAAAAAATAGTAATTTACTAAACAATGCAGTCTCCAAACATTCCAGTACTATCCCATACTATTTACCTCTGTGCCAACAAGTTAAAAAAAAATATCTGAATGCTTATCTTTAGTACTATAGCAGCTTTTATATATGCAAGACTAAAATATATGGTAATGTAACCACTACATATATGACATGGAGGTAGTGCAAGGAGGAAGCATTTGAGCAGGAAGAGCCTACACTCTATCTGAAGAGCAGGCCCACCACTAAGGCTTGAATACTATTAGACTGCTGAAAAACACCCCAGTATTTTTGACAAAACACAATCACAAAGCCTATGTCTACATTGTGTCTAAATTGGCCCAGTAACCTCAATTCGTTAAAGACTCAAAGCTTGATTTTGCTGTTAGAGCCATGCATAAAATGTATCTACACTAGCAAAATATAATTAATTCCAGATACTGTTTAGAATTTCCCCTTTAGCTGTGTTCAGGCAATGTTAAGTTCTATTTTACTCCAGACTTCAATATATATTTGAGTATGCTCTGTGTGTATGTGTAGGTGGGTAGAACATGGAGTGGAAAAGCAGGGAAAGGGTCCTTCTCCGGAGTAGTTAGAGTAAGCAAATTACTTCGTGCTGACAGAAGGACAAGTCACTGAAGAAAATAAGGAGGCAGAGATACCAAGCACAACAGATAGGTACAATATTTCTGAATTAATTCAGCCTCTCTGCCTTAGAGAACCAGAAAGCAGTAGGGAAGAAAATCATTCCCCATCTTCAGCAGAAAGTCAAATGAGTGGTCATTAAAACATGAAAAACTTGAAATGCACTTTAATGCCATTTTAAATCTACAGTTTACCCAGAGAGACGCTAGGCAGTCAGCCATCTAATCGAACTTTTTTCATGATATACCTGCTACGCAGAGTGAAAAAGGAACTAAACTGAATGATATATACTGGAAATCAATTACTTTGATTTTAGGAATACATTCAGAGAAGGAACATGAAACAATTTGCAAGAAAGGAACGAGTAGTAATTAGTCACTGAATCACTGCATAGTGAGTGTATAGAGCATTCTCCAATCAGACATATTCAATGTGCAATCAGCAAACTATGGGGATGGATGAACTTGGTAAGCTTGATATCTTCTATTGGCTTGAGAATCTTCAGATTCAGAGGTAAAACAAATTTAGAGAAAGTTAAATTATTTTTTTTACACCTGTTAGATTTCCCAGTGTTAACCACAGACTTAAACAGACCTAACATATTTAAACCCACCTTTCTGTGCTTCCTTAGTCATACCACTTATAACATACTCCATTACACACTATTCGTGAATTAGGCCCACTGTAGTAACCAAGTTCAAGACAACTTAAGGAAGTGCTCATTCACATGACTCCCATTTTGAAGAAAAAAAAGGACAATATATATCTAAAATGTTAGAATTACCAACAGAAGAGGGAAGAAAAAAAAAGGTGCAGACAGGTAAATTCCAGTTCTAGCTAATTCAGTGGAAGAAGTTGTAATACTCATCTACTTGATAGTATTTTCCAGTAGATGGGACACTCAACTAATACACTGGCAGACACTGCTTGTGCAAGTGCTCCTAGATTCATTTAATTCAGGCAATAAAGTAATGAGCTAAATCAGACCACCAATTTCAACAGTTTAAACCTACACATTTAAAGGGAGTTTTAGAGAGTATTCAAGTGAATAGCTCTTTTAGCAAGCACCCACAGAAAGGTGGTGACAGATAGCTAGCTGATCATGGTAACCTCTTCCTGTGACATAGATAAACACAGAAGCCCTGTCTACAACCTGATTTACCTAAGGATTAAAGCATCTTAATTTGTATCTACAGTATGAATTTACACTACATTAATTGGTTTCCTTTTCAGCCAACATATAAATGAATGCAGCTTTTTCCATTCAAAGTAGGCCTGCCAGAAATATCAGTTATACATAAGAACAAAGATAAAAAAACTACTTATCTTTCTGTAACTCTTCCTTAAACAACCAAAACCAAAAAAAAAAAAACCCAAACCCTACACCACCTTTCATCTGAGCAGAGCATGTACAACTAGATAGTTGTACACATCACATTTAAGACAGAGTACCTTCTCTAGTGGTGGGTTATACAAGGATTAGTACTAACACATTGCTCACAGAGAGGGAGAAAACAGCACAGATTTTTACAGAAGATTGACTTCCATCAAAGCACCAACACTAATCCAGATTTTTATAAGTCTGTGGGTACATCAGATACTAACCATTTCTGAAAAAGATGTCACTCTGCATCATGCACTGCTAGCATTTCAGTCAGAAGGCCAATGCTGGCCCAGGGTTGGTCTGCTCCTCCGTCACTTAAGGAGACTGGAAACAGCTGCTCACACAGTGGAGGCAGCACAAAAGCAGAAGCCTCTCACAGCACCTGTCATCTGATGTTTGAAATCCAGGACCTGGTTCTGTTCATACAAAATGAAGATGGGACCCTGTCTCCTGTACTGCTGCCTGATACAAGCAGCTGGGAGCAGCTGCTATTTTCCCTATAACAGCACAGACTGCAAGGCTGAGCCCCAAAATGGGCTCCAGCTCTCACAGCCATAGAGCTGGGATCATCTTATCTACATTACCCATAAGACAAAATCTGTTTAACAAAATGCGCAGGTAATCCCAGGAAGTGGACTGAAACTTATTTTATGTAGGAAAGCAAAATAAAAGTCAACAAGTCATTACCAAACTGACTGGGGAGAAATTCCTTCCACACACCTTATCTGGCAACTGATTTGGCTCTGTATAGATAAGCATTACCAATAAAATTTATTTGTATCTACACTTACTTCTAAAAGTTCTCAGGAATGCTCTAGGGAACAGACTTTGCAGAGACTCTTCTCTTCCCAGTAAGACTTCTTTTTGGCAAAGTTGCAGACAGGCTTACTACACAATAAGTAAGACTGCAGTTGTTAGCCAGACTGTTCTAAAAAGTCATTAAATGCCTATTCAAAATGTGCAAGACAAGTTCCACCCACCGCCCCACCCCCCCATACAGAATGGGTAGCTAAATTTTTTTACTTAAGCATGTGGCTCTATTAATCTCATTTTAATGTTTTCACCTTCTCTTGTTCTATTTCCTATATCACTGCAAGACTGCATCTCATCACACACATTTAATTTGTCATTTTAATCTGAGTCATTAATCTTTGCCTTTCCTTCAAAAGATAATCCATGTTTAATAGCTATATTATATAATCTGCATCAATGTGCTGGAAGGATTATTTTTTCAAACTTTGGGAGAACATTGTAGCTACACCAAACTTAATTACACGTCCAAATATAATTTTTAAGAGGCCAAAAGTTCTCTCTGTAACAGCAAAAGCTAGGAATACATTATAAATACTTTCTGCTTGAGTTATGAGAGAAATAGAAGAATACAATCAGTTCCCTCATGTCCCTCTCCCCAGGCCAGTAAAGGTTATCTTTAAACAATAAAGATAAGGATGCAGTTTTAAAAAGATGTTAGCCTTGATAAATATTTACTAACACAAAAGCATCCTCCTTGAAGAGGCAGAGCATATATTAGAGGATTAGATTGTCAAATGAATAAAAGAGCTTTAAGGTGGTCTTGCATATCTTGAGATAGAATTCAACCTGTGAAAAGCAGCATGTCTTCAAACATCTATCTGTCACTACTTGCTTGCCCCATAATTAGTGATAGCACAGCCTAAGCACTACCAAACATGTATCAGATACTAAGACATAACATCCAAGAATCATGTTACTTTCATATATTGGCATATTTAACAGCTTTGTCTTAAAGCTTCATAAATATTTTCTTCTGTACTCCAACAACACTGGGTCTCTTCCACCCAATGTTTTAGCTGACTGGTGTACTCAAACACTATCCCACCAACTACACACTAGAGTTCTCCAAACAGTACTAAAATAGAAGTAACAGAGCTTTTTGCTTAAGAGAAAGCTTTTTGCTTGACTCAAAAGCCAGTTGTAATGCAACTGGTGCCTAATATTAGGTTGTAGAGACAGAAGAAGAGACCAGCAATGAAGATTTTTGTCAGAGCTACCGCAATAAGATATATGTTGTATTTCATTCTTTCTTGACTCTTTCCCATATGAGGTGTTGGTGGCATACTTTAGAATGATCATCCAGCCTTTCAGCAAAGATATGACACACACCAGAGTTAAAATAATTGTAACATAGGACAAGAAGAGTAAAGGAGTGAGCCAACTGGTCAGTTACTCCTGATCTGAGGGAACACATCTGATCATATTCAAAAGAGCTCAGTAAACTTTGAAAAGAACTCCTTATTTCTTGATTTTAGTAGAATAAGAACTAGAAATAGAATCTTGCACTAAATTTGTAACAGTGCAGAATCTTTGCAACAAGAGGATAGTATGACAGCTCATCATAGCACTTAACACCACAACTCGAGTTTCAGATAAAGAGCAGTTTTCACAAATGTCTCCTTTCTTGAACTAAATTGGTCTATTTTTTAAGAGACTAATGGTTCTAGTTAGCTGTGAATGACCACTGAGGCCTCTTAGAATGACACAATTCTGAGAAAGTGTTAGACTTTCTATATGAACAGTAAACACATATAATGCAAATCAAAACTAAGAAAGACAGCTCTTCAAAATTCATTGGGACTCCTGGAACTCTATGCAAGTGATCAGCTTCAGCAAGCCATTTTGTTAAATGATGGCACATTCCAAGCCATGCATCTGCTCCTCTCATTGCTAAATTCATAAGCCTAAGTAAGATTATTTTTTTCCAAGATATTATTTAATGAATATGTTTCTCAACATCTAGTTGGACCCAAAAGCTCAAAAACTAGAAGGCAAATGAAAAGCAATAAACATTTGTTGTTTTTAAAAATCTCATTATATTTTAAGTCAGACTTATGAGTTGGAGAAGAGGTAAATAGTGAGTTTTGGCTGCCTGAGGTTCCTAAGATCAAAACAGCTTTTAGGAAAACAGCTAGAAACACAATAATACACAAATATATTTAGATGGTCTGCTCCTATGGCCTTCACCATTGACAGTGAATTTAATAATCATGTTTATTATCAGCAACTGAAAACACCTCAACTCAGGAAGAACCATTTCCACCTCCTCATTCCTCTCCTTTTCTCTACCTAATCAGCCAATATATAAACACTGCTGCGTCCTCCAGTGTCATTTGGGTCCCTGTGTATGGACTGCTTTAGATTTCTTCTTAGATTCACAATTCCTCCATATATAGTTTTGCTTCTGTTTGATTCCTAACTTCCTTCCAGGCCTTTCCTTATCTCCTGATGGCAACACTACAAGCACTCAAAATCTTCCCCCTAGCAATATCTGCAATTTTAAATGTGAAAAGGTGGCTACTCTTCCTTTAAAAGCTATGTTTTCAACATACACCATCAGCTCTCTCCATGATTTGATCAGTCCATTGAAGTCAGATGGAGACTCACTGGTTTTAATAGGAGCTAGCCCTTGGCTTTGGAGACTCATTGGTTTTAATAGGAGCTAGCCCTTGGCTTTGGAAAGTCTATAAAGCAAAGGACTCCACAGCTTCCATAAGCCCCCTAATTCAGTGTGACACATCTACTTCTTAGCAGGTCTGAGCACATAGATCTGAGCCACAGCTTTATACTCCTCAACAATGAAATGGAGCACCTGTCACACATCATCTAAACACAGGGGTTTTGGGTGACTTCAGAAAGATTGAGATAAAGGTAATACCAATACACATAGTACAGTTATGATTAGAACAGCTATAAAATTGTATTTTGACAGATCCTTAGCTGATATAAATGCATGCACCTATAATATCAAAGAAACCAAATGAAAGTTGTAAGAGAGATAAGCATGGGTGTGGTTCTTTTTCACGGTGATACTGCAATTTGATGTGATGTAACTCCCCACTAACATTATGTTCTCTATTAAACAATATATAAGGTACAGTGGTGGTGTTTGTTGCAGTACACTAAGAAATCAGTAAACATCCTATTTAACAATGTTGCTAATATAAATTTTCCATGACAACAATCAGTAGTAGTTCCCAGCTGACAAACCATAATGTCATTGCAACACATCCTTAAAGCACCTTAATTGCTACCATTTGCATAAGGGCATATGAGTTGGAGCAGACTTGAAATGAATGAGCAAAGTTCTTGGAACTAAGCTCATAAAATGACTGGGAAGCTGTGAGGCCTTATTTTTCAGGCACTTGTAGACCTTCTGTGCTGTCTATAAGAAGACAGATAGGTGTACCTACTAAGGAACAAGAAAACTTTTACTAGCCATAAAGTTTGTGCCAGTTGCCTCACCTAAGCACGTGCTACGTGTGGCTAGAGCACTAACTGCTGGGGGACCTTGCATCCACAAGGTACTCTGGACAGCACCCTGGCATATAGGTTTAGTCTTGATTTCACTACCAGACTGTGAGGCAAGTACCAATGCTGTATAAATTTCTGGTAAAGTGTGCTGTTGGGGTGCGTGGGCTTTGGAGGAGCGATCCCTCCATGCACCCAGTGCCACAATAAACATACCCACTTTATAAATCTCAGAGTTGTCAAGTGTGTTCCGTGTGTCATGACTAAAGTGCAAGAAAAGGTATCTTTCTCTGCCTCTATCTCCTAAAGATAAGGTGGTGTGCAAAATATAGCTTTTAATTGGATAAATGAGTATCAGCAGCTACCTATTGCAAAGACATTGCAATACTATTATGTACTTACAGGAATAAGAAAACACTTTCATTTTCATAAATTAGTCCTAAAGAACCTGGCTGCAGAAATCCCAGGGAGTATGCAGTGATATGAAGATGGCACCAAACATTTCTCTGATGACTTTCAAACCTGGAGGCAACCAGCTTTGAAACCAAATGAGTTTGCCAAGTAAAGCTCCCCACTCAAGCAATATTACAAGCATGAAATCCCAAGAATGCAGGTTCTTGATTTTACATTGTTTTTCTTGTTACTTCTTCTAAACTATTTTTGCTATCATACCATGATATTTATCGCTGCACTGCCTTTCACAGCTTTTTTTTTCACTGCATTTTATGTTCTGCACTGCTGCTACACTTACTTTCAGAAAGTCAGACTGTACACAGAGCAGGAAAAAAAATTATTACCTAGCTAAAATGCCAATTATCAGAAGGTAATATAGTCATGCAGTCAGGACAGAAGCATCATTTTCCTCTCTCCATGGGACTGAATATATCTTAAGAATTTTACATTTCATTGATTTGTTTAACTGAATCATGAATCATCAGGCACAGGTCTTTTTTGCAACAGCAAAAGAATCACACTGCAGTAAAGGTTAGCAGGGCTGTTACAGAGGACAGCCATGCTTTCCAAGAGAATTGAAAGCCTTTGACTCAGTGCAAGACCCAGTGCTTTGCCTCTGAGGACCTCTTTTACTGTGCTTGCCTGGGTCCTTGCACAGGATGTGTTCAGCCTGTCCATGCTAAAGGCTTATAAGATGTCCAGATTCTGCTTTAACACTTACTGAAAAGATGTTAAGATCTCATTATTTTTATCTCCTAATAGAACATAGTTAAAAATTAAATCCCATATTGCACTTAAGAGGCACTGAATGAGTCAAACTGGGACTGTCTTCTAAAAATAGCTCTGATGATGTAACCAAAGTATTTAAAGAATGAGATGCTATTCAGTTTCAGTTTCTTAAAATACTTCACACAAACACAGATCCATTCTTTTACACAGAAAGGGCTGAAACCTGTTGCAAAACACAACCTGTTAACTCACATTATGGTTATAAAATGATCAAACTTAAAGAAAACAAACAAAACAACTCACAGATCCCCTTTAAGGATATCTTAAAAATATACAAATGCATTTTGGTCCTTAAAGCTTTCACCAGCACGATTAGTTAGAAACAAATTTCAGCTTTTCCAAATATGCATGTTCATACCAGTAGATGTAGCAAGATAGACATTCTTTTACTACTTTTTTTTTTAATATCTTTTCCTCCTCTGTCTAGACTAAAATGTTCATGGCATTGATCAGCTTTATGACACATGTAAATTATTTTGAAATCTATCTATTAATGACTTGAATCTAACAGTACTGTAGAATAGACACATGACATCGTTTCAAATTTTGAAATGGTATTTAACCCCAGGCCTGGGAAGAGAAAACTGAACAATCATTTTGGCCCTATTTATGGCAGGGATCATCTTTATTCTAGAATGAACACTGGAAGAATAGACTAGTGGCAAAATGGTTACAATTCCACTATGTAAACTGTATTACCAAGAGAAGTAAAAAGAATGTCCTTTCTTAAAATAAGGTTGCATATGAATTGCCATTTTTTTTAAAAACTAGAGATTCACAGTGACAGTTAAAAGTAGAATGAACTACAACTCAGCCATGTAAGATTGTATTCTCATTTACGCTAGTCAAAGATTGTCATACGTTAACTGGGTTTTTACTGGCATGAGATCAGAATCAATTCTAAGAGCACTTATAAACTTTATTTTTTTATGTATGTGTACACAGCATTTTATATATACATACATGTGTGTACACATATATATATGTGTAACACTGAAAGACAAAGAGCGACCATCATCTTACCAGTCGTCTTCTCCCCTGGTTTTCTGCTACAATTGCTCTTCTAATGCCCTGAAAACAAAACAACAGATAGAGAATTCAGAAGAAAAAACAGAAATCATTATACTCTTATCCACTACTAGATTTTCAGTATCACAATCTGTTAGTGGTGTTATCTCTGGCATCATAAGATCATACCTTTACTTTCTAATTCTTAGGCAGCATTTCCAGAGCAATTCAATGTACATGACATATATACACATACAAGTGCAGAGACACAAACTGTGATGTCTTCCCTATTTTTGCATAACTGTTGACAATTTTCTTCTGTTTACTAAAACAAAAACTGTTCTCTTTAACTTAAAATAATAAAGTTCAATATTGTAATCTCATAAATATGAATCCCATTAAACATTCAGATGACATCTGACTTGAACATTTACCTAGAATTTACATCCTTGATTAGAATTTGCAAATTACATTAGACATACATTTAAATATACACTGTATTCTGTATGAAGTACAAATGAATACTTCAGAGTACTATCAGTCAAAGATATTTCTCCCCTACAGACACATGAAGCACAGCTAAATCTTTTCCCTCAAAAATGCACAGATATAGGCCAGAGGCAAAAATACAGTTAATTTAAAAAACAAACAAACAAACCCAACAGTTGTAGGCTGGGTTACTGAAACTCCTTTCAATAACTGACTCAAAGTAAGGCTTTGCTACCTGTGATGCTTGTCACAATGAGAAAGAATCCCTTGCTCATGACATTTAACTGTGTGCATATTATAGAAACAACTAACTACAAAAGTGTAGCTACTGGCTAAGTAACATGCATACCAAAATATTTCCTGATTGCTCCTCCACACACTTCCTTTTTCTGATGTTTAGGGTTCCTTCATCTTTCAACAGTGTAAATGGCATCTACTTAAAAAGCTGATTTGCTTGTTTAGGGATTGTCAGAGATTATTATTACGATGCATATTTGAACTATATGATCATTAGTATGGCTTGATAGGCACCACAGTGTCTAGAACATAGTGGTTTAGAATCAATCTCTAGTGTCCATCACTGCTGCTTATGCAAGTATCGCTTCAAAATCTACTAGTTTTGCTTTACATCAACGGAAGTCTAAGACTTATTCTGGTCCTGGCATCAGTCTTACCTGTTTGGGTGTATAAACTGTCCAAAAGTATTTCACATCTGTCCTCATTTTCATCTCCATTATAGTCCTGAGTTGACAGGTACCTCTTATGATCTGATCTACATCCTCCTATACATAACATTTGTTACTGTTTTGTGTCTCAACTTGAATATTTAACCTATACTCTCTCTCCCATCTGCAATGGCCAGGGATCCAGGCTAAACCAGGCTGCTTGTCTGAGTAGGCCTCACTCATGCACCTGTGTACCAGATTTTAGTGTTCTCCAGACTGTTAAATCTCTGAGACCTTGAGCCAGAAGGAGTCGTCCAACAAGGCAATAGGGCTTGTTTTCTTTGTAGCCATTTCCCTCAGCTGTCTGGTGGCTTTTGCTGATAATGTCTCTTCCCATTGCTTTGCAGGTACTCAGAGGAAGTCATCATACCCCCTCGTTGGTGCTGAATCATTTGAATTCTGCTTCAGCGAAATATAGTTCATTGTTTAAATAGTCAGTGTCAGCTACCTTTTATACTGCAATATACACTTTTAGTTTTCTAATCATAGCACTTGTCTGAGTGACAATTCATCTTCCAGAAATGGGAGAAGTAACATTCAGAAACACAGATTCCATTATTAAAAAATAACAAGGAGGAAAAAGATAGGACTCAGGACAGAATTTTATGGGATTGGATGATCTTTCCAATATCAGTCCATATCTTTGCATTACTCATACTGCTTTATGAATGTCCTTAGGGATTCACAGCTAGCCATAAGATATACTGACTTGCCTTAGCCCTGACTAGCTGTGAAACACATCTCTCCATGATATGAGCTCAAATCTACAAGCATTATCCAGTTTACACTACATCCTATTCTGCAGCCACAGATTATTCATCTTTTGATATAAAGAGAGAAAACATCCTGTCATTTGCTGTGGCCAGCTTTCAAGTCTGAATTATTTTACTACTTGTAACAGCCTATGCTGTTTATTATAGTGATTAATTAAAACACCTCATTTAAAGACACAGATGTAATGTAACAAGCTGCTGTGTACCATCTTTGAGTACTATCTGTAATATACTCTGGAAAGCATATCCAACTCAGTTTATTCATCATTAAAAGTAATCATCTAAGGCAATACTTTATCCTCCCACCATGAACCCTACAGCACTGCCAGCAAGTAATTTAGCTGGTTACTGGAATTTTGTAGTGGCTTCTTTGTCATGCTTTTTAGTAACTTGTGATCAGGCGGCATATCCCCATTATATAAAAAGGTAAATGAATGGAACCATTCTGGTCCAAAAAGCCTAACAGCCTGCCTTTTACCAGAGCATATGACTTTTCTGCATCTGTGACAGCTACATTCTGCCTCTGCATTAACACTGCATCTCTGCACCCTTGTAGGATAACACACTATTTCTCTATTTCCACTGCAGAGGTACAACATTGTAATACTAAACCCTTACTAATGGTTTTTTGGTTTGTTTGATTTGTTGGTTGTTTTTTTTTTTCCATCAAATGCCTCTTTTCAGGAATTTGCCCACTTTCTCTCATTCAATAGATGTCCACAGGTGCATGACAGACACATAGAAATTTGAAATCCTTGGAAAGTTGCCTGGGCCTTTCTTTAACGGTGTTTTGTTTCTTGGAGCATGGCCAGAG
Organism: Elanus axillaris; assembly: GCA_026212715.1. Lineage (NCBI taxonomy): Eukaryota > Metazoa > Chordata > Aves > Accipitriformes > Accipitridae > Elanus > Elanus axillaris. The sequence goes on from JANZLQ010000040.1 coordinate 11,565,810, forward strand.
TCCCTATAACATTAATAAAGGCCTCAATTCTCCTCAGGTTTTGCTTGAGTACTATCAACAAAATATGTCACTACTGGGTAGAGATTTCTTAGCTTGGATGCAGTAGGCCTGATCTGGTCTTACCCATGTGTTCTTATAAAATGAGAACATAATTAGCTAGAAGAAACATCCTCCTAAGAAAACAACAGTACATTGAAGACAAGCAAAGTCAAACAACTAAATAAGAGATGTTAAGAGTTTGTATCAAAAGTCCATAAATAAAAAGGCAAGGGTATGTTCTACAAGATACTGCTTTACAACTTAGGGCAGGGTGGTCAGAAGTGACCCAGAAGCTAGAATTATGCTGATAATTGGAACTGATTTTCAGGCTGTCCTTACATCCTTAACCAACCACAATGAAAATTCCTTAGCTTCCCTCCTAGCAGAGTTCTGAGTATAAAATCAATGATTTCCTAAACAAGTGTGTCCAGAATAAGAACTCTGCTGGCTACAATCCCACTCCTGTTCTTCAGCTGTCAACTCTCCCTTTCTGTACTTATTTTCTCTAAAAAAAGTTAAACATCAGACTGATTCTCAACAGGGCTCTGCTTGGCAAATGAACACAACAAGCTACATAAACAGCTTTTTTGTTCATAGTGTCCCCAGGTGAACAAGGTCAATTCTAAATACCAGCAGAAACATTTCCAGAAGTACAGAATGAAAATGGCATCTGGTCAAGCCAGATCTACTGATCCCATTATTCCTGCAGACATGGACAGTGAGTTTCACCTTACTGAGCTTTGGACATCTATAACACAAATATCTACACCTGACCTAAGAATCTAGACTTCACAGTCAACACAGAGAAACAGTCTATACTATAGTCTGAGTCAGCCAGCCTTTTCAGTGTGCACCTCCAACTGAGATGGCTTATGTGAAAGAAATCCCTACTTCTCTGCTGATTATAAATTGAGTCCCAATGGCTAGCTTTTAGTGCACATTTTAGCCATCTTCAGTTACATGATACAAATCCCACCACAAGCAGCCTTGCATTTAGTTTCCCAAAGCTCACTGATAGCTCTACACAGGAAATTTTATTTAACTAATAAATGTTGGCTTGACAAATTAATTTCAAAAATTGTTTTGGATGGCTCAGCTTAAGAGAAGTTCCTCTCAGAGACTAGTGGATATGGACTCAGCAAATCTCGTGGTTTCCTTAACGCCACTAATCCAGGGGTTCTAAATGATAAACACCAGTCTCAAAGTATGTGAGTCATGCCTTTATAAAGCTACTTGGCCCAGGGATGCATATAAGTGGTACTCAAAGAGAATGGTGAGACAAGAGCAAAAACCTAGTGAGCTTGTGGCAAAAAAAAAAAAAAAAAAAAGTACCAGAAAATGCAGAGTAGTCAGTTAAAAAGCCAGAACAAAATATAGGTACCTGTAACTCCTGACACAGCAGAAAGCACTGCTTAGAAGACATAAAAATTTACTCTTACTTTCCCCTAACAGATTTTCTTCATACACACTTACTGATACCTGAGTTTACAGGTATCAAGGGCTGCTTTATACCTTCTTCCTTTCCTCCTGGCTAATGAATTGTGCTAAATCAATAGAAAACAACCCACTCAGTCAAACTTTTACCTTCATTTTAGCTTCTGAAAGCAAACTGTTATTTCTTCAAGACAGAAAGCTGGTATAAAGGAAGACAAATAAAAAACATATATAGCAAGGGATAGAGGCATAGCAAATTCATTTCCTTTTCAACTAACATTCCATGTACACCTTTGATTGTGATTGTAATTTGCAGAGAAAGGCAATCCTAAGATGATATTGCACACTCCTGTACATTTTAACAAAACATGAGTGATCAAAGATGTCTTTAAAATTATATATATATATATATATTTATGAAGGGTGGAATAAGGGAGGATAGAAAGTGGTTCCCTTTTAAATTAATAATACAGCAGACTGTTTTGTCATTTCTTATCAGCCTACTTCATGCAATGCCATGGCTGATTACATTTTTTGATGCAACAGAAGCTAAATCAAAACTGCTTTTCTTAAATTTTTAATAAGCAACCGGAAGTAGCACAATACACGCTGCAGTTGCAGATCCCTATAAGCTCCTGTGCACCAGTACTTCCCATAACTGAGCAGTGCTAGGGGGGGTGGTGGTATGCTACAAAATATGCTCTGCTTCAAGTAAGAATGTTCCAAGTCATTAAGTGTCAGATCTTCCATACACAAATAAAAGGCTTCTGAATTCTCCTCCTTAGGATACTGGTATTGATATTCCTTCATGACTTTGTTTAGAGTAATAGACGCTAAACAGTGAAATCACTCTTAGTAAACATCTACTTTGTTCTACAGTGTCTGTTAGTGCAGAAGGGTGGGTATGTACTGAAACACCTCATTAACTCCTGCTTTATGCTGGAGGGGTTTGGATCAGACTTTAAAGCCCCATATTCCACAAACTGATTCTAAGCATGAACCAGTGCAGATCAGACGGGATTTTTATTCAATCATTACATCAGCCAGGATATGGACATCAAATCAGACTGCAAATGAGGGACTTGGTGATCTACACAGCGAAATGTGTAGGGTTTTTTATTATCAAGTTTGTATAAATCCTTACAATAAAGTCCCATGGAATATACAAACTTTAAGAGCCTGTATATCTCCACACGCTCTCACTCTTTCTGTATACAACTGATACATTTTTACTTCTGTAGTTCCTTCCTGTGAGGAAGTAACCCCCTCATCTGCAGGGTTAGATGTTTCCTCTTCATTTCCTTTTTCCGCCTCTTTCAGTCTTTTTATTGCCCAGCAAAGCAAGCCCTTGCTCTTACAACTCAACTAACCTTTTTCCTTGTTCCCTTTGTGTGCCAAAATTATTAAAACAAAAAAACCCCAACCTCTTCTGTTGTGGGTTGTAAGTCTACACAGTGTCATGGTTTAACCCTAGCCAGCAACTAAGCACCACACAGCTGCTCACTCACTCACTCCCTGGGGTAGGACTGGGGAGAGAATCAGAAGAGTAAAAGTAAGAAAACTTGTGGCTTGAGAGAAACACAGTTTAATAAGTAAAGCAAAAGCCACGCACACAAGCAAAGCAAAAGAAGGAATTCATTCCCCACTTCCCATGGGCAGGCAGGTGTTCAGTCATCTCCAGGAAAACAGGGCTCCATCACATGCTAACAGTTACTTGTGAAGACAAAATGCCATCGCTCCAAACATTACCCCTTCTTCTTCCCCAGCTTTCTATGATGAACATGATGTCATACGGTCTGGAATATCCCTTTGGCCAGTTTGGGTCAGCTGTCCCAGCTGTGTGCCCTGCCAACTCCTTGTGGCCCCCCAGCCTCCTCGCTGGTGGGGTGGGATGAAGAGCAGAAAAGGCCTTGGCTCTGGGTAAGCACTGCTCAGCAATAGCTAAAACTTCCCTGAATTATAAACACTGTTTTCAGCACAAATCTGAAATATAGCCCTGTACTAGTTTCTGTGAAGAAAATTAACTCTACCCCAGCCAAAACCAGTGCACACAGGCATGTCCTCAAGCCCCTATCTGAACTCATCGATTCTAGCTCTACTGATGAATCTTAGAAAAACTGTTCTCATTCAGTAATTCTTATAGATGTACTTTCTTTTCTAAATAACTTCATAAATGTTTCCTGGGATTTGTGTAATAGCTCATTTTTGTTGCTTCCATCAGCCTCTGATCATCATTACTGCTGAATCAGTATGTATCACATTTCCAGGCCAGTCACTATCTTTAAACAAATGAAATGAAAACTGTGTGCACTTCCCACAGACTCCTTGCCTCATTCTCTCAGCTTGCTGATTCCATTAACTGTTGCTGATCAACTTTAAAACTTTTGCATAAATCACTCTGTCCATTATTAAACTGAGCTACTAAGTCAATATTCCCCAGGCCTTTAACAGGATTTATTTTTTATCTGCAAATAATTTCAATTATGAGCTTGCCATTTTTCTCAAAATAATCAAGAAGTTCCAAAATAACTTCCATCCTCACCATCGTTTGGGCAGCTCTCGTTACTAATTCCTGTAAAATTTTATGTGATCTTGCTACAGCCTGAAGACCTACTGCCCGAAGTGCCAGAAGACAAAAAAGGTGACACAAAATCAATTTCATCATTATGGGAGCTATTCTTTGCAAGCAAATAAAAAAACCAAAAAAAACCAGACTCAGTTGAGTCAGAACTGCCATTGACTTTCCTATGCCTGAAAGATTATTTTCTTTCAGTTTCCTCCCAGGATTTTTCCTCAGCCACTGCCTGACATGGAAGGCTGTCTGCAGGAAATGTCTTTGAAGTTCAACTCCTCAGGCAAGACTTTTGCCATGGGAAGAATATATGCTCTAACTCACATTATCCTCCCTCCTCAGAAGCCCTCCTCTCCCCCTGGACCCCTCCCAGGGAGTTTGTGCCATTCCTCAGTCAGCACATTCATTTGGCCGTGAATTTCCCTTCGTACCAAGGCAGTTTTCTAGCTAAAATCTCTGAGATTTCAGAAAGCCCTTAATTCTACACTGGATGGAGTGAGTCCAAAACCTTTGATGTTTTTTCTGCTAATTAAAAGATAGACAGCCTGCCCTAGAATAACTATCTTCTGATAAAAAAACCCAAATTGATCAAAAGAGATTTTTGTCTGGTAATGGACTGACTATTTCACAGATAGATTTCTTAGATAAAAGACCTCAAATAATAGAAGAAAGCAGCTCTATTACCATCATTACTACCGGGGAGGAAGAGTGACTATTTTGGGACCGTGTCTTTGTGACAGGATCACCAGGCACCCAGTAACCCTGCCTGGCCTCCTTAAGAAAAAACTTCTTCTAACCACAGGCCAAAAGCACCTGTAGGCTCTATACCACTAAAGCTATATTTTAACAGAACATAAACTAGCAGGTTAGAATAAGATACATCAGATGCAACGTGTGAGCCCAGATGAACAAAAGGTTCCAAGAGAGACACTCACTGGCTCCTGCCCACCTGTCAAGCCAGCCCCCAGCCCAGGCTTGGGGAGGCTTCCAGAACTGCGCAGGCTCTTCTGGGCACCCGCCTAAACCTCCCTCTTCTACGACCCTGCACAAGTGTCCTCACACACCTGCCAAGGGCCGCCTGCTCGGGCTGCTGCCCTCTGGCCTGAGGGCCCAGGCCTCTTAACTGCCTCTGAGCCGCCTCCGCCGAGGGAGCTGGGCTGCTCACAGGCCCTGCCGCACCTGAGACCCGGCTCGCTGCCCCCTCACCCGCCACTGCTCCCCCGCTGAGGAGCATAGGCAAACGAAGGACATGACAGCACTGTCTGCTGCTATCTCTGCCCTGCTGCACTTCAGGAGGTGGCAGTAAGGAAAGCAAGGAAACATGAGGAGAAAGATTAGAAGTTATCACCAGGTTTGCATTTCTTTGGAGCATACTCCAATTTGCTCTAATTCATGTGTCTTGGCCACCTGAAGTTTTCATCCCAGTTCCTCTTTGTCGTCAACTGAGCAGGTTGGAAACAGATCACAATACCTCCCAAGAGCAATAAACAGCTGGAGAGGCCAGGATCCTTGTTAACAGAGTTGGAAAAATACCATGTGTTTGTGTGCTGTTGACCCAGCAGCAGACTACCAGAATCAACCCACCTTCAGTGGGATCCTTCCCGTGTGAGCCACTTCATTACCCTAAGGATATTCTGGGAATCTTCTTTATGACACAGATTGTGAAACACGTAATTAAACCCAGGGAAGACTACAGCAAAGCTGCAAAGTTTAATAAAAATAGAGAGGGATGAACAGCTACGTGAGGCGTGAAACCTCATCTAGTTGGAGAGTTCTGCTATCTGTAATACTCCATAGTACATAATATATGCACGGCAGCAGATTTGAAAAAAGCAAATGAACCCTCCTGGTATACCTGTCTACTAACCAACTGCCAAGAAATGGTGTGAATCATGCTTGACAACTGTCAGATTAGTGGACTAATAAAGCAAAATGTAGCAATGTCTTATCGCATTATCAGCTGTAAAGTATGCTGTAAATAAAACATTATGAACATATCTGAGGCAGCTCCCAACAAAACCAGAGGTAGATATCTCAGTGTTTCTGTATTTTACTAAGAGGAGGAAAGCTGTTTAATAATTAATTGGCTCATTAATGACTAATGGTAGATTGAAAAAGTATTTTCTATTTATATGCTAAACTGTGCAGCTTACAAAATTACAATAGTGGATGTGTCAAGTCAATGAGAGACACAAGAAGAATGGTTTTGTAATGAGCCAAGCCAGAGACAAAATGTAAAGATGTCATTTCTCTGCAAATGGTGATCACTTGCCCATAGCTACTCAGAAAGACTAAGGGAGCTGGGAAGACAAGCCCCTGCATTTGATGCCCTCTGTCATGGAACCTTCTCCAGAAGGATCCAGTGGAAGCTAATTGTAGTAAAAAGACTTAATGATCATTGAATCAGGCTCACTCTTCATTTTCCTGTGTCACTGAAAGTTGATTTTTTTCTGCTGATGTCTTGTAAACAGTGCAGCAAACATTTCAGCTGCAGGAGGACTGCAGTGGAGATGTGGAATCTGGGAGCCATTCAATCTCAATTGAGAGCAGAATTTGGTAAGGTGTCAGTTTGTTTAAATGCATGAAGGGGAAAGAAAGAAGAGCACTAATGAAAATACTTTCAAAGACATTTCATTTTGTCAGACAGAGAAGGACACTAGCAGCCCACTTTCAAGATTTTTTTTTTTTAAATAAAATGAAAATGTTCCCTCTGTTTTATCTGAGGCCAAGAAAAGTATCAGAGCTCAAAACTACAATTACAGGAAATGGCCAAATTTATCTTTTCTGATTTAGGATGACACACTTTAGCAAGATCAGGGGAGATTATTTAGTTTCATCATAAATAGATCTCAAAATATTGTCTCAGTTTGGCAAGGAATGGAGCTCTCTGGCTTCCAGGCTACAGCATGCAACTTGAATACAAACCTCACTTAAGAATGTGAGTGAAGCCAGCAGATCTATCTACTCCTCCAGCTTTGGCAGAAAGCCTGTCCAGGGGTCCCAATCCTCCTTTCCTGCATATAGTTTACGCCCAGAAATCTGCAAAGCCAACTAGACCAAAGTATAGGGCATTTCATATGGTGAGAAAGGAGAAAAAGACAAATGTGGAAAATAAATTCCACTTTTATTTAAAAATGTTTGGAGGGAAAGACAGGACTTTTAATGAGACCTTATATATGATCAAGAAACAGGGAAGAACTATATTGGTCATGCCCACCACAGATAATTTCTGTTAAAGTCATTTATCCTCACCTTGTCTCAGTTTATTTCACTTTGGATACATATTTCCCTGTTGCTACAGTATTTGTATCAGGACTGCATGAAGCAAAGTCTAGCACAAACATGCTACCCAAAGAACTCATAATATAAATATATCACACCCTTATATTAAGTTGATAAGATTTGGTAATTAACATATTAAATACTTAGAACCAAATCTTGAGTTGCAGTTAAATAGAATTAAACTTTAATGAGAAATATCTGCAAGTAATAAATAAAAATAAAATTAATTTATAAAATAAAAAATAAAAGTAAAATTTGATTTTAAAATACTTTCTTCAGTTTGAATTGCATATTATATCACTGGAACATACTTATTCCTCTTTTACTGCAAAACTGCATATCTACATCAGACACCCTTACTTTCAGTATCCTTACATTATTCTTTCACTGTTACAAATTAAGTTGCCATAGAACCATGTTTGGCCACGTAGTGTTTTCTACAATGGAAGTTGTAGGATTTCAGATTTGGTAACCACAGGTAAAAATCATGGCCCATGAAACACTAACAATCAGAGCTACATGCCTGACTAAAGAAGAAAAATTGACAGCTACAATGATGGGAAATCATTGACGAAAAAGAATCTAAACCCATGAATCTTACCATAGAAAGGGGAAAAAGTAGTAATTTGTTGTACAATGTATTAGAATCAGAATGTTACTTTAAAATGACTTCTTCATTAAAAAGAATGACCATGCCTTGAGCAAGCGTATCTGAAAAAAAAATTGAAGAAAATTAATGCTGTTGTGGGATACAAAGCACTTTCTATGTTAGCTTTATCTAAGTGGTAACTCAATAAACATGCACTGTTTTACGCAAGCTCTGAGGAATTAAAAAAGGAAAATGAAAAGAAACACCCACAAAATAAATAGAAATGAGGGATTTACATAGACCTACTTATATTATGAAATTCAGAGTCTGAAATACAACTTAAGGGGATACTGTTTACAGTCCAAGGTATGCTAGTCGCATAGATTGGGAATAGCTCTACAGAGCTCAGACATGAGCCCTATATTTCAGAATAATTCCAAATACTTCTTATTACGAAGCTGTTAGTTCAAGCACAGCAACATAGGTGTCTTTGAAATTGTAGTTGTCTTTCATCCAGACTGTTTAAAATGGGGATGGCAGAACCATTTCTGCAGCTGTCCACACAGATACAAACCAAAGATAGTCCAATATGTCATGGTGTAAAGTCTTATTACAGCAAAGTTTGCATCTGTACAAACCAATTTCTTTCTTTTTTCCTTTCTGTCTTCTCTTCCATCCATCCTCCTCTAGCACATACATTTCATTAAATCTCTTTATTTCAGGATTTTAGATAATTACCAGAAGCTTTATGAGACAGGACACAGTTGCTGTTCCTACTCTTATGTTAAGGATAAAGATATAATAATAAATACACTGACCAGTGTTTTTATTTTATTCTATGCTTATATAATATAATTATTTTCTACCACAGGATTGTCAATCCACAGATCAGAGGTCTGGCCACGACTTCTGCTGTGACCCCTACTTAAATATCTCTCTGGACTCATTATCAGACAATGACAGATTTGTGAGGGTCTCATTAGCCATGTAATATTTAGACATCTTAATCTTATTTTCACTCCTGATGCCAATACAATTAAGTTCACCTTAACACAAATGAAAGGGTAAAAAAGGGGTTTTTTTCTTTTGTTTATCTACTAATAAAGCAACTAAACTACTTCACAAACTTCATTTATCTAGTTCTCTGTAGCCAGATCACAGGCCATGTGCTTTTTCTGTGCAGGCTCTGACTTTCAATTTTGCCATTCTCAGGAGCGCATCCAAGGAATGATACTTTATGCCTGGCACTCAATGCCATTATTCCTGTACTCAAAGCCACGATATCAGAACCTCTACTTTCATCTCTCCCAAGATAGAAACAAGGTAAAAGTATTTCTCAACCTGTCCTGCTTCCAAATACTTTTCAGCCATGGAAAACCTTTTACATTAAAGACAAAATAACCTTCATTCAAATTAGTAGCTCCAGTGGCTTGAAAAGAAATTCTTCCATGAATGAAAACTACTTGTGTAAGGATGTGCAGGATCTGTCCCTTAAGCTTTACACAACCTGCCAAAAGAAGGTGGTAAAACGAATAGCTGAACCACATTTATTTCTTCTTTTCTGATTCTGTACAGAAATTCCAGACTTTACCTTCAAATGTTCTTTGTCTCATTTTAAAAAGTACTTTTATAAAAAGTACATACTGATAGTATTTATCTTATAACTTTGTGATCTTTTTATTAAAGCTTTCAACCAGACTGTTGCATTCTGAAGATCTTCAATTAATATGTCTAAAACCTCAGGATTTTTAAGGTGAAACTTGTGGCATATGAAGGTTTTTGGGATAGGGCCTCAGAAAACTGTATTTCTACTCAAACACATTAAATTCATAATATATTTCAAGGAAATTTAGTTTTCATAAAATGAATAAATAAATAAATAAATCCATCAAAACTGATGCATTATCCTGATATTTGACAAGTATTGGCCAATGAAACCTTTTAGGATATCATTTTCATCTCCAGAAATAGCACTTCTTTATTTAAAATCAATCAGTGTTAGTAAGAGACAAACATGGTATGATCTTCTTTAGTTTGCTTTAGCTCTACCTATATAGTTTGAAGTATAAGCAGCATTACTTATTACTATATATTAACTCAACATACACTTTGGCTATAGTTCAAGACTCGAAGTGTAACCACAGAAAAACGGTGGAGTCACTAGCTGCAGTAACACATGTGGCTTATGAAGTCAGTTACCATTTGTAGCATTCGGAAGACTCATTCAGATTTGAATACTCAGTAACAATGAACATCATAGCAGCTGCTCTCCAACCTAGTTTGAAAGATACCTGTAGTGGTTTTATGCATAAAGAACCAAATCTAATGGTAATTCAGGTTACTGATGCAACAGAGCTAGATCCAGGCTCTTCATTGCTTTACTGGAAAGAATAGAAACTTCACTATGCTTATCTTTGCATATGAACAGTGATTTTAATGTCATATTCACTAAGCTGCTGAACAACAAAGTGCTTTTTTATTTTTCAGGTTTTTTTGAAGAAGCAAATAAAATAAAGGGTGCCTGATTAGTCATGTTTTGCAGTTTGCAAGACACAGTCAAACTCACTTGCAACTGCCTTTAATTTCCATGCAACAGCTGGGGCGTACTGGGAGTCCAAAGCATTTCTAAGATATCATAATCTATTCTCCAATTTTTCTCAAGTACAAATTAGGAAATAATGTCATCAGATAAGTAAAATAATTTTAGGAGGCCATATGTCAACCCACCATAGTCAATTTAAGTCAACTGCATGAACTGACACTAAAATAAATGCCTCTTGATAAAGAGGTCAATGACAATCTGTTTTAGAATGCAAGAATAATATTCTAGATCATAAAATGAGACTGAAACTTAAACAATTAATGGCTCTAAATTAAATTAATCCAATCAATGCATTGCTTCTATGTGAAAAGAAGCATCAGCTTAAAGGTTGAATACTCAAACTGTTTCCAACAGATGAGATATCTTAAAAAGAAAAAAGTGGAAAAGTTATTTCCAGCAGCATGAAAGAGCATTTTGCACTTATCATTAGGTTTTTTTTCCCTGTGTTGTCTCTACTTCTGCTTTTAAGGTTGAGCCACTGTTGTCACTTTGCTATTCTTGATGAAAAATCTATTAAGAATGTTTTTTCCTGTGCAATATAGTGTGCATCCCTTTAGTTTGACTCACGGGTTGCCAAGGTGCATTTCATTTACTCAATTGTAAGCTCACAGTGTATGTTTTCAAAAGGGGAATGGGAAGAAAAAGTAAAAAATTAAAATAAATTCTAACTTCGTTTGAATATGAAGATGAGTTTAAATCAGTAACTGTAAGATATCTTAAGCATTACATCATTTTCTATTGTATTCTAATATCTAATGTATTCTAGATGTAAGAATCACTTTTTAGTTTAGATGCAACGCTGAACTCCTAATACAGTCTTAGTGGCACAGCCATTTCAAACTGATACAATTTAATTATACCTAATTTAGAAAGAAGTTCTGTTCCCTAACCATAGCAGGGGTGGAGAAGCTTCATTTAAATTGGGCTGCATTAAAAATTCTTCCCTTTATCAATTTCTATGGGTTGGCTCCACAGCAACTTCCTCCGAACTAATTATGAAAGTATAAATATTTATAGGATGACCCTAGGAACAAGCTACTGTTACCTCAGTATTTACCAACTGCTGAACTGTTATTCAAGCCCTGAGAGGAAAAGTCCTGCAATTTATCTGCATCACCTGCTTGGTCTGCTATCCAGGATTACACAGAGGCCTTTCAAGCAAACCATTGCAAAGTTCACATGTGCACATAAGATTAAGGGGTTTTATGCAAAGTTACCAAATGAGAAACTTACTCTTTCCATCACATTAAAATTGTAGCTACCGAGTCCATGTAACACAGATTCTTACATTTTCACTTGACTTGATCTGTCTTCCAGTTTGCATAGAAGAATCTGTCACAGAGCTTTTGCTCATTACCTTATATGATAAATATTTGTCTCCCTCCTCCACCAAAGACAAAGAAAAGGCCCAGTTTTAAGCTGATGGTAAACCAACTGTAAAGCACAGGCAGCATAAGCTGGCTCTTCTAAATTATTAGGCCTAGTGAAATAATAAGATACTGGAGAATGACCAAATGATAGCCATTTTACTATGGAGGTTCTCTGAGGTGTTATAGTAGGTAGAGACAATTATCTTACCTGGTTCTTTGGGGGATGACAACAGAAAATTTCTTAATAAAATTGTATCTTCAAGACAGAACAGCCATTCTTCAGCTCCATCTACCACTTTGAGATTGGCATACAAAGGAAATTTTCTGATTCTGAGAACCTCAGCCAATGTGGACCTTTCTACTTTCATATCCCTAGAAGAGTTTAGGGATTCTTTTCTCCCTCCCAACTTTTAAAAGGACTTCACTTTAACTTTTGTCTGCACCAACAAAAACACAATATTCACAAGCACGATAAGGCACAACAGGGAGCCACTTTAACTTGACTTCAAGTCACACTTTTGCAGCAAAGTCTTAGAAGCTTAACACAGAATTTTCATCCTTTTGTGAGCCTAAGTCACACCAGGGGAAAATTTAATGTTGCTTTTGTCTGAAAAACTATACAAGTATTCATCTTATATACATACTATACACAGAGTCTGAACCCATACCACCAAGTAAATGGGAACTTTGCCTGAATGAATGCAGAATCAGATTCATGTATTATTATAATTGTTGTAGTAAGAAGACTGGCTTACGTATGTGAAATCTAGCTAAAAGGACACATAGTCCAGGCTATAAATTCCTAAAACACTTAACACTTATTACATATTAACAGTATTCAAATCATCAGCATTATTGCAATTGAATTAGCATCTTACAAGAGGAAAACTAATCTTGTGTTGTCCCTTAATCATGTGGAAAGTTATCTATAAAACAGAAGTCTTGCTTCATTCCTGAAAACTTCCCCAGATGTGGATTGTTTCAGGCTATGAGGAACTGAAGTTTCAACGTTTTGACTATCAGTGATCACTAAAGAAAGAGATTATCATGTAAATGAGTAGCCAAAATTATATCTTGTCTCCACTAAAAATTATTCCAACAATAAGTTTTTACTCAAGTCCATCTCACTATGATGAATAACATGAATAATAAATATGTTACGATTTAAGAAAATAATTTCTATGCATTGATAATTTCACAGCTATTGTACCTGAGTGGGGATTGACACATCCTTTCAGTCCTGTAACCATCCTTTCAAAGACATGATGATAATTGTGATTAGCTTCACAGGGGGCTAAGCATAGTCATGCTAGTCAGTGCATCCCTCTTCTTCTCTAGAGACTTTTGGGGGGAGAGCCCACTAGGAAAGCAGGCAATGAATTTTTGTAGGAAACTGTCAGATCTTTGTCTTGTTCCTCACTTCAATTGCTACTGTGGAAGTAGGAGGAAAAAACTGAAAATCAATATCAGCAGCATGTCTCATGCCATCTAGGAATTATGAGGACAATTGGATGGGCTCCAGATATCCAAGTAATGTCACAGATATACCTGTCATTCTTTAGAGTCATCTTAAGTCTTAGTGGAAACAGCATACCAGTTCCCTACTGAGTAACTTCATAAAATGTTTTTTCATTCTGAATATGGAACAAAGAACTAAGACAACTACACTTATAATGCAAAAAATCGATAGATTATTTATTTTAATTTCTTAACAGAAGTTTATGAACCTATCATAAAAATTGAGTACTTAAAAAGCTTTCTGTTCAGGGTCATCCAGACATCTAATGAAAGGTATCTGTTTGCTGGTGGCAAAATCCATAGAGCTCATCCAAGACCTCTTCATTAGCTGTACTTAAGTTGGAGGATTTAACACATTCATAATATCTAAGTCCATTTCATACTTTATAGAAAAGAAGTGCATCCTCAGATATTTAGGCCTTGCACTTTATGCATCTGTATCAGCATAACAAGTAAAGTTCTACTGAATGAATAAACTGAAGGGTATATTTTGATCTACATGCATTTGTTATGTTTTTAATTTGTAAGAGCTTATTCATAAAGTCATTACTCAATTTTTATTTCTTCATCACACAAGAAAAACTGGAGCTAATATCAGAATAAAAGGTCATTGCATGTAACAGAATAATGATTTCAGCACTATATCAAGAGAATTGTTCTCATTTTGTGTTTGATTGAACAGTGATGGAAGAATAAAATCTTCAGTTATCCACAGTAGCCTGTATTCAGTCTCAGACACAGCATAGCTCCCACTGAAGTGTTTATGCTTTGACACACAATCTGCATTCATACAAACTATGCTATGTAGTCAAGAAATCTCCATTTTTAAATGCTTTTAGGAGGGGTATTTTATGAAAGTCTTCCAATTCCATTATGGGAGTAACTGATTCTCTACTTAAAACATAAACATCCTTACTTTGTATTAAAATACTCAAATTCTTTGTGTTCTAAGTATTCCCTGTTCCATACAAGTACCATCATAGTCTTCTTCAAGGTCAGCTCCTTAGTCAGCTTTAATTATCATCAGTCTAAAATTTATTTTAGAAAAAGTAGAGACTGAACCAACTTTAAAGATAAGGCTACACTGTAGGTAGTGGAAGCGTTTCCTGGCTCCAAATGTCTGCTGGAGGTACTTTTGGTTCCACATAGGAAGCAAAAATCAGGAATACACTGCTCATGCTTTTATTTTCAAAGGCAGCTCAGGTATTTGAGCCAAAACCAACTTGTGGATGATGAAAGCATGAAAGCTATGAGATAATTTGCAGAGTTTAGCTGCCCCACAGCATAGTTAGGGCCTACATGCATCAAGATGATAACTGTTCAGCCCGAGGTCAATAAATTCAACCAAATTTATACCCACATGGTAGGACCGGATAGCTTCTATAGAGATTTTCTCTGACTTATGAGTGGGGAATAAATATTCATTTCCTTCAACTATCAGGTCATCAAAAATCAGGACTCTAAAACCTGAACAGATTATCACCTGACTTATTTATATATTCAATTAGGAGAGATATAACTGTTATGTTAATTTTCTTTCATTTCAAATCATTTCCCACAATACCAATCAACATTATTAGTCAGCTCTTCCCTTTATAATACAGACCTAACTATATTTAAAAAAATAAAGTTGGGTAGAACAATACATTTAGAACTAACATCAGGAATTGCTTGCAAACATTATTTACATAAAGAATAAGGGGTGGGGGTGTGGGGAGGAATAAAGGAGCTTCCTAAACAATGAGGTGACTACTTTGGCAAGATTATCAGGTAACCACAGTTCATTGCTTTGCTTGATAAAACAAATTAACAAATGATATTGGTGCCACCAGAATTAATTAATTTTTAAATATTAAGGCTTTCATAATCCTAGTACAACACTTATTAGTGCAGATTGCTCTGCTCGAGGGCTGAAACTATTTTATTCTCTGTTCCCATGATGAGTGCCATACAAAATGTTTGATGCTTGCTGACTGAACTCATTCTGTCAGCAGAACAGTTGATATTTCACACTAGAATGCTAACTGTACTTCAAGGACAAGTCATCTGATCAAAGGGTACCACAAATCTTCACAGAGGATGACAGATGGGAAATGGTAAAGTGTTATTTATGTGAATGACCATTATGAATTTAAGATGCTCTTCTAAGTCATTTCACTATTACTCATTCACCTTTTAAATAACCCCTAATTCTTGACATTGCAATTATCATTCAACAGCATAATATCATAGATGGTCTGTTTATGTGACAACAGCATAAGTTACTGTATACGCACAAATGCAGACACAAACTTATACTTATGTTTGGAAGCAATTTTTTTGCTTTATATTTAGAAGTTATAAATACTCAGTGATCCAAGAGAGAAAAATGACCTGACATTTAAAAAAACATGAGGTGGTCAAATATCAAAAGCAATCCATCTTCCCTGTTTAAACAATTCTTATTTGGCATGAAGAAATATATTCAGAAATGACCAATACTCTTCTTTTAATGGAGTTTATCATCTGGTATACACTTCAGAAGACCACTGTCTGACTTGACTGATGCAGTTTCATAATCTCCAAAACAAGAACATTTCGGGAGGGAAATGTTGTTGAATGAAGGAAAGAGAAATGATATAGAACTGTCAAAGAGGAAAGTAAATCCTTCACTAAAGCCTGTTCTGTGGATCCAAAGCTTGTGTCCTTGGGACAGAACATGACACTGGTCAAGAAAACTATGACTGTTATGTGTCCTTCAGCTAAACAAACATACTGTTTACTATAACTGCTTGAGCAGTGAATCCAAACTTGAGATATTGAGCATGAAATCCTGGTCTTGTTAATATTCCAGATGTCCTCTGAAATTCAAAGCAGTGATCTCTTAGCCAAATGGAATGCACCACCTTTCATACATCTAGAAGCTCAGTAAGTATTCCAATGTGACCACATTATTACTCTGAATGAAGGTGGCAAAGATGCAACACAAGAGTTCTTTTCAGCTTAGCTTCCCTATTTATAAAGGGAGTATATTCAGTGGCTGAATGTGAGATGCTGTCAAGGATCTATGAATCATATGGTCTTGAAGAAAAATTCTAGTATTTCCTTCACACAATCCTTACAGCCACAGAGGTAGCAGAATGTCTACTGTTTAAGAAGGTGTCCGGGGTTCAGCTGGGATAGAGTTAATTTTCACAGGAACCTGGGAAGGGGTATAGCCAGGACAGCTGACCTGAACTAGCCAAGGAGCTATTCCATACCATGTGACACCATGCCCAGTATATATATAGGGAGCAGGCTTTGGGGTGGTCTCTCGGCTTTCAGTGGGGGAAGTGGCAGAGCACCGGTTCCGGGTGGTGAGCGGTTGCGCTGTGCATCACTCACAGTTTTGTGTATTCTTTTATTTGTATCATTATTGTTCAAACTTCTCTTTTTGTGTTGCCCCAGTAAATTGTCCTTATCTCAAGCCTCGAGATTCCCCTTTTTTTTTCCTTTTTCCTCTTTCTGGTTCTCCTCCCCATCCCACCGGAGGGGGGCGGGGGGAGTGAGCGAGCAGCTGCATGGTCCTTTGTTACTGGCTGGGCTGAAACCATGACAGAAGGCATCAACATTCTCCTGCCAGCTCTCTATCATCTTAATCCCTCACTTGGATTTTAGAAAAAAGTGGACAAAAACCTTTTTTTATATTTAAAAAATAAAATCATATAGAATTAGTGGAAGAAATTGTGTTTGTCTTAACACTATTCCTAGAAATCTTCCATGTCTCTAAGATCAGATTTATAACCTAGTCCCTATTTGCCTTCTTTACATATATACCATCTAGGTATATTAAAGATCTAGAATATATTACTCAAAGAACAAATATGAACTAGACATCTAAATTTAAATATACAAAGCAGTTAACAGGATTTATATCTGTTCCTTGAAAATTAGCAAAAGATGTCTAAAGCCCTTTAGCACCTTGGAAATCTCAACTCCACACTAAAGACTCTGTACAAGCTTTGTACACGCCAAAAACAGAAGGTTTCTGTGAAGGTCACACCTAGGGTTTCCTGACTGCACTGCATCCAGTCACTTGTAAGATATCAAAAACAGTCAGCCTATGTCAGTTGGATCTTTTGCTCCCTGAGTTGTCCCATATCACATTTTTCTCAGTCTCTGTCACCAAATTGCACCAAGCATCATCTGGATGATTTCTAGGTCAGTGAGTTACTCAACACTGTGTACTGCACACCAGCTGCCACAAGGAAAAATAATAACAAATACTGCATACTGGCAAACAGTAAGTCTAGATACAACTTTATGAATAGTAACAAGTCTGAACTGTCATGCATAGCTTGGAGCAGTGAGTCCCCATAAATCCATTTCTCCCTGACCTGATCCAATGTCGGGGAAGGATTCAATATCAACCCAAGAGTGAGATTAAGACACAAACAAGGTCAAATGCCGTATACCCAAAAGAAATTTTATTATCAAAACTATCAAAAGTAGAAATTATTAGTGATAGGATAGAATGGAAGAAAAAAGCAGAAATCAAGCAGTAGGGATAGAGTTGCAAGAATAGTCATCACTATGGATCCAGCAGTGTCCCGTTGGTCCTCAGTCTTCAGTTCTTCAGTGACGGGTACAAACCATGGCTTGTCTCCATGGTTTTTATAGGGCAGAGTCCGATGATGCATGCACATATACTGTTCATGCACTGTAGGTTTCATCTATCACACAACCTTCATCTGATCAACACCAGAAATCAGTACCTTACCTCAAAAAACTACAGTTTCCATGACAATGGTAGTCTCCACCTTCCTGCCGGCTTGGCCTGTCTCCTCCCCTGGATGCCTCAGTGGCCTAATAATCATCCTTTGGGACAGAGGAGTGCCCTGCTTAAACAAGCCATCTCTGGGATAAGTCATAGCAAACAATCCTTGAGATGAATGGCTTGAGATAACAATTCAGTCTCACGCACTCCCTTGCATGTTACACCACAGATTTCTTACCCTCTTTCTCATCGCTTCAAAATAACTCAGGGTGATTTGCAAGTATTTATAATGTCCTTTTAATTGATTCAGCTATAAGTATTAAACATGCATGTGAATTGGTAATATTCTTTTATTAAGAGGAAAATCACAATATGTGAAACATGACTGAGAAAAAACACCAGAATCACAGTAATTGAGTTCAAGGAAATGAGCATGACAAGTCACATGTAATACTGTACAAATACATCTCTCTGTTAAATATCTTTCTTAGTCATTGTTTCTTTACAACATTGAAATGTGTGTTTAAATCACAGCATTATTTGAGGCAAATGTCATGAACATATGAAAGTTAGATATTCCAAATTACGTTTATACAAACTAAGTAAAAAGAAGTAATGGCTTAGAGAACATGACACAAGTTTTTGTGTGCATAATGTCATCACAACAGAATTTCCATGCTTTTAAAAACAGATCAGTTATGAAAGTGTAAAGAGTTTAAGAACTTCTGCCAAGAATGTCATTTACTAAACCATTTAATATAGCAATGACGAAAACACTTTCTACTCATTTTCTACCACTTTAAGTAGACCTCTCCAATTAACTAAAATGAAGGAAATTAATTGTTTTTATTTATAGTGGAATACACAACAAACTTGACCTAAAATAACATGTGTGCCAGTGTAAACTAGCAATTTCAATTATTCAGTTGTCATACAAATAATGTGCTCAAATCCAGAGAAATTACAATGATTATCCTTTTGAGTTCTGACCCAAATCATAATGTCACTGGAAGGATTACTAGTGTTCTTAATGGCAGTTGGATCAGACTGGCAGAGACTAATAAAGAAAATACCCTGCCATACAAGGCCTATTTTAGAGAGACCCCACATCTTTTGCTTGGTAACATTCCAGTCATACAGCAGCTGACCAGTGGCCCCTTGATTTATACACCTGGACTTTCATCAGAGTAAGACTATATATCAGAATATGACTGAGATCAGGAAGAAGTCAAAGCAAAATGGCAGCAACTCCAGATGAAATTTCTAAGTGATACCACTGGATTAATATCTCTGCCACCATTCTGCAAATTAATATCCATGAGAAATCAGTAGGAGATTTGTTTGCACTGACTATTCAAAATTAAGGACTTAAAAAACTAATCCAACCTGAAGAGACAAATGCCTTCCCTGAAACAACTCTGAGACTGTATTAATGTAAGTGAATGTGAGAACAATAATCAATCCTTCAGCTTTAAACCATTTAGATTCTCTCCAGTCTGGGAGAAATATAATAACTCCTTTCCATCTACAAAACCCTGGAAATGATAAAGAACCTGAGCATTTTAGAATAGCTGTAAGGATGTTTGAGATAATGGCACCACATTGATTGGTGTATCAACATTAAGCAAGTTTCTAGTTCATAACAGGACAGAAAAAAGCTGAATCAAGTTAAAGACAGACACAAACTGGCTGACAAACCATTGCAATAAAACACACCTACTTGACTGAACTGAGCTTTGATTGGACCATTTTGCCTTTGAATCTTTCATTTTTTAATCTTGGAAGAGGAAAAAATCAGAAATTATCAATATGAGGCACATTTTGTAATAGAGAAAAGCACATCAAGTGCAAAAATTTTGAACAAATCCAAATGTAAAGGAATAATATCTTTAGACTTTGAGCAGCAAGAGTGAAGAATATGTTCGTGTAAAGGAATAATATCTTTAGACTTTGAGCAGCAAGAGTGAAGAATATGTTCATATATCAAAGTCAAGGAGAAAAAAGACTAAGGGAAACAGCTCAGACACTGATGCTATGGAGTAGAATTAGTGGGAAAAGGCATGGAAGAGCTGCAGCTTCGTCTCAAAATCTGCCGGTTGCTAACTATCATATCAGATCCCTGTGCCAGATTTGCACAGATATAAACAACTGCTGATTAATTTCCATATCTGAATGTATTATAAGCCAGGCAGGTTGAGAAGGGTACCTTTTAAGTTCACCCTACAAATAAGGAGTCATGTTTTTGTCCCATTCTCACATCTTCCTTTCATCTTTGTTGTTCCTCAGGTTTCTGGTTTTTTTTCATCTTTCTGCCATTATAGCTGTTTAATGCTAATGAAGTAACACTCGATCCATCCCTAGGTAAGTCAATGCGCTTTCTTTTGTGTGAATATCAAACACATGGGCTCACACTTCTATGCTAATACACAGCCTAGGTAACTATGAAAAGACACTTAATTCTTTGATAGTAAAGCTGACTTTTTAACTACTTGTTACCCCAGAAAAGCACTATGAGAAAGGAGGAAGGTTACAGAATCCAGGAGAAATTTCCTTTCTTCTAGAATGACTGTGCTAGGTGGAAAGCGTATAAATACTGAATGGAGCAGAATCACTATCAGGGTATAATTATCTACACTCATAGACAGAGCAGTGCATGTCTTTCTATGTGGCATAACTTTATGCATTTAATTCAAAGTCAGTTGAGGTCAATGGAAAAAGTCTACTGAAATTGCTAGCATTGAAAGCAAGCTGTGAATCTGGAAGCAACCACAGTGCAACTATTTGCATTTTTTACATGATGGGTTCATGGGGGATATGCATGTGTTACATAGAACACCTGTCAGAATGTGACAACTGAATGGTCATATCAGCACATTGCACAGAGTCTGAACCAGCTCACACAGAAACCAATGGCCAAAATCAGACTTCCTTTGGAGCTGAAGGACTGAGAATGAGACCTTGTTTCGGCCCCTCAATTGGTCCTCTAACTTACAAGGACAGGTATTCTTCTGAGCAAGAGTGGAACACCCTGATGTGAAGCTGAATTCACAAAATTCACTTATGGTAAAAGCTCAAAGAGGATTTAAGTCCATGAAAGAATCCTGATCAGTTCTTGATTCATGGTATTATGTCTTTTGATGACTTCTTAAAGTTTGGAATTTCAGTAAGAGCTGTATACAATACTTGTCTTCAGTCTGAACCACATTCAAAAGTAGAATTGTTTTCAACTTGACCTGACTTTCTGAATTAGTAGTGGACTGCTTGATATATTTTTAATGTCTGCAGACTATTCACTTGCAGTGAAGAGGAATGGTCTTGGTCAACTAGCTTATCTTGAAATGTTCTGAACCTGCCCTGCATTTAGAGTTCAAATTAAGGTCATTTGAGAAGATCACATTTACGTTGGACCCCACTTGGTTAACTCAACTTCTGGAGGCAGGAAACTGAGTTTAATTATCCAAGTCCCTAGGTATTTCACATACTGGTACACCCAAAGATGCTTAAAAGGAGAGTGCATAATTTTTCATTTGTAATATATTTGTATATTGCTACCTATCAGGTCAAAGCACTAAACTAAGGCCAAATAGGTTTGTGCTGTAAAGCTGGGTGTAGTGAACAGGGAGGACTGTACTTTCAGCCTCCAGGGTGCAGAGATATTAAGAAATGGACTAAATCTATTTTCTGAATTGTTTGGGGCTTTTTCCTCTTAGTGTGAGTCACAAAGAGGCCACTTTTTTTAATAGCATGTAGAGGAGTAAGAAGTATTATCCATAGCAGCCAGCAGAGAGAGCCAGAAATGTAAACTATGGTTCACTAAAATCTCTCTACCAGAATGCTTCACTTCAATGGTATGACATTAAGAATAGAAACCCTGAAAAGGCAATCAGCACCAAACACACTCTGCAGTGCACAGGTGTATTCCACTGGCTCCAAGAATCTCACTTTTTCCCTAGCTGCTTGGGGTCATCATTCTGGATGAGACTAAGGAATGCAAGTGCTTTTGGAAGAACACTGTAAAATTTGATTTGTAAATCCAATGGTAGTGAAATAGACATGCAAATATCATATCAGACTAAAGACACTAAATGATAATCAGTTCAGTTTGGCTTCCCATTATTATTTGCTTAATTCTGAAACATGGTGTGCAGGCTGAGCACAAATGGATGTGTCATCTCTGTCATCTCTGCTTTACTAAGCCAAACATGGAAAAGTCTCACCCAGCTTTCTGTCAACAGAATTTTCATGAGCTAGCTTCCAGATGCTTTCTAATTAATAGATTTAAATTTGATTGGGAAAAATCTACCTAGTTCATGGAATCTTATGCAAGCATTTACTTTGGAAAGCTTCCACTTTCAAATTACAGACCACCATGCAAATAAGAAAAATTACTAACAACTCTCTCAGGTTCTTGTGAAATACTTGTCTTCTGGCAATGCCATCCCAAGGATAAGAAAACATAGTGATCGTACTTGTAATAGACATGGAGGAAAAAAGTATCAACTTGATCATGACTTCTCTGAGTGAAATTAAAGCTACCTCCATAGTAATGCATTCAAGGGATCCAGCTTGTCAGAACAGACATTTCCAAGTGTACAAGCTGTCAGGCCTCCTAGTAAGCCAGAAGAGTATGTAAAGAGGAAATCATACAGGCCAAATCACTGGAACAAAAATCCATGAAGACTGAAGATTTTTGTCATCATCGCTGCTATCTCTTTCACTTAGAGTCTACTCTGAGCTGCCTTGTGAAGGAATCTCTCTCTTTCACCCCCTCTTTTGGGTCTATAATAATCCTAGGGAGATTT
Organism: Elanus axillaris; assembly: GCA_026212715.1. Lineage (NCBI taxonomy): Eukaryota > Metazoa > Chordata > Aves > Accipitriformes > Accipitridae > Elanus > Elanus axillaris. Next base: position 11,588,753 of record JANZLQ010000040.1, read on the forward strand.
GCCTCACCAGTTAAGAAACTAAATTAGGCACTGTATACTCTCCATGCCTGTCCCAATTTTTCACAGTTATACTGACTGCTCATTTATTGGATCCTTTGAATCACTTAGAGCTTTTCACTATGATTCTATTTATCTCTTAATACTGAAAAAAATAAACCCCATTTGGGGGGTAGAGGAGGAGGAAAATGAAATGTGTTTGATTTTATTATGTATACACATATTTGACTGGTACTAAGCAATAAACTTGCTTTTTGGTTCACAGCACTCAGGAATACGGAGTGTAACTATAACAAGTGGCAAAAGAAATGCAGAGAAGTGGCATTATTTCTGAAGCTGAAGGTATGATGACATGAAATTGGATTCTTCGGACTGTTTGTGACAAGCTAATGAATGCCTCTTACCACTAAGTGAAAGAAATACTCAAATTCCACATGTACTCAGATATTCAAAACCAACATATGTGACAGGTCAAGTCAATGGCTTTTTACGTCAACTATTTAAAATGACTTAAAGAGGGAAAAAAAATCTACAAAGCTTGTACATGAGACACAGCTCTTAGTCATGAAAAACATGGATAACTAACTATAATTGAACCGCTTTGTGTTTTTTAAGTCAATCCAGGCACACTGTTTGCAATAGATAACTCACTAACTTTGTCTCAGCATGTTACTTGCTGCCCTAAATCATGAGTTTAAGAAATTGTGACAGAAATAACTGTCTTTCCAAATCAGCCTTCTTGCAGGTGAAACAAATGGATAAAGTATGTCAAAAAAAAGGACAAATCTGCTAAATAGCTAGGTTGCAGCTCTCTTTCATAATTAACAATACAGTCCCTAACTGCAGAATGATCTACTAAAGCCTACAGGGAAAATAAACCAAATTTGCAACAAAGGATGTAGAGTGTGGCTGTGGCATCCATCCTCTCTGTTATGATACCAATGGCACAGCTTTTATACAGTGATTTTTTTCATCTGTTGAATTTAAACACACATATGAAAAATAGAAACATTTTTAACATGTTTTACAAATGGAGAAGTAAGATGATGCTATTTTACACTGAAAGTTAAAACATCTCTAGAACTGTCCTCAAGACCCAAATCATTTCACATAAAAACAAGAATACCCCAAGAACAGGTTCAGGCATGGCTGAAGGTCACCCGAGCATATAGGAACTACAAATGTGGAGCCATTAATCATTGTAGTTAGATCAAAATGTCTTTGGAACCTAGGAATTTCACCTGTCTCTCTGGATAAGACAGGTATACCTTCCTTTCTTACACGATATTAAAAGTCAGTGCTGGAATAAAGTTGAAGAGAAAATGAATTATATGGATCCTCCAATGCAATATGGGGAATAATGAACTGAGTCAAATGGAGTTGTCATTATGCTGGATACAATAGAAATTAATACCATTATTTGTTATGCAGCAGCATCAAGAGAACAGAACACAGCACAAAATACTCTTCAGACCACAAAAAGACCCCAAACAATTTCTGCTAAATTAAGCTAAATGCTATGACAGGCAACTATTCTGGTATAAACTAACAGAGAGATTACTGCAATTCATGAGTTCAGCATGGGTTTCCTATGACAGGCTAAAGCATGTAGTAGCAGTGCAGTAAAGGTGGAGGGAAGGTTCAGGACACTTAACACAGATTATTGTGAACTGGGAAACTGATTACCAGAGAGAGGTTTTTTCCTATCACCTTTATATTTTTTGAGCATAAATGACAGAAAGACTTCACCCAGCAGACTCATAACAGCTTTGACAGCAAAACAGGATGACTAAATTAAATACCAAAGACAGATCAGAAAGCAGAAGAAATCTCACAGGGAAAAATACTGCTCTACCATAGTTTTCTTCTTTCATTAAAACAGCCATGAAAAATATGATTGCAGCTGCAGAATAGACTTGCACTGGTAAATAGGAAGAAACAAGTTACCCAGTTAAATCAGGCATTTGGAATGTGGCGGTAATGCATAACTCTTGTTAGAAACTGAACATTTTGTGCAGTCAAATTTAGGGAATCAGTCCCCCTGGATCAAAGACAAGATCTCTAATTTGATCCCAGGATAACATGCTGGTATGACACCACTCCTTCAGAAAGGAAAAAGACTAAGTTGTTTAGTTCAGTGAAGAAGGAACAGGATCCTAAATATGTACTGTTTATTTGGGACTTTCTAGTTGGGCAGCAAACAAAATAAATACAACTGTGTTATTATTTCACTAACCTTAGCTTACTACTTATGGTCAAACTAAATGTTATATTTAACGAAGGAATTTGATTAAGGTCATTCCTGTCTGATTCCAGGGTATATCAGCATCACTCAGCCATAATGCAATGCTGATAGTCCGGCAAAACAAAATCACTGCTTTATTGGGTTTGGGGCTGTGGTTTGGTTCTGGTTGTTGGGGTTTCATTTTATCTTATTTTTAGCAAGGAAACCAAGATGTAATACTATGAAATTATGCTGATCTTAATTTATTAACAGGTTCCTTTTCTGCACATTTAGGTTTTAACGTAAACAGGACTAACTGTTAAACTGCAGGACAGATTATTAGCAAATGAACTCCTGATTATTATTTTTATTTCAGGTGCTGTTCAGAATGCATTTCTTCAACTTTCATTTTGTCACTTCACATTATGTTTAGAACATAGGTCAATTTCTGGGGGTCATACTCATTTTCTAGAGTAAGCAGTTTACAATCTTTTTCCCACTATTATGGACTGAGAAGTACAATGGGAGACACAGCTTTGGCTTTTACTATTCTATTGGCATCTTACATTAATATCCAAGATAAATATGAAGATTTAGAAAGCCACTACACTAAGGACTACACAGAAGCTGCACAGAAAGAAGTCTACCCTCAAAGTGAGATTTACAGTCTAATTTCAGTTTGGATCTTCTTAACCTTTGCATTGCCACTACCACCTTGCAGGCATGAAGAACAATCAGCAAGACCCACATTAATCAGTTAAGTACCTCTTGAATAAATTGTCACCTTTGCTAGATCTGTCTGGGGGATGGTGGGATTGTTAAGACTGCATTTAAAAGCAACAGCACTTTCTTCTCTGTTCCATATTTGAAAAAGTCACTTAGGCCAGGTAATTTCCTCTTTTGTTTGCTGGACATGAGACCAAAATACTTCTATACATCACAACAGCTTAGTTTGTTTCATTGAATTGGTTTCAAGATATATTTAAATCACTAAGTATCTACTGTCCAAGCCTAATCCTTCATTTAGCTTTCTGAAAAACTTTCTTCCTAGCAAATATATGAGATGCATTATTGCACCTGCTCTGCTATGTGAAAATGAACAGGCACACATCAGAAAGGCTTTTATTTTAAGAGTTGTTTTTTTTACAAACCTTCAGAAGAAAGTTACCATTTGTTGCCAAGTTTTCCTGGATAGCTCAGATTCTCATTATACAGATTTGTTCTGCCCCCCCAAAATGTCTTGGAAAGAAACTGAAGTGGGGGTCAGATACCCTCACTGGGTTACAGCCTACTTGTTTTTCCATCTCTGCTAGTCTAGGGAAAATTCTGCCCAGTTTAGAATGCAGTTCAGGACCTCATGTGCCAGACACTAGTGCTCCAGGAGCATCCTCTCCCACCTGGTTCCCTCACAGTTTCCTCTCCTTTTCAGAAATGAAACAAGGTTTTGATAAATACTTTTAGTCCAGTCTTCATACAGAGATGAGTGTTCCTATGTGAGACACCATAAAGCTACAAGATGTTTAAATATTAGGAAGCATTAAACTCTGTGCTCACAGGCACAGACAGTAAAATCCACGCGAAAGCACTGTAAGGATCTGGGCAGAGGCCACTAGGTACAGCAATGGCTTTGAGATTCTCTTAGTAACCTGAATACACATGAAGTCATTTATTAGCCATTGATTTTGTAGATGATACAACAAATTATTCTCCTGCATAGCTCTGTTAAGAACAGATGCCACTCAGCTGCCTTATGATACTGAGCTTCTTGAATAAAAAACTTGGGGTAGGGGTGGGGGGCTGGAAATAGCAACACACATCAGAATCTTGCTCTTTTACTTAACACAACTTTAGTTTCTGTGTGTCTACATAGAAGCCAGCCACAGAAAATAAACTTAATCTCCTTTAAATCTAGAAATCAAATCTCAGCCTCTCAAATCCAAAGGCTTTACTCTCTTAACATATCTTTCATTATAACTAAAGATTTATCATAGATGGAGAAGAAAACAGACCAAAGGCTGTAAGTTTCATAGATAAACCAAACAGCCTTCTACTTTTGTCTCTCTGACAATAGGTAGCCCATGCTTAAGGAAAGAGCATAAGAAATAAGGATAAATATAAGGTGATATTTCTTCAAGTATAGTCTCCATTCTGAGAAAGCAGTGCCTTAAGGTCATTATGAAGTAAAGGCAGTATCCAAAACACGGTGTTTAATGATCACTGATGGACCTGGTATCCATAAATTTGTCTAATCTTCTTCTAACCACTTACAATTGTAGACTTTAACTTAATTTACCCTGTGGAAAACAGCTCCACATTTCATTTGTTTTAAACCTGCTGCTAATCATTTCATTGCTAGTGAGTTACTCAAAATTCAATGTACGAAGTAAGCATTTATACAGTGGTGAAACAGTGTTGTCCTGCTTCTTGTCTATTCCTTTTCTAAGTATTTACAGACATTCTGGGGACTATGAGCTCAGTCCTCAGCTGCCCTACAAACACATTGTAGGAACAGGGGCAAATAAGTGAACAAAACTTTGTTAGGATGGATACATCAGTGTAATAAGAACTAATCTGAAATGAGTCTTTACTCTGTAAAGAAGAGGTTATGAAGGGCCATTAGTAAACCATGAATTAGATCATAGATTTGGATTTTTAAAAAAACTTATTTATTATTCTGTGTGAGTATTTTATTTATATTGTAAACCACAGGAATCTCAGATACTGGGCAGCAAGTCTACTTAGTCTACTCTTGTATGGCTGCTATTGCATAGATCTTATCATATCTGGTGTCCTGGATCGACAAAATAACATGCATAGTGACATATCTAGATCATACCATTCTTGGAAAGAACAAAAATTGGCTTTCTAAAGTTTATCTTGTGTCTGAATTACTAGATCTATATTCTTTAAAGTTTATCATCCTTTCAGAAACTTTTTCCTCTTCTATTTTTCATGCAGAATTTCAGAACTAGCTTGGAAAGATTATGCAAGAGCTACCATTAAGTTTACAATATGAAAATAAAGTAATTTGTTTGCTTGATTGATGGCCACAGTGCTCTCCCAAGATATGACTAATGCAAACTAAGGAGCAGTGGGGGGAGGTCATTAAGGCTTGTATTGATTTCCTCTGAATTTTGGATAATATATCAACAATTTCACTGCTTCTGCTTGAAAATTTTAATTTAAATAACCAGAACAAAGCAGTCAATCATTTGCTTCCCTTAGAGCTGAGGCCATTTTGCATTGATACTTCAGATGGAATAGAAACCATAAAGCTGCTTTGTGTTATTCACACTATTAGTAACATTAAGACAGTGATACTATAGTGAACATAAATGAGCACGTTATACACTATATGGAAGATTTTTGAATGGTTCTGCTGCTGTCTGACATCAAGAAATTGGGTAGACATAAATGCAATTCATCTTTTTGTAAAGCAGCAAGATGCAGGAAGCAATATGTATGCATGTGAAACAGGGAAGAAGATAGGCGGACTACGTGTGTGTAGGCTTTGCTAAAATACTACTGGGAAAACATAAGCAATGCTGCCTCTGTGTTAGAACTCCAATTTGGATTAGAAAGGTCTGAAAAGAATGAATGTATCATGGGCCCAAATTCACCTAAGTTTTATGAAAGCTGAATTTTGCTTTGCTGAGTACTGTATTTGATTTTGAAAGCTACAACTTTCCCAAGAAGACCTAAAAAAGTCAGCATTGTACCCATTTACAAGTGTGTCCAGGACACAGAAGTCCTAAAACTAAGTCTAAGTGATAGCTCCTTGTGTCACTTGCAACAATATATTTTCATTCTCTCCTTTGGTCCAGCAGGGACCACATATCTCTCGACATAAGATGAGAAAATTAAACTAATCTATTTGTTATGCAGACTGATTGAGGATGTGCACAATGTCTTTGACATTTATTTTGGTGTGGTAGTCTGCCATTTGCAAGATATTATGTGCAACTGCAGATAATGCTCATGCTCAAGGATGAGTGCTCTTATTAACCTCAAACTACTTACAAATTATAGGTGTTTTCTTTATTAGCTCATTCAAACCAACTTGAACAGGCTGCTGGAGAATGTCCTACACCAAAACAACCAGTGTCCTTTGAGACACTTGTGGTTTCTTCCCTGTAACACTCTCCTCCCATGATTTGCACTGAATGTATCCTAACAACATTCCTAACTTTGTCTCCTTCCTAGATAAGTCAACTACTAATTAATCAAATACTGATTTTAATTGGAAACATTTTCTCATTAATCTGCAAAATGATTGAAAGAGCTTTAACTCAAGCATCACCTTCTTTTCTTCCAAATAAAATTGTGTGGCAAAACTCCTGTTTAAAAAAAAAGCATGATATTAATCTCACAGATATATTAAGGTAGAAAGAAACAAAAATACTCAAGGGCAGCATGTCGCAGTACATCCCCCCCGCACCCCCCATCCTGCCAGCAGGAAATGAAACTGCTCCAGGCAGGGAGAAGGGGAAGGAGAAAAAAAGCCCAAACCCTGGAGGCTGCAGGTTAAAATTTGAACTGTCCAATCGAGACCAGGTACACTGAGGTGACTGTCTCGGCCAACAGGGATTAATGACCACAGTCAGATTCGACAGGGGTATAGATGGGGTCCCGCCGGAGGACATTCTGGGAATCAGTCCTGCTGGGAGCAGCGGGTC
>JANZLQ010000040.1:11599134-11618838 GCA_026212715.1 Elanus axillaris
CTGTCCAGCGAAGAGGGGGGGGAGTGATAGAACGACTTGGTGGGCACCTGGCATCCAGCCATGGTCAACCCATCACAGACAAATAAAATGCATATTTGAGGGCACTCCATTTTTTTAAGGAATGTAGAAATCTTCTGTTGAAAGAACTCAACTCGTATCAACCAAAAGCTAATACAACAGAAAACTGCCCAAGCAGTTCAAATTTAATTTTCCTTACCTACAAATGCCAGTATCCTCAGTGCTTACTAACCAATTAAAGTAGAAAAAAAAGAAAAACACAGGTGATAGAAGTTTTCTTTTCAGAAGTCATGATAGAACAAAATAGATTCATTAGCATTCATATTTTCCTTAACTAAAGTGATAATGGGCCATCTAGCTTGTCAATCTGGTGTACACCAACATTTTTCCACTGACTACCCCAAACTAATTTATGCTAACTGAGAATGGATCACAATACATCTCATCATTATACTCTGTGCCATGCAATTCAAAGATACACACATTTTTATCTCTGAGTAGGATGAATCTCGAATAAGCCTTCTGAAATTAATTTGGGTTACTGCAGTCTTATGTCACTCAGATCTGTGTGTGGTCTAGTACAAATACAGAATATTTGCACAATAGTAAATGGATTCTAAGCAGGAAGGGACTCAGATATTTGTGAACAGCATGGCAGTTCATCACCTGAGAAAAGAGATTAAGCAATCACCACCTAAGATGTAAGGCCATTATTTGGAAATGTGCATATATTCATTTGTCCCTGCAGAGGGGGTGACTGTTGGCTGATTGTGGGCCTCTGTGATTTTCACTGTGTTCCAGCATAATAAGGCTGACTTTGAATCAGCATCTCAGCCTTCCTAGAAAAGTTATAACTGGAAGTTCTAGACCCTGAACTTATGAAAGTGAAAAACTCAGTTATCCTAGTCTTACACATTAGTCCACAGTGGGGTGCATTCTTTACTTCTACAGCACAACCAGCAATGAAAGCTTTTAAATGCGTAGAATTAAAACTAGTTGTGCAGGTCTCACCTATACTAAATAGCACATAATTCAGGCTACAGGTGAAGAGAAATTAGCTGAGCTATTCTCTGGGGAAAAAAAAACAACAACAAAACCAAAAAAAACCAAATCAAACAAAAAAAACCACACACACAAAAAAAGGCATTTAGTATAAATTAAAAGAAACCAGAACAACTGATTAGGAATATGGAAAGAAAGCTAATAATGCAGTATATATTCTGTGTAAATGTTAGAGTAACTGTGTCTCTCTTCCTGTTCTATTTAGCTGACTATGTCATAGAATTCAATGAATAGTCCTGGTGGGAAGAGTCTCTCAATATTCAGGGGATTTCACGTGCATGACTTTATGTAGATTCTGATCAACGATAAGCATGATATACCAGAGAAGGACACAAATAACATGCAGTTGGCACCAGTACAGGTTCCACTGATGCTGATGGAATTTTGATTGTTTCCTTTCATGAGGCTGACAATTTTAATAAAAAAGATGAAATCCCCAAATGAATCTAATGTTATCATTCAATATAACTGACACTGCAGGGACTGCAATATGCAGTTAAAAAGAAAATTAACCATGTTCTATATAGCATATCCATCATGCGTGAGCAGTATAACAACTTTAGATAATCACAACTGCTTTTTCCATTTAGCTAAAAATAAATATTGAAAACACAAGGTAATCATCCATACTGTGAAAAAATATATTCTTTACATCTTAAATCATACTGTCATCCATCTAATCATCAAGATGCTCATAAGCAAATCTCCCCACTAAGGGATGAAAGATATAAGACCGCTACTTCCCCAAAAGACCAAGTCATTATAGGAAGGATACTTTTTGATAATTTCTCTATGTCTGTCCAAGCCTTGCTTGCTAGGAGATAAATAATTTCTGTCTGACACAATCTTAACATAATCATTCTACTAGCTATAGCATTCCTCTGAGACATTAACCCCATCTGTGCACACTAGCACTTCTGCTTCCTCACTATATAATTGCTTATATATCCATGAGTAACATTTATTCCTATCAACCCCCTAGGGTGCTGTACACTCAGTGTTGACCCATGCAGACATATATATCCTTGATATGCAACATCCATCCCTTAACTCACACAGGGAATTACCTACATGGTTCAACACAGTAACACCAGGAACAAAGAGCATGGGGAACATTATTTGCATTTCTAAATTTATCAATTATTGTGCTTCAGTTTCCAATCTAAATATAGTAATTTCTGGCATCCACTTTCACATACTGAGACAACAGGAAAAAGTATTTTATCAGTCAGGTATTACCAAACTAATATATCAGAAAACATTGCCTGCATGTAATGAAAAACTAACTAGAAACAACACACATTCAAACTCCCCAACAATTACAATCTAGAGACAGCACCACAGTATGTTGCAGAAAACTAGTAGTTCCTTGGACAGAGGATTCATTGATCCAATGAATGTCTGATGTATAAATGAAGAGTTCACCATTACATCTGATAAAAACAGCATAAGACTTTATAGTGAACTAAGATTAGAAATACAGGTTACCCTGGTTACAGCTACTGATGAATTTCAAAAGAAGCTAGATTTAGCTTGAATCATTCATTGCATGCATTAGCTAGCATATGAAAGAAAAAAGCTTGACAATGAATTATTAGTTGGGAAGGCAATTTTGATCTGAATTGCTGTTTCACTAAATGTAAACAATTTTTAATTAGTTTTTTCAATGACTTCAGGTTGTCCTATTATTGATAGTACCCCAATTGTTATTTGCAAATAAGCAGAGGCTTTGCTAAGTAAGTTATAGAAGACTTTGTAATTAATTTTTGATGTGATCTACTCTTCCTGATAAATCCTCTGCGAAAACAACTCAGATAGATACTAACACAATTATTTGTATTAAACTCTCTCTAATCTTCTACAGATAAGTTTACTTTGATAAAATATGTGGACTCGGAAGATTTCACAAGTCTGGATTTCAACTAGCCATTTCAAAATTCAATGAATTACTATGAAACCTGCTGAAAGAACTTATTAATACTCAAGCAATTGTGAGATAATTTAGCAATTGTACAGTTATAAGAGATCAGATAGGAATGGTGGCTCTCCTAGCACCCTGAGTAAAAACTTGGGTATGCAAGATGACAGAAAAAACTTTAGTCTTTTCTCTTTAGAATAGGCATCATCGTGTCATTGTAAGAGGGAGTAAGTCAGCAAAATGGAACATATTTGAGAAATTTTCCTACAGTATAACAATAAATTAATAAAAGATCAGGAAAATGTATTATCACCTGGCCCTATATTCAGGACAATGCCTACCAGTGTAACTAGATAAGTGCTAATTTTCTATACCTATTAAAGTTTTTCAGAAAGCAACATTTTTTCTGCACAACTGGGGGACTTATCTTGGAAGATAGTTACATGTAAAATTTCCTACTGCATTCTCATATGATCATATACCTGTAGGAATTATTGTCCTTAAGCAGCCATATAATTTTTTCTTTTGATGGATTGAACATACCTGTCAAAATTATCTCTTGTTCAAAGGCAACATGCTGCTCTGTAACTGCAATGGAATAATACTATTGATGCCAGTTGACCCTACCATGCAATACTCATTTTGTCTCTTGCAATTCCTAATAAAATTGTAGCATCAGGAGACGAAAAAAGTATTAACAAATCAAATTTAAAAGTCTAGAACACAGTGGATTTTGAACATTTATCGGAGGTAACTTCATAATTATTAAAACTACGTAATTAAACCTGACATCTTAAAAACAATAGTAATTTTATAATCACTAAACAAAACACTAGCAAACTTAAAGACTAGAGACAGTTTTCAATTACCTTTCCACAGAATATCAAGAGCACTGTTTGGATACAGATTCCTGTCTAATGAAGGCAGCATTTAGGCTGTTGATAACAAAAAATCACATCTTACAAATGGAATCTAGATGAAGCTGTCGAGCTTGTCTTTCAATATCACATACACTTCATAAAAAAGGATGTATAAATGAATCACTTCTTTGATTTTATGGTTCCAGTGGCAATGAATACAAATCAATGTCACAAAACTCTTTAGACAGACCAACTCTTATTCTATATAACAGAATAGAAATACACTTATCTCATGGCAGACATTGAAAAGAAGAAGTGTGAAAATATTGTTAACTTAACTCTTTGTAATACATACTAAGGGACTGAGCATCAGCAGGGATAAATGAAAATAAAACCCCTATTTACTGCAATGCTAATATGGTAATTTCAGCCAGTTCAGAATGTAGCACACACAGCAAAGATTATCACTCTTTTGAAATACACATGCTAAATATTTGTTTAGATAATCAATGTCTTTTCTCCTAGAACTAACTCATCGTCAGTGGTACACCTCCCTGTGGTATGGGAAGAGTTCCTGACAGGGAGATTTATTGTTGGAGAAGAAAGATTGAGATATGTAAAAAGACTAAAAGAATTGCATAGGAAAGTTTACATAATGTTGGTCTTTGGTATGCCCTAAGCTCAAACCACTCTGAGGATCAAGCTCTCTTAACTTCACAAGCTATTCTGGCTATCATTCATGAGCTATCAGTAAAAATGTCCGTTCCTGGCAAAAAGACAAAAAATTGAACCAGTGTTCTTTGTAGGTGGAAGTCCCATAATGAAAGCAATCTGAAGATAATCACTGACAATTCTAGCTCCTACTAAAAGTCAGCAATTTTAGGAACAGCAATATTTTCTAAGCCAAACAAGGCTTACATCAAGGCAAACATCTCCTATCATGCAGTCTTGCAAATGTCTATTATCAATAAACATTTCCTCTACTGTTCCTATCATCCTCCAAAAAGGAAAGAGACAACCATGGGTTTAACTGTAATTGATGCCAGATTTGGATACATTTGAATTTTCCTCTAGTTGTCAATAGCTATTAAATGTAACTGCTTCACAATCAAGACAGGGAAATGAAATATGCAAATTAAGGCATTTTAACATTTAATCATGCATTAAAAGTCTTTGAGATATCTAAAGGCCAAAAGCTTTCCGGAGTAACAACAACAGTCAATGATTATCATTCCAGTTTCTGAAAGTGACATGGCAGGTTTAACATTTATGTGCCAGAACCCAGACAATGCTAAAGTTCTTTGAGGGTTCCATGAGAACCCTGGGCTCATAACTTGTAGGCACAAGTCAAAAGCTTAGCAAGCATGTGGTTCCTTTTAAAGAGCATTTTGTGATGGTGCTGCTTAAGTTTATGTCTATCTATATTAGAAGACCCACATACGATGATTTCTTATGCTTCTTCAAGCCCATATTTCCCACTGTCCTAGATATGCTATAGTCAATGGACTAAGTTGTATGAAATTGGTCTCCACCCTTTCTTTTGAAGCAGGGCTAATATGAATTCAGTGTAAAATCTGAGTTAGTGAAAATAAGGAAAAATGGCATAAGTCTGTAAGACACCTTGTAGGAGAGTTCTCTAAGAGGGCATGTCTTGGGTCTCTGTTTCTGACTTCAGGAATTATCACATATTTCAATAGCCAACTGTCCAATGACTCTTTATGATAACATACAGTTGCATTTCACGTAAATGTTTCCACTTTAACAACCCTTTTCTACTGCTGCCCAGCCTTCTCTTTGTAGCTAGTTCTAGACTGCAGCTATAGGTTTTAGTCTGCATCTCTCCCTCACTTAGTCCCTCCTGACTTCATTACATTTACACATAAACCCTTCTTTTCCCTTCTACCCTGGCAATTAGTGTTTGGGATCCCTCTGCTGGATCCCCCAAAAGATCCATGGAGTGGATGAAAACTAGCTGTGTAGTTTTATACCAAGCAAACAAACAGGAACAGAGAGTCCACAGAGCAGCCTGTACTTTCTAAAAGTAATCTAACTATTCAATAATCTAATATTTAGTAGCATAGCATTCTCTGAATTGTGTAGCAAATGCAAAATTCATTCCTTAAGTGGGAAATCAGTAAAGAGACTCAACCAGTACACTCCTAGACAGACCCACTTGCACCTGGTATGCACTTTGTAGTACAGAGAATATAGCACTTCATGCTCAGCAAGGGATGTGAGAGGTTATCTTCCTACTGTAAATGCAATTTGGAAACAGCTGATGGACGTGTCAGTGAGCAGTAGAACTGGGGTTGCTCCACAAGGGTGGACAGACCAAGGTTGACCACAGCATGGCAGGAGCAGCAACCTTACCTGCCAGGGTGCAGTGCCACAGAACCCAAGCAGGGCTAGGCTGCTGATAGTAACATGCCCTGGTGGCCATCCAGTGATCATCATACGAGGCCAGGTAACAATCCAAGTCCAAGGTGAATTCTGGAATCTTATTTAGCAAGTCAGGACAGCAGGAGACAGAGCTAGCTACTATACAACTCAGGAAAGAAGTTAGAGCCATGGCCACAGCTTAAATGTAGCTCCTGAAGAGGGAGAAGAGCAGAGGGTGTGTGGGTGGTGGTCCCAGGTCAAGGCTCATTGGTGTGCTCAGGGCCCTGGAAAAATACTCTCCTGCAGAAAGCAGTCTCCTTCACTAGCTAATGGTGTCAGCTGCATCCTGGCAGACACAAAGAGGATGGGAAGAGGATGGGGTTTGCCTTGGAAAATGTGCCTGTTTCATGCATACACATCTTGGTCCCAGGGCAATCGCATCAAGGACTCCTCAGGTCTCCTTGTACCCCATGAGAAACTAGGGCTGCTGCTGAAGTCAGCCAGAGTTAGGAGCTGCCAGCACCTTCTCACAGGTGCTTAGTATCAGGCAGAGACATGAAAAGTGACACTTGATCTTGACTGCGTATTCCCTACACACCTTTGCATTTTAAGCAAACTTTATTGATTCTTTAATAGAGTAACCTTCTGTTAAACTAAAAGGTTAAGATGGACAGTCTTCCTAGACAAATAGCTTATATATACGAAATTACATGTTGACAACAATTCATCTTTCTTTTCCCCACCAAAAGCATTCTTTGCCTGGTATCTAGTTGAAATAACCTAGCCTATCACCTCTGTGGAGCTATAAAAGGTTTATATCAGCTGAAATCTGCCTATAGTCTACATTTTAGCTCCTTAAACAATGCAAATGCAGTGCTCTGCTGGAGGTTTTTCATCTAGAGACAGAACTTCTTTAAAAGAAAATAAAAACTGCCAAAAGTAAAGGTTCTAACCAATACAATCTGGCTTGATAAATCTAGGCACAGAAAGAAATTTGCTAATATTCTGCACTGTAGCTAAGTGAACTAGGAGATGGGAGGAAAAGATTACTTTCCACTATATATTTTTTCTGCATTTCATTTTGTTCCCGGTTCAAAAAGAAAGGCCAAGAGAATATAGCAGAAGTGGGGAAACTGGAACACATAATTTTGGTGGGAAAGTATAATTTTCATTGGAAATGTATCTATAGCAAAATGTAAGTTTTTAAAAGTTATTAATTCTGCCTGTAATGCAATCTTGATACTGTATAGTACTTGGTTTCTATTTTCTGAGCAAGCATGTTGAAAGTTATTAGATGAAAGAGAAAGTAAACCATAGAACACTGTAAAGTATTTTTCAAATCAATTTTCAAAGTAAAGAGCATTGAAACTGTAATTTAGTCCTAGGCCTTTACAATTTCCTAACAAAACTATCATTACTATCATTTTTTAAAATCTGCTTGCAATTATAAATACGTAGTTCACTTGATTATGCCAGTGAATCTACAAAAAAGGTGAACAATTTGCAAAGAGAAATTTCTATAAACAAGCTTTTAACCTATGGTTTTAAGGCTTCAGATTTTTAGGTACAAAATTATAGACACAGGTGGTTTCATGAGCAAATCCATGCTTTTGAATATTTCAGAAAAAAGAAGTACTTAGCAGGTTTCTGAGACCATTGCCCAACCTAAAAATATACACTGTTGGGCTTCTACTTTCATTTCACAGTTCTTATGAACCAGGGATGTTCAACCTTGCCTGATCCACTTAATCCACAAGAGGGTTTCTTTGTCCCTGTCCTTAGTGTATCCTATCAGTTAACTAGGTGCATCCCTGGAAAAGTTATTCAGTGTTAGGGACACCTGCCCAAGTTACATATATTTTTCCACATGTTGTATAAAGCATGTAGGTCTTCAGTTCTCTCTCTGCACCAGAGACACCTACAGCTGACTACCACAGTGCCCAGTGTTGTGGCAGCCACATCTGCTTTGGAACCACTGACTGGCATTGCAGTCACAACACTGGTATGGGGCATGTCCCAAACTGGAGCCATAGGCATATGTGCCTGGGAATTTCCAGTGCCTCCAAGTTCAAGTGGCAAATACTAGAATTGCAAGCATCTAAGTTTTGCCAGCACCTAACTGGCATCCAGATCCGATTTTCTTAGCTAAACTTATTTAGGGAATTAGCTATTATTACCCTATGATTACAACATAAGAACTTTATAATTTCATTTTTATATTTTAATATTTTGTCTTTATGTCTTTTTTTTTTAGTTTAAATTCTTTTACTATACTTACTACTACTGCAAAAAGAATTCACCAACCTTCATCAAAACTCTGGCCTTTAAAGGTAACTTGATACGTCATCAAAGTGGTATTATTATTATTATTATTTTCTGAAAAGAGAGAAACCTGTTCCCCCTGAAAGAAACAAAGATGGAGAGGAAATTGTTTGAAATATTAAAATGGTGTCTGCAATGAACCATTTGAAAGACAATAGCAAGAGAGACGTTTACTGAAAGGATAATGAGAAGATCACTTAGCAGTCAGTACAAAGAGTGTTTATATGTGAAGACTTCCTATTGTAGCTTTCTGGTTTCAAAAAAACAAGCAACAGTTGGAGAATACAAAGAGACGAAAGTCAAGAAACTAAACTGAAATTTAAGATGTTACCAGTCTAACTGGCTGTGCCTTCTTCAGGATGCTCTAGTGTGAAGCAAAACATGTTAACATTTATTTTAAGAATTTGTCTTCTCATATGAGATGAGCTAAATACAGACATATATACTGCTAACTTGCGTACACTCTACTGATAATCAACAATTTGTTAACTGTTGTGATCATCTGTTCATTCTATTTATCCTGAAACCATCAGCATATACCAGTTTGTTTGCAAATATTTCTGGTCACATTTTGCCTATGTTTTCCCATTCATTTTGCTTTCAGACCCTTGTTTCACCGAGTACTGTTCAGAGGAAGCAGGATCTGACTGAGGAAGGATTTTAGGGGGTCTTACCTGTAATTTTGTGTAAACTGTATTGAAAATAACAAAAGCTAAACAACAAAGAGTGGGATTAAGTGGAATAAAATTGGGGAAAATAGTTTTCATAATGGAAGAAATATGCTGCTCTTCAGCCTCAAATTGCTATAGTGTTTCACTGATATAGTTACTCTTTCAGTCTTCGTAAAGTAAGGAAATGGCATTTCTTCCATTTTATAGAGGAAGAACTGAAGCACTACATGGCAAAATTACTTGGAAGCATCAATTTCACTCTGGAGTACCTACTTGAACCCATGACTCCCAAGATAAAGTAAATTATAGAAATAAAAATCACAGCTGATTTCCTTTCAGCTTCCCTTCTGCTTGTTGAGTAATTTGAAAGATTGCAGTCTGTTCCCAATAGACAAGAGTCCTCTCTCCTCTTAGTAATATCCTTTGTTGTTTTCTTGGGGCAGACGAGATGTGGCAGCTGCCCCAAAAATTTACTTATGGAGCTGGTCCACCAGGCCAGAAGTAATAAAAACCCTTGCTATATCACTGCAGTGCAATAATAGATCATGCAAGTTCATAGAATCATGAACTCATCTGAACATTTTCCATGACCATTAAATTCACTTCTCAAATAGAAAAGAAATTCAATGGGGTAAAATAGCCTCTATTGACTAACATACTCATTACATAGCACCATGCAGCTCAGGAAAGAATGGTCTGTTACCGTTGTTTCTCAATGGGTGTTTATTATCCCCAGGCATGCTGCAGTGTGAGAGTACTGCAAGTGATTAATGATTTTACCTGCTGCAAAAGAGCAATTGAAGAAATGTCCATTTCATTTATTATCTGAGAAACACTACTAAAGTGTAACTATCCAAGTGCTTGTAGAGGAGGACACTTTGTAATCAATAATGAATACACTCAGTCACCTTAAAACCCATATAATCAGGGGTTTAGAAGTAACACCTTTTATGAACTGACACACTTTCCCCTGCTGGTGATTGAGTTACAGAATAGCTTCATCTTTCAGATGAAGATGTTTTGAAAACATCTTGTTACAGAAGGAACTATGCTATCTATGCTGAAAATATACTACCCAGCCTGGAGATGAGTGTGCCACACACATTACAAATTGTGGTCCTTCTAATCCTGCAATAACTCGAATCTTAGAGTCACACTGGTTTTAAATTGGTTCTGCTGAGATGACATGGTTCACATCTACGTAATTCAGTATAATTATTAGTGAGGCCAAACTTTTCTGCAGGCCTCAGTGAGGCCTCACTTCTTTCATACCTGCCAATGTTTCTGTACCTGCAAAGTGAACTGCAGCTGCCTAGGAGTTTCCATGCTGCTAGCAACTTAATGCATGTCAAAGATAGAATTCTCATTTCGAAAGAAGGAGAGAAAGAATAATGACAAACCACAGAGCTCAGACATTATGGCATTCATCTAGCACATTAAAAGAACAGGTTCAAGGTATTAATTTAGAGCAGTAATTAAAATCTGAGACTCCCATATGACAGCTTCTAAGTATTTTAAATGCCTGGTGCCTAGCTCTTCTCAGGTAGGTGGGTGGTTTTCTGTCTCATTTTCATTGTGAATATTGGCCATTTTGTGTATATCTGTCTTTATCGCTCATTTCGATGAGGCCTTCCATTCTACATCTGTCCAAAGTTTGGGATGAAGAAAGATTCAGTTTAGGGGAATCAGCATTTTTCAAACAGAAAACCTCTAAATCTTTTACAGAACATTCCCAGCTGATTCTAGTTGTGAACATTTATTACCCTGAGGGCTTCCACCCTACTGAATTTCAAAGGTCTTTTGCAAGCAGTTGAGGTGTTGAAAATGTTCAGATAAAGGTTACAAGAACCTTCTATAATAAGACATGGCAGGCAGCCTAAGTATAAGAAGTGCTACTAGTTCCTCCAGCAAAAATTATCTAGGATAGCACTGTAATGTAATAATGATGGCATTAGAGAATATGAATGTCTCTAATTCCCAGATGGGCTGTTGTCCTGTAACCTACAGATCTGTCTGGGATAATTTCCTCTTTCTCTGGCATTCATATCCAAGTGCCCTAGCATCTCTCCATGCAGCCCCAAGAATGTCAGAGATGACTTTCTGAAGAACAGCAGTTCCAGTGATGACATAGCCTCTCTGCTCCAGCTGCTGTCTCACCGCATATCACATACCAATATCAGTAAAACTTGCATAACTCCTAAAGCATAACTCGATTAATTATCAGTACCATGCATAGTGGTTTCATGGCAGCTTTTAGGTCATCATGACAATAATAGGAAAAAGGATTTTGTGTAGCCATATGTCAATACCCCTGCAGCATCCACAGTACTATTTCTAAGCGTGAGCCATCATTCCTGTTTAAATTCACTTCTGTGGATTCAGATTTGAGTCAGGATATTTCTTTTCTACTAGGAGACAGAAGTCCTAAACCCCACACCAGTTTTAAGCTGTGCAATTACTCTGACTCCTGTGGAGCAGTTTCTGTCCTACAGTAATGTGAATGATATCAGAATTAGACAAAACCTCTCTGAAGAGTCATGCCTGCTTCTCTCATGTATCATTGCCACTAGTGCTGTCACAGTGTCTTCAGGTCTTGCTGACACACTGCCTGAGCTTCCCCTTACAGCAATTCAGCTACAGAAGATACTGCAAAAGCCTGTTGCTTTAGCCTCACATTTCTTTTTCCCCTACTTTTTCCTTCTTTAATGGAATCATTCTTGCTTCCTTTTCCTGAAATGACTTTCAGTATTAAAAAAATGGACATTAATGAATGAATCTTCCAACCCTCCCTCCTCATTTTGCCAGTCACAGATTGTTCAGAGCCACGACCTCTTAAGTGGCCAGTGCTTATGTAAACCAAACTATCACTGTATGTTTGCCTCCCTCTTTCCATTCAGAGACCTTTTAGCATACCCTCCATAATACTCCCTAATACTCCCTATCTAACTTCTTTCCTCCATTTTTCCATCTTATAAACAATGGATGAAACAAAGTTACTACCAAGTAAAGGCAACAATATCTTCCAAGCCTCTGATAGCCTTGTCATTGCTTTCTCAAACAATGGCTCTTAAATTGCCCACTGGATATCTCTCTTTTTAAATTCCTGGGTATCTACTTGCTCCCTCCCCAGCTCAACCTTCCAGCTAACATTTGGTCTATGAAAACATGCAGGAGCAAATGGAAGTTAACTTGGATTTTCATCTCTCTGGGTCCTCAGGTGTTTCAGCAAAAGCAAAGCAAGTTATCTTTGGCAAAAATTGACAAGCCAACAACATTCTGAGAGTACTTTTTCTCAACATTTCTAAAATATTGTACAATGATTTTTGTTTGCATTTTTGCTTGATGAGAGAAACTATTTGTACAGCTTTTCCTTTCATCACAACAAAAGAAAATCATGTGTCTAGTACCTGCCATATGTACATGGCCATACTGGCAGGAAACTTGCATAAAATATTTGCTTGTTTTATCTAAATAATCCCATTACATGCCAGCAAATAGTGTAAATAACGTGATGCACAGAAACAAATATCAAACTGCATTTGAGTCACTAAGCTAGGGAGGAAAACACTAACATATTTCAGAGTATGGGAAATACTCCTAGACAGTATGTTTGACTCTTACTTTGTTTACATCAAAACCAGGTTGCAGGGGCAGGTAATTTCATTTCTCTGTGAACCAATATAAGGATGGGCTATTCACAGAAAAACAGGTGGCTGAAGACAGCCAGCAGAGACTCAATATCTAACTTCAAGGCAGCTTAAGCACAATGATATGAATCCTCCAGTGTCTGACTTTGTAGTTTGCTTTTTATCAAACACTTTAAAATATGGCATTTTATACAGCACGGAGAGGCAGGTTAAAAGTGGTATGTGTCTCTGAACCAGTAATACGTACTCAATTGATCAAATGTGTAAGGAAAGCACTCAGTAGTTTTCCAGTCTTTTCCAAATCTGTCATACATTTGGCTTCTTAACCCACATCTCACAAGTTGGTCTTAAAGCCAAATGTGCTTTTTTTTTACCACGGTCTTAGGAGGAAATAATTGCTCATTTCAAAGCATAGTAAAGAGGTATCAGGAATCTGTAGGCACTTCAGAGTGAAAGGAGATGTCAAAAGAAGAGAATGGTGAAACAAGAGGATAAGAAAAGCAAAAAGATCAAAGGAAAGAGGATGAGAAAGGGAGAACCAATAGAGGCCTTCGATACGTGCATAAAAACTGGGGAGAGCCATGAAGACTGGGAAGAGTTAGTCTAGTGAAAACTAACCTGGAGATCTTGTGTCACTTCTTAAACTATTACCTAGTCTTTTCTTGCAAAGCATACGTGTGGAACTGGGTTTTGGTCCAGAGCAGCACTTAGTGGCAACAGATTTAAGAGACCAGCCTACACTGATACAGGAAACACACAAATATGTGCAAGACAAATTGCAATGACAGGGCTA
Organism: Elanus axillaris; assembly: GCA_026212715.1. NCBI lineage: Eukaryota > Metazoa > Chordata > Aves > Accipitriformes > Accipitridae > Elanus > Elanus axillaris. The sequence continues at coordinate 11,612,805 of JANZLQ010000040.1, forward strand.
TATTTCTACTGAAGGAAGTAATATGTGGCAATGAAAGAATCTCCCTGGCCAAACAGCTTTCAGTGAAGCTCTGCTAAAAGATCTTTGTCCTTCTGAAGGGTTCAGCTTAAAAAAAAGGAAGTGATATGTAAGCTGCAGGTAGCATCTGACATACTGTACTGTAAACCCAGAACTCATTAAATAAAGATGGTTAGGTAGCTTACAGTGTGCACAAAGTTTTTATTATGTTTAAATTCTGAACATTATTATTAAGCCAAATAACAATATAATTACTCTATCACACAGCAGAGAAAAAAATTACAGTATCCAAACAACCAACAATCTAAACATGGGGCTGAGACAATGATAAGAGCAACATGTATGTAGTACATAAACCTGTTATGGATTTCAAACCTCAAACACTTTCGTATATACCATCAGACTACTACGAATGAAAATCAACATTAAAATGTATTCATAGTCCTTCTGTAGTCTTAATTCAGTCCAAGCATGAGCTGAATATGAAAATGTGAAGATCAGTTTTCACGTTGTGCTGTGAGAGTGAATTGTGTTGCTCCCTGGAAAAGATTTTGTTGTGAAAGGCCCTGTCCTTGCAGAAAACCTGTGAAATAGAGGGTGAAAGCATAGGTGAACGGAATAGAAATGCTTTTGAGAGAACAAAGGATGAACAAAAGGGCCTAATACCTTATTCTGTAAGTAGCATCTTAGGGTTTTGCATAGCATTTCAAATGGAAGCAGGAAGTCTCAGAAATTTAGAACTATGCTTCTGTGTAGTCCTAGCTATCATTCGCTAGTTCTTTCCTTCCTTTGAAGTGACATCATTACAGGTACAATAAAGTATACTCAGGACAGCACTGTTTTACATGCCTTTGCAAGGAACCACACCTAAAATCACTTCAGAGAGGTGTGCACCACTGAACGTACTGGGCATGTTGCTGTCAGCCTTAACAAGCAGTGTTAAAGCTTTAGTGCGTAATAAAGCAGCCCACTGACTTAATCGTGCTTCCCATTGTAGTCTGTGATCTGTGCATATTCCCAAGTGACTCAACATGCTGTAGATTTTATCATCAAATGTTTTAAAAGTTTCTTAAATTGGCCAGGAATGTAAAATGCCAAGAGACAGCTATAACTCCTTCTGTCCTTCAGTCTTACATAACTGTAATGGTTTTCATTAAATAGGAGTGAAAAAACAAAAGGCCATTCTGCCAGCTCATAGGCAGAGGGAATTTTAAGGCTCCAGGACCTGCCAGAAGAGGGGAACAAGTCCTGTTATGGTAGTGAAAGGAGAATGGACAGCAAGGGATGAACAGGGAAAAGCTGCTTAACATTCTTTAAGGCCACCTATGATCGGTGGGTGACATTGAGGAACAAGGGAAATGGACCCCTAATTTCCCCATATCCTAGAGCAAGAGTTATCAAGCTTTTTATCATATACCACCCAAATTACAATCTGCTGTCACTTCACAAAAAAATTTGAGAAACACTGCCACATGGGTTCTCAAACAATGGGGAGGAGGAAGATATTCATGGAAGTAGAGATGTCAAGAAGAAATCCCTAGGCATTGTGGCAAGGCTGGGACTGCCTTTTATCAGTGTTCTGGCTAATCCAATTTATCTGATTATTACTGCAAAAAAAATTATTCTTACAATTGGTAAAAGATATTCTATAATACATGAAGCTTCCTGAAAAGTTCCAGAGTAGTCATTTTTTTAAACTACTTTATGGAGTAGTATGTAGTTACACAAAAACTTTTGAGATAAATTGAGATAAATTTACTCTTTTTAATAGACATGTAAATTGTGACTTCACAGTGGGGAGACAGTAAATGCTGCAGGGGAAGGTAGTATCAGAATTTTTGTTATGTTTCAGGAGTTTATTATTTTCTGCACACACGTCCAATTGACCTTGAGACCAGATTAATTACGTAGTCATCTCTCCAAAACAAATCAGTGACTTCTTTTTCATTTTCTTTCAAAATATACCGCAGCTTTTTTAAAGATTTTGTCAATTAAAAAAAAGCTTTTTTGTTCACTTGTTTATTTTTCGTACCAAAAAGCCAACTGTTTTCAAATAATTCCTGTGCACTCAAAGAGCCATTTTGCATTTAAAAAAACACAGAGCAAAAATTTTAGAACAGGTGCAAGTAGAAGGTTCCCCCCCCCCCCTCTCTTTTTTCTACTAGTTCATTAAAAGCACATATCTGCTTCACTGTATGTCTGTACAACACAGCATTGCATAGAGATGTTCAGGCTACAGTTAAATAAGTTTGGCTGGATACTGGAACAGGGCTGTGTCTCAGTTCATTAGCTCTGGTGAGATGCCTGGTAAATCAACATAGGTGGAGGCACGCTAAAATGGCTCTACAGCCTTCTAGTACTCAAGCTGGTATATCTTTTGCAGATCAGGCTACAGTATCCCCACTGCACTGGACTTGTTTAAATACATCTGTTTTAATACAGAGGAAAAGCAAATACTAGTAATTGTTTCCTTCTTATTTTCATTGCTGTGGTCATAACACTTAATTCTAAAAAGGAGAGAATAGCTTCCAGACACTTCATCCCCACCCCCACCCCCAAAAGTCTGTTCTTAAGACACACACATACAGAAGAAGGCAGGCAGAAAAGAAAATAGTATGTGGAAAATATTGTGTCTTTATGTCTTTGGGGGGGAAAAGGATGAGGTGGCTCCAATCATAATCCCGTTGTAGTAAACACTGAAAAAATATAGAGCCAACATTTTTATTGCAAATCTTCAAAACATACTGTTTTTTTCTCTTGAAGAATATCTTCTAGGGGGTCATAAGGACTGTGCAAGAATTTTTACTTTCTATTAAGAGAAAAATGTTCGATTCTTACATGACAGTGTTTGAAAACTTAAATCTTGAATATTCAAACATCTACCCTCAAATGCAGTTGAGGTCCACTGCAAAAATTTGAAATTGTCATCATTTTTGAAAGACAGCTGTTGACAGTAGAATCATAAACTCACAATGGCTGTACCCTTAAGAATCTGAGTTTGATTTATTGTAAAATCTAGAAAACCCAGAGAAAGTTAAGGAGGCTGAAGACATGCTCTTCTCAAAAAGAGACAAAATTTCAGAAAATTCTGAGGACCCTCTCAATTAAGTCTACTTGCTAAGGACTTAGCACAGATCTGAGAGAGTGAAAACACTTGGTAAGACAAACTTCATTTTACTTCACTTCTCATAACAAAATGCATGCTTGTAATACATCACAAATGAAGATGGACCTCATTTATTGTCAGCTTTCTAAAACCTAAGGTCAAATTCAGCTCTTGAGCTATTTTCAGCTTTTATTCACAAGCAATTGAAATCCACCTTATACATCCTCTCCCATTACATTAGAAGTTATTCTGAGGAGCCTTGTGGCAGCTTTACAGCCAAGCTAAGTATTAACTTGCCTGAAGTTTAGCATGCACCTTCTGCAGTGTATATACACCAGATCTTCAGAAGTTAATATATATGACCATGGATCATTTTTGGCTTTTGAACTGGACACCTACATGTAAATATTCTTTGGTGTCTGAAATCTGGTTTAGATTATGAAAATTACACCAAAACACACAAAATATATTCCTACATGTTTTGTTGACAGATTTGTACATTAGCCAGAATCTCCTATGCAAGGATTAACTTCTGCCCATCTCATCAAGATGGAAATCACTGAATACATGTGGCAGACAAAATACATGTGAGATATGATGCTTCTCAGGGATTTGTAATATCTAATCTTGAACAACCACTGAAGGCAGGCCAGCAGTGTCTGGTCACACAGGATGCAACATCAACATCCAGACTGACAGACTCAGTGTTTTTATGGGGGAGAGACTGCAGCTGATGGCTGCTGTGATATCCCATGATTGCTGTGCTACTAAAGCATATGTATCTCCTCCTTTAAGTCCTCTCTAAGGGACAAGGAACATTAAAACCAGCCACATCACCAGTGTACAACCCATATTATACAGAAACACTAGGATAAAGGCTAAGTAAAATCCAGACATCTGCGAAAGCATACAAAAAATCTTCCTCTGTACTTGTATATCTTTATTCATTTAGTAACTTACCATGAAGAGTTAGATGGTTGCCATTAAAATTCAATGGTGGGCTATAGAGTGCTGAAGTGTGAGTTTGCGTACTAATTAACAACAGAAAGTTCTGCAATCAGAAATATCAAAGACATATTGGTCTAATCTCTGAAGGGAAAAAGTTCTGATTCTACTTGATATTTGCTATAAATTAAGAACCAGCAGCCAATTATAAATTATTCCTGACTGACAGATAAAATCAATTTGGTTTAAGTAATTTAAACATGTCTAAGCTCAAATCATGTCTTCAAGACCAACGTGTATGACATGAAATTATATTGCATTAACTAAATGGATGAAAGACTTTCAAAATTGTCCAACCTGATTCTGTGTTGAAAAGAAAGGAGAAATTAAGCCAGACCTTCCATACATCTGTGTCCTCCACTAGCTAGACCATCACGTGTGGATGTATTCTGAATACAGTGAAAGGCAAAGATAATCTCTTTTCTTTTTGAGTGACAAGACTCTTGTCCCAAGAGGCAGCTGGCATGTCTGCTGTTTTGATAGTTCATATGGCTCATGGGTACTGAATTTTTCACCTGTTGTGGGATGAGCTTTATGCAGACTGAATGTTTCCTTTGTCCTTTTATCCTTCTCCTTTCCACTCTTTATTTTAAAATATTAAAATATTACATTCATCACTTCAATTAGAGAGCCTGCCTTGACTAACATTTTGCTCTTGCAGTTTCTGTATCTTTTAAACCTTTCAGACGCTTTGAATCAGGTGACATCATCTACTGGGCAATAGTAATAGCACAAGAAGTCCCCAAAAAGTATTTCTTAGGCAGATATTGAACTGCTTCCTTTATGCTTCCATGAAAACTTGCAGGATATGCAATATGCACTGACAACAGGAACTGGCTTTTGTGTTTAAATTCCCAGTTACAGCCGCATGGAGAGGCCCTTACAAAACAGCCCGTGCAATCCTCCTCAATTGCATGGAGAGCCCTTTGCAGTGCAGACCCATGTTTATGCAAATCCCACCATCCCCAGTACTCAGTAGAGAGGGCTCTGAGCCAGTAACATCAGCACAGCAGTTAGAAAGTGCTGTGGAGGCCTCACTTGCACCTTCCTGCTCTCCTCCACTGCTCTGGATTGTTTAGGCTTAGACTGAGCTCTACCCAGAAGAACAACTCCGTGTTTTTGTGCTACCCAGTGCAGCAGGTTTGAAACCTCTAACTGTCAGCTCCCCAAGGGCCAAAACCAGGTACTTGAAAATGAGGAGATGAAAAATATAGAGTACTCTTTTGAAATTATAGGCCTCGGTGGCTGGTGGCCCTTTGTAAGAGAGAAAGCCTCACAGGCTCATTCCTGTCTTACGGAGGTTGGACAGGCATGGAAATGCTAAGGATGCAGGAATAAAGGCCCCAAATTCAGAAACAAATGTCTTGCTTTGCTTTGCAATCAGTTATGGCACATCATTTCTCAGTAAGATCTGAAGTCCATGTCTAATGTTACATGTATGCTTAGAATACTCTGCTAGCTCAAAGTTTAATAGACATATGTTGTGCCACATAGTCACCATTATAGCAAATAAAAGAAAACAAAAAAATAAACATGACATCACCACCTTAATCAGCAAAATTCAGCATCATTTGTACATGTGGAAATATTGAACTAAATTTGTCCATGCCTTAGTCTTCCCTCCTGATCACATTAGTTCTTCATCCGGTGGTGTAAAGTCATCAGTAGTATCCTTTACATTTGGCATTTTGTTTTATTTCCTCTTGTCTGAGCATTACACCTTCAGGTATTCCAATTATATATGAAAGATGGGTCTTTTACTTTTGCCTCACTGTAGATGTTTTTTATTTGCCATTTGAACTTTGTAAATGAATGTTGTCAGCTTTACTTAACTTCAAGAGCTATGCTTCTGATCTGTCTTACCAGAGCCTTTGATTTTTAATGTACAGTTTTGTTAGGTTTTAG